>RDPX01000004.1:715125-738138 GCA_003991215.1 Morbakka virulenta
GACCAATGCCTCCAACTCACGTTTACTCCGTCCAAATAGCTTCAAGTCGTCCATAAACAATAAATGATTGACCAACACCCTACCGTGACCGAAGAAATATCCAAGCTTCTCTCTGTTGAGTAAAATACTCAGCGGGATCATTGCAATAACAAAGATCAAAGGGGAAAGGGAGTCACCTTGGAATATTCCCCGATTGATGTTAACTTCACCAAGCACCTCGTTATTAGCCGTCAGTACTGTCTTCCATTCAGCCATACTTCCTTTCAGCAAACTCCGCACATTCTCTGCAACTCCAACCATGTCCAGCATCTCTGAAAGTCCAACTGTGAGGGACCATATCATATGCCTTCTTGTAATCAATCCAGCACATGCTAAGGTTTCTCTTCATAGCCCTGACCTCGTGCAAAATTGCCTTATCGATCATCAATTGATCTTTCGTGCCACGTGACTTCTTCCTATATAACAATAATAATAATAATAATAATAATAATAATAATATCAACATTTTTTTCAATGTTCTCTTTTCATTCAACCACCAAAAAAGATAAATTATATGTTTGAAATAAAACAAACACAAATGCAGCAAATTTCCTTTATTTTCTTTTAGAAATTTTTAAAAAGGTAGACATTTTCCAGAAAAAGAACAAGTTTAAGTTTCTTCAAGAGCGGAGATGAGATTCTGTCAACAATTCCTTCAGTTGACAAATGTCAGAGAGGAATAGTTCTTCTATTCTTCTCTAACCTTCATTCCTTGAGGGACACGCCCAGCATCAGCTGGAGGGGGCTTGGTAAAGAAGCAAGTAATTATATTACATGCTGTTTAATGAAAGTAAGTTCGTTCGTAAAAGACACCATCATATACCAAAGGCACTCCCTTTCAATTTTGCTCTAATTAGGAGGGATTTATTTGTTCTACTTACTTTACTCTGCAATTTCAAATCCTTCCTTCAATATTATTTTCAAAATTCCCCTTTCAAATTCCTTCAAAATTCCTTCCTCTAGGTTGTGGGAAAAACAGAAAGAACGAAACTAACAATAATACAAATTATGATGATGACAGTAATAGTAGTAATGATCTGATAGACGAATCTTGGGAATTGAAATAATTATATCAATAACAATAATATTGATAATGGTAATGAGGATAATAATAATATTAACAACAGAAACTTCAGGTCTTCTTTGTTTTTGTTGTCGTTGTTCATGTCATTTGTATAATTTTACTCATTTCTATTCCTACCAGGTCACTTTGCAAGCGTGGTATCAGTGACCCTCCCTCTTTTCCATAAAATATGAAATAGAATTTAAAAATTTAAAAGCGGCACAGACTCTCTCATCTGAGAGAAGGCAGGGCAGCCCTGACCTCTTCCCTGTAATCTCTTCGCAAAAATAAATTTAAATTTGAAAAAGAGTTTTTTTTTTAATCCGGAAATTTTCTGGCTGTTAAACAAGCAACAAGATTCTTTATTGTATTACTCAAAAACCGTGATGGATGTGTTGGCCAGGTTTCAATTCTCTTTTCAAAAGGTTAGGGAACAAAAGTAACGGCAGGGGAGGAATTTCAATCAATAATCAATCTTGATTTCTTTCTTGATTTCTTTCTGTTATCCTCTTTCCTTTCGGATATGTCAAGTGACAAGAATTTTTGTTTGAATCACGTGGTCTTGATTAATAATCTCTTGCAACAAAATTGTGCTTTTGGTTTAGTTGACGTAATCAAAGTTTCGTTTTCGGCTGAACAACTAGGAAGTAGGTGAACTAGTCGGAATCCTTAGGTCAGGATGGTTTACATGTTTGTATGACAATGGACGAGTGGGATATAATAGCCTACGTCATAAGCAAAACTGTATAAGAAGAGGCGCTGATCTCTTCAGAGACTAATAACTGGAGTTAATAAAGACAGCAAGAATACTCTGAAGAGCTACACGTAAAGCTGAGAAATATATGCAGGTAAGTGACGATTAATTCTTTTAAGGTCAGTTAAACAGTGTTATGTGTTATTGAACCTAATCTCTTCAGTGTAAAGATTCTTGTGTGTAGGCAGGTTAAAGGCTCTTAAAGTATGCTAAGTGTTGTGTTATGTGAGTTACTCAGGGCTCAAAGACCACTATAGCACGTTAGATTTAAGTTAAAGCTAAATGCGGATTTCNTCTTCAGAGACTAATAACTGGAGTTAATAAAGACAGCAAGAATACTCTGAAGAGCTACACGTAAAGCTGAGAAATATATGCAGGTAAGTGACGATTAATTCTTTTAAGGTCAGTTAAACAGTGTTATGTGTTATTGAACCTAATCTCTTCAGTGTAAAGATTCTTGTGTGTAGGCAGGTTAAAGGCTCTTAAAGTATGCTAAGTGTTGTGTTATGTGAGTTACTCAGGGCTCAAAGACCACTATAGCACGTTAGATTTAAGTTAAAGCTAAATGCGGATTTCATACAAAAGGTATTTCATGTTGAAGTGATGTTCCAACAATAAAGCGATGGCTTAAGAATTTCAGCAGCGAGCTGGTTAAATGAGGCTACAGTTCACTTTGCTTCTTATTATGAATTACTGTCATTGGAAGACAATTCTATTTTCGAATGCTAATCCTATAATTTCTTCAAATAACAGGAAATTCATAACGCACAACAAAGTATGTTCGTTTTTTTTGTACAGGCCCTTGGGGTACAAACGTTGTGGTCACGGGCACTGAGCAACAGATATGAAGACCAAAACGTATAAATAAATTTCATCTTAAATTTTAATTAAAGGTTTATAGCAACTCAATATGAAATCATACTTGCAAATGTGATTAGGCAAACCTACCTTTGGAAAATACGTTTGTTCAGTTTTAATCAACTTTAGAATGGTAGAGATCGTTGATGAAAAGTATGTAGATGATTTGAAATGCTTTCTCTGCTATAAAGGAAGGACATTTTATTGAGTCAGGACAGAAAAGTTAGCTTCAAACAGCAAAAACATCGATTTTTTTTGGTATTAACATCATTTCCCCCAGTAATTGTAAGAAAATACGACAATAAAGATTCAGACTAGGTTGACTTTGTGTTATACTTACAAATGTGTTATATAACACATACAAACATACATACATACACACAAATATATATATATATATTTGTATATTTATATATATATATATATGTACTCAGAGAAAATTTAAACTTGTTAACTGTTTCAACTTTCGTTTTCGTAACTAATCTTATGTATGATTCAGAGCTGTAAAAATAACGTTACATCTTTATGTCAGGGATAGAAACGACTGTGATGAAACTTGTGACATATCTTCTTTTTCAAGTTAAACAGAGAGACTTTATGTAGGTATCCAAGAGAAGATATCAATTTTCTTTTAACTCATTAAAACACACTACTCACAAGTAAAAAGGAAAACAATGGAATCATTTCAATTGTATTCGTTCAGGACTTTGACCCTTTTCCAACCATCTGCAAATAACCCAAACTTTCTCTTATCTCTGTGGTGATGTATGGAATGCCCAACACTTTTTTAGTTGCCAAACTAAACGAACCAAGGATGATATAAGAACTTTAGGCCATAGTTTTCTACCCGACTAAACAACAACAGGCTATGTGATGTGCAAGTTTCTAGTTCATACGAATATATATGATATTTCCTCCCACGGTAAGACTGTTGTCTAGGGAAATGTAATCCTCAACAGACTACGGCTATGGCTTTTATTACAAAAAAATCCTCATGACATCTAAACTTGATTAAATTTATTGTTCTGCAAGCATTAAATGACTGTGGGTGATAATTTATCCTTGTGATTGTTACTCCTCAGTGTTCTGAATCCTAAATGCCATGACTATTTATTAAGATAATACAATTTGTGTCAGCACAAAAGAATGATTTGGCTTTTGATGTTCTGTTCAGAAAAGCTGTTTGGTGGCGACGTTCTCATATTACGTTATACTTCTGATTTCAATGTCCTTGCTTTCTGCTTATGGTTTTCGTCGGTTAAAAATGTCTATACTTACTTCTTGGGCAGGAATTTTACGAATACATACCACCTTATTAGCCTATTCTTGCACAAAACGGTCCAACCACTCCCAGTCTCTTTTCCCTAGCCCTATCCACAGTGCTGCAGAAGCTTGCGCTCGAAATGCATCACTCTTTGTAGGTTTTCATATCCCCACTTTTTCGTTTTGGTAAGCTTCTCCTTCGATGCGTTGGTATTTGTGTCAAGAATTAAAACTTTGAGGGAATATCAACATGTTGTGAAGCCTTGGAAAGTGGTGAAAGGACTAGTTTATAGTAAACAAAATACTCAGGAGTGAAAAGTTGATAAGCGTTATTACCGTCATACGAATCAATGATCCTCAGAAACGCTAAGTTTTACGAATGATAGTGTTTTCAATGCACTCATTCCTCTCTGACTTTTAAGCCTACTTGCAGTGAGGTAAATCATATATTCATTAAATCACTCTTATCGTTGATTGCCAGTAATCTTTCACCTGGAAGTTTCAAAGGTAGGGTTTTAATATTATTGGAAGAAGCACGAAGTGAATTACTTTAAGTACTTGTTTTCATTTCTAACTTTTCAAGGATATTTGTCATACATGCTTTTGTTTAGTTTCCTAAAGTAACTGCACTTCTTTCCTAGCCTTACTGTTTTCTTTAGACCAAGTTTACGTCATTTTTCAAGTTCCCTTAGACAGTTAGACCAATTCCGTGGTTCTTTGAGTTTTTAACTCGAATCCGAATCCTGGTGACATCCACAGCAGCCCGAGTCCAGCGGTTTGGCTTTTTTATTACAGTTTAAGTAGTACTTCTTGATTTACAGACCACTTACTTTTTTAGAATAGGCACATGGCGTAACTATCATACGGACATTGGTAAGAAATAATATATATGTCTCTTAGATTTACTTTTAAGCTGCATCTGTGAATCACTTGGTACAGAGCACAATTCCGTTTGGATTCATAACTTTGAGTATGAATACGCAAAGTTTTTAACCTAAGTTTTCCACCCCCATTTTCTCCAGAAGTCAAAAGAATAAGATAATTTTTTAATATTTTCAGTATCATCTTAGCTTTCGAAAATTTCATCTTGAGCCATCTGATCAACAAACATTAAAGTTGACATAAGAGCCCAAAACTTTAAAAATTAAGTTTACGACTGTAACTTAGTATGTATTACAACAAACCTAAAAGTTTTCATATTAACAAAGTCTCAGTTGTTATATTATTAGGGCCAACAAACCCTCGAGTCATTATTCTACTCGCACTATCTGGTGCCATAGCACATTTTACCATTTTACTTAATATGTTTGGATTACTTTTCCACTATATATTCATTTTATGTATAAAGTCGTGAAACAATAATAAGCTTTTCCCTGAGAAAAACTGCAGGTTGATAATATAAGTAAGATGGTAAAACATACAACCGAACATCTATTTAATCAAAGAGTTGTAGAAGAGAAATTCCCTTATCACGAGAATTTTACGAATTATTGTAGTAAATTATGCACAAATCGCATGAGAGGGTAACACCCTCTGTGCATTAAAATCTTCAAAATAACATATGGAAAGCAAGACCCCCCTTCGAATATCAAATTGGCTACTGATTGAGTACTTAATCATCATCGTCATCGGATACCATGTATATATATATATATATATATTTACAGCTGAAGATTGTGAAAGACATGAAACTCTGAGTCCTGTAAAGTTAGAGTTTTTCTAACTCGTATATCTGATTATATATGGAGAGAGAGAGAGAGAGAGAGAGAGAGAGAGAGAGAGAGGAAGAGACACAGAGGGAGAGGAAGAGACACAGAGGGAGAGGTAGATGTATAATAATGATAGCTATTAATAAAAAGACAAAACTAGTTCAGTTTTGAACTCTTCACTTACACATCTCTTTGCTGAAGACATATATGTTTAACTTAAAGCATATATTTGCAAATAATATTATGACAATAACATTTAGACATGTACGTATAAAGAAATACATATAAATACTATTGTGTCATTGGGGATCATATGTGCATGACAAAGTAAATAGGTCCTTGACTCAAGTTATAAATAAATAGCCTTTATGGTAGCAAGGTAACGAGTTTATAAATAGGCAGCTTGCCAAAAAGTGGTTATTGAGGTACTAATTTTAGCACTTATTTTAATCTCTTTATCTATACAAAAAGTTGCAAAGATGTAACCTTTGCCAAGACATATCCTCAACGTGACATTTGTTTAGCTGAAATTTGATGGCCTTAAACTTGACGAATGGTCATATGGTTATTGTTGTCATTTGACACTCAGATGGTTAATTAGTCTACTTTCACATTTCTAACTGTTATCCTAACTCGTGACAGGTCAGTTTAGAAAGTACTTGCGGTTTGCCTATATGTTTTTACAGCCTTCATCTCTTTTTCTTTATTCTTGTTGCCAAGTGTTTTAAACCATGTGAAATATTATTCGCCGAAATGAGAAATAAAACGAGGTCTTCGCACCCTTGGGGGCCAAGTATTTTTTTCAACGTTCCTTCAAATTCTGTTATAAGTGTTTTAAACATGTTCCAATTAACCAGAAAGAAGACGAGTATATTTTGAATTTATTGTTATAGTGCAAACTTAAATAAAAATAAGATTAAAAGGTGGTGAATTGTGGGGACATTGTGGGGAGTAAAACAAGGGTGTTACTTTGGGAAGAATTTGGCAATCCTTGTTTTTGAAAAGTACGAGTAATATCTGACATCCTCCTGTAATTTTGACTCAGATCGAAAAGAATTAGAAACTTAACAAAAGAAAAAAAGCCATTAGATGGCGTCAGAAAGGGCAATAGGCCAAGAAATTCCTCACTGCTTTAACAAAGTCCCTCTGAAGGACACAGTTTGAGCCCCAGTTACAGGGGGAAAATGACGTTAAAACCGAATAAAAAATGTCCTTATTTTCAGAAACTGAAGAACGTCCAGGAAGCCCCTGCAGCAGTACCTGTATTGGCAGAACAGGCAAAGTGTGAGACTGACGTGTGCCTAAAATACGTTGTAAGGCCTGAGAGAACTAGAATGTCAACTGATATGTATACGTGACCAATAAAAGGTGTTCGCTTACTAACCGTATCGTTTGTATCAGGTATTACTAAAAAGAGTACTTTTAGGAATTCTGACGTCACTGCTGACAATAACTTGTCAACAGTGATTTATATAGTCCTTGGCTATTAAATACCTTCCAAAGAACTGGTTTGTTGGTAACTTTGACTTCAAATGGTTTCACTTTTTAAGAGAAGGCTTACTCAGAAATGTAGTTATACTCGAGTAAGACTATTGGGTGTGGAAACGTTTCCTTGGGACATTTAAAAATTAAATCTACTGTAAGTAGAACAAAAACACTGCGTGGTCAGTTATACGTAATAACACTTATACCATTTCAAAATTTTCTCGTGCATTTAAAATGTCTTTAAGATAGTATTTTCCTATGTAAAAAGTGTTGACAGAAGACGTTAGATTAACATACATAACAGTCAGCAATCCAGAAAAATTGACAGTAAAAAGTCTTGTAAAAAGTAGGAATATCCTGTGTAACAGCCCAGAATTATCCTTTTACGATACTTACACTTGGGTGAAACCTCAATTGACTAACCAAATAATGGTTAGTCAATTCTCACTTCCTCCAGCAAATTCTTATCCTCTTTATCAAAAATTAAAAAGTATGATAACATCAAACAATAGTAAATAATATAGAATATTATAACATAAAAAAATTGCTGGTTTATTGAATATTAAAATATTAAACAAGAAGTTGTGGCCATATTTTAGATGTGGAAATGTTTTACAAATATTTTATTCCAGTTGTTCCCTATCTGCTACCGAAGAAGATCACATGATGGTCGGCAACAGTGTGATCAACATACTTAAGAACTATTTAAATCTTAACCCTCAGAAACAGATAACAAAGTCCGAAATGTCAAAGGACAGTGTTGTATTTTTACTGTTGTAACGTAAGGTAAGGTAAGTTTTTTAAATTTTCAACAAAAAATACAGCTGATGTTTCAAAATTATTTTAATTCTAATTTTTTGAGGGAGACCAGGCGGAACCCTTATCTGCATCCAATATTTATTAGCCATCATTCTAATGTTAACCCTGGTCACGTTACCTTTCCTCTTGAGGAACGGTCTTCAGTGAGGATGCTTAATTTGTCATTTTCATTTTTTCAATTTTTATATTCAATCTATTAGAAATTCTGCTTCTAGCTGCTTGGTTCTTTGTATCGCACTAAATAGTACCTTACCCCTGAGGTCATCTTGTATTCCTATAAATCTACCATCCGCCCTTGCATGGAATATTATTGTCCCAATTGGACAAATACTCCCTTATTTCGTCTTGATGTTCTTGATCGAGTACAGAGATGTGTTTGTAACTTGATAGGTGCAAAGCTTACTGATGTTTTTTAACCTTTGTTCCAATGACAAAATGTAGCTTATCTTAATCTTTTCTGTAGCTGTTAGCATGGAAAGTCTTCTGATGAACTTTACTCACAGGACTCTTTAAAACAGAAATTTTATTTACTTTATTCATTTATATATATTATATATATTTATTATATACATATTATATATTATATATACATTATATATATTATATGTATATTATATATATGATATATTATACGTATATCATATTTGTGTAAATGTCAGTTTTGAGAAGACTATCCTGTAAAAATACTCGTTATGATAATACTGATAATGACCACTGGTACCATCCGGAAGACGTTAGACTAAAAACCCAGAAACGGTTTTTAAATAGCTAGTACTATTATTTGAATTCCTCACTAAAGTTTTTCAAAGGACTATACAACCAGCAAATGCCATATATTGCGTCGCTTTATTTTTCAGAAACTATGCCTTCGCTTTTTATGAATCTTGCTTTCAGTTCATAAATAGTTAGTTAGCGCTTTCTCAGGAACAGGAAGATATTTTTCGTTTACTTTATGATTTATTTAAGCTTTTTTAACTCATCTTTGTGTTTTTATTGATGGGTCTTTTTATTTCTTTGAATCAATATTTACAAATATTTGGGTTCAGTTTCACATTGGCCTCTCATCTGATGTTTTCTGAAAGTAGTCTGTCAAGCATCTACCGAGAGCAAAGTAAAGAAATAATGAATGGTTGCCGATATTCTCACTCATATCCTAAAGCTTATACATTGAACTTGAAGAAAAACACAGTAAGAAAAGTATGATTTCAAGAAATCAAACCAAGTATGAAGGGAAATGGATACAAAAATACTGCTATTTATGCATGCATTGTCTGACAAAGTAGTTTAGATCTTAGCAAGACTGCTTTAAGATGACTTCTCTGAATTCTGTTACAATTGATTAACTCAACATTATTTTTGCCGGCTAGATATCAAATAAAATAAAAATCTAATCTGCTTGAACCCAGTACCAATAAATTTACAACTAGGTTTGCTTTACCCCGGCCCCCCTTTAACGCCCATTCGGCAATTATGAAGTAAAAATGCAGATAACCCACTTGACAAGCAGCATTATTACAAAAACGTATCTTTTCTGGAAAATCAAGTCCATTCAAATACTATTGCAGCTGCGTTACTACCGAAAATAGACAGGTTTCGATATACTTGTAGTATCTTGTGATTTCACTCACAATACTTTTTGTGTACTTGTATTTATAATGGGCATTTTGGTGAACTACAGTGCATTTGAGGTGATTGTTGTGTTCATAAAAGGCTTTTTGAAGTAGTAGTATAGTAAGAGTATTATTACCGTAATTTATAAGGTATAAATGTCCAGGAAACAATTCTGAAAAAAATTTTGTTGGGCATTTGGTTTATTGCTGATTTTTGGTAAATACTCTGATTTGGGTGGCAAAATTCACGGGCTTCCTGAAGAGTAGTAAGTAGGAAATACCCAACCATTGAAAAGAAACAAGTTGTTCGAATTTGTGCCAACATGCTTACACAACAAAAAATCAGTTGGCGACGCCATCAATTTACAGTCCCTCTAAAAATACCGTGTCGATTAAAATTAAATAAATAGACGGTGTCTGATATTAAAGCAAATATGACCAAAGAGAAAAATTATTATTTGAAATAGAAGAAATTTGTGAAGTCAGGGTGTCATAAAATAAGAATTTGCTGCAAAAGATATCCTAATTTTGGTTAACTTTTTTAGTAATTCCAAAAAGTCACGGAAACATAATTTTATTGAATGTGTATTGTGGAAAACAGGAGGATTTATGTTGATATAGCATTAGATGGGTAATTTCCTGTTTCTTGTTTTCACCTGACGAGCAAATTAAACTTTAGAGTATTTTAGCATCCTGATAATTAATAGCGTTTAGAAAGTTAATTTACTTGTAAATGTTGTGGGTAAGATAATATATATTTCAGCTTTTGACAACCAGCTGTTCAAATTAATAATCTCTAATCACAATCATAAGATAAACACAAAGACAATAAAATATGAATCAATAATCTCTTATATGTGTTGATCTGGCCCTGACTCTAACGATCGAACATAGATCAGGAGTAGTATTAACTGGAATACCAGACAAATAGATTTCCATGACAAAAATTTCCTACATTCACTTTTGGTAAGTAGTAATTTAATTCCGATATAAAATTTTTAGGTAACAGCCTCCAGAAAATGCAAAAATTATCCTATAACTGGATTCAAATTCATTTTCAGGCTTTAAATAACTGCACTTATAATGAAATAGACTAGAAAGAAGCAATAACAACAATTCATATCAGTCGTTTTATAAAATAATGTAATTAACTCAGGGAAGATTTAAGATTTTGTTCTATTTGGTCCCACTCCGATCTTAATATCCAACGAAATGACAACAAATACTAGCTTCCTCAAAGTAATGAGACTCAATATTGATAGTCCGTACCACTACAGAATCAGGTTATATAACAAAAAATGTTTAAACCCTGCCAAATACATGGGAAAAGTTCAATAGTCAATAAAATTTATTGTTGCCAGGAACCTTTAGATAAATGGCAAAACGTACTATGGTCGATTACAAAGCTAGTTAGAATGGATGATTTCAAAGGACAATACAACTTTTCTCAAAATTAAAAATCCGAATATCTATAATATTTGGCTACCACTCCATGGCTCCGATAAATGTTTTCAAGCAGTATTCTTATAAATAAATGTCTTTTATCTATTGCTTTTATTTTGTTTTCTTTATAGATTATGATGGAATGCCTATATAAAATTCCTTTATTTGTAATGATGGCAATTTGGATTCGGATGTCCAAGGCAGATAGTCTCGGTAAGCAATGCTATAAATTTAAACTCTATACGAGTTTATGTTAGATCTAAAGAAAATTATTTTTAAATTATCTTTGTTGCTAATACTAAAAGAATAACTAATATTTAAAGTCTGCGATTCGCGGGCTAAAATCGATTTTCATGATGATGATTATATTAATTGATAATACAAAAATCAGTTATGGGAAGGAATGTCTCGTGATAGGTTTAATTGTCATACTTACCTGTTGCTGTTTTTAGACATACTGGGTCTTTCATTGATGGTACCCCTGGTAAACAGTGGGTACATTTTTGTCTTTCACAGATATCCATCTATGAAAGACACGAAAGGAAGCAACAGATCAAGAAAAAGTGGTACAGAAAGCACTCAAGAAACCATAAAATGTAAAACATACTGATCGTCCCTCCAGGACCCTCCGTGGGAATGCCCTTCCTCTTGGGTTGGTCATCAGCCAGGGCTCAAGCATCTCGAGACCCCTGCCCTGCATGTTTGGGGCATATAGCCGAAGACCCGACCAAGGAGAGACCAGAGCTCTACACTTGATCTTAGCCAAAAGGCCAAGAAGTATGTTTTTAGACATGCTGCACCTAGAAAGGTATATTCAGAAACCTGAATATATCCTCTCATGTAAAACCAAAACAAATACATTTTTTAGCTAAATGAGAGAATATTTATGTCGATTTCTGGATTTATATAAAAGATAGGATTGCATTTGCATAACATAATACATTTCGGTTTTTTTAGACGTGGAGCAGTTTGCACTTGATATATTTGGTGACCCCTCTGCAGCAGATTTTATAAGAAATCCGCCCAACTATGCAGTCGGTGAACTTAAAGGTAGGTAGTTAAATGTAAGGTTTTTAGCCCTAGTGCAGTACTTTGGATCACGTAGTATTTTTGAGACGAATGAAATGGATGGGAGAAATATATCATTTCTAAAACATCCCTACTAGACAAAACTAAGAGAATCCAAACTATCTTATCTTTCATTTTATGTACTAATCAGGTATACTGTACTTAGGTGTGTCATTTCAATCGTTATTGGTACATTAGTGTGACTACTTCCTTTTTTGTTTCTTTGCTTATTAGGACCAGTATGAAGCGTTATATTTTGTGGCTTATTCGTTCAAAGAATCAAAATGTACCCTGTGCTAATTACTTTCCATTACTCAGTTATATTTAGTCATTAGGTTTTAGGCATCTGCTTATTCATTCTTATGTTTCCAGAAAATAGTTTTTAAAATGACCTATTGTAGAGGTTAAGAACAACATATTTATCCAGCTCCTTTTTCTGTGGCTAACAGTGAAACAGTTTTCTGCAATAGCCTCGGCAGGATCATATTAAAGTGTAGTATGGGGATTAGATTATCCAGAGAAGGAAATAATAGAAGTTAGCCTTCTAAACACTACCAACCTCGTTTGCAGCCTGGCGCAAGCATCTAAACACCATATTGATTAATGTTTCATGTCTCTAAATGGTATTTTTGATAAGCCAGGTAAACCAAGCGTTAACTGTAGCTTCCAAGATACTTGCGTCCCCTAGTCCATAGAGAAATTGAGCCTTCCAATCAAAGCTTTAAAATAAGTGAGTGCAATTACATTCTTCCTTGCTCAGAAAAACAAGTGAATTCACATATAATTAACGAAATCTTTCCGCGTTTCATAAAACAGAAAAGAAGATGGTCTATTTTTATGCGAAGAAATATTGAAATAATTATTCATCGTTTCAGATATTCCTAAACTGGCTAGAAAATCTCAACCAGGAACTTCGAAATTTCCAAGGACAGACATACTGTAGAATCTGGAAATTTTCAATTTAGTTTTCTTTAAATATTTTGAATGCATCCTTCTCATCAAAACGTACGTTGTTACCATTCTTTGCGAGTAGATTATGTTTTCAAATGTGCATTTTGTCATTTCCACATCTTTTCTATACCTTTTTATATATAGTTTTTGATTACTATAGGGAAAAGCTTTTTTTCATAACGAAGTTGTCTTTTTTTTGTTTTTCTCTAGAATCCTGCAAAGATTATTCAACATCTTGCATAAAGTATAGAAATTATTGCACACACCGCGTGGTATTAAAGTTTTGTAAAGTGACTTGCAAACAGTGTTGTAAGTATTACAAAAGTATTAAGCTCTTATTTTTCTTTATTTTATTTTCTAATGTACTTACTGTCTTCTTTGCAGTTTTAGCATCTTTTTCCAAATGTCTAGCTCGATATATATCTCTTTGGTTTAGATTTTGAAAAAATTGAATGATTACTTTAATTCAAACCATCTTCTTATAAAAAAAGATATTATTTAATTATGTGTTTTTCATATTTTTCTTTTCTCTGTCAATGGAAAAATGAAAAAAAGTCCTTAACTATTTCATTTTTGTCTTGTTTTTCCAGTGTTGTTGCTCCTTCTCCTATTGCCACTTTTGCTGCCACTACTGCTACTAACACTACTATCACCACTACGACTACCACTACTTCTGCCACTTCTACTTCCGCTATTAATAATCCTTCCATTGATGCTACTGCTATAAAAACTACTATTATTATAAGACCTTCTTACTTTGTGCCATGGATTGAAGGTATCCAGTGCAGAAACCCAGACTTTATAAATATCTTGATTTTGCCAAAACTTTATACCCTTTAAATCGAAAAAGAATATGCAAAACGTTGGACCCCATGATATTTCATCCGACTCATCGAACAGCCAAGCCAATGTGTGTCAATTCATCTACTACTACTACTACTACTACTACTACTACTACTACTACTACTACTATTATTATTATTATTATTATTATTACCATTATCAATTATTATTATTATCATTGGCAGAAGAACACTTATTAAATGTTAATTATTGGTTAAGCAGGATGCTAAAATGGAGTAATCGTATGAATGTTAGCAGTAACACTAACAGTAGTAGCAAGAATAATGTGACATTTGACGCATATCAAAGCTTGACGACATAGAAACAAAAACAACAGCATGAAATAGAAAAAAAGCAAATATTTCCTCCAGTAATAGCTAACCAACATACTGGCAGCATTAACGTAAACGGTAAATCCCAAAGCATCAACGTACAACAAGAAAAGAATAATGGGAAAATTAAATGAAATGATAGTACAACTTGTCATGTTAGCTTTTGCTTTGCAGTTGTATCCCGTTTTTGTAACGAGCCTCCTTTTGCACTTTTGTTCTAAAATGTTGGTCAATATAGTCCTTGTATAGAATATATATAGAATTTTTGTAGTTCTCTTGTTTCCTTTCACTGTCACATTGTCGGGATGGAGATAAACAATCTTATCACACGGCACAACAAACTTGATCCCAGACAAAACAGTTTTTCTATAAAATTACTAGTACAGTTCAAACCAAATTTAAGTAATAGCTATATTAAAAAAACTTATTATACACTTCCTCACAGCAAACAAACCAATACCAGAAAAAAGAAAGAACTGCCAGGATGATACAAACAGCATGTGTTCTGTGCGAAAGGAGCAAGGAATGTGTGAAACGTACAAAGATGTGATGAATTCTTATTGCCCCAAAACATGTGGATTTTGTATACGTGAGTACAATAACGTTAGATTATATTATGACTATTACGTTTTGTGTCAATGGATTTAGTTAGCAGTAGTGTTACCTATTCAACAGAGATAATTATCTTGATTCTATAAAAGACCTAAATCTGTACGAATTTTTTTTTCAATAAATGCGCTACATAAATTTTAGTTAATCATTGTATTTGGGTAGAGGGGTACATAAAATCTTCACAGTTTACAGATAAAAAGCAGAAAAACAATACAGTCTGACTTAAACTTTAGCAAAGGATTATAGCTTATCAAACAGCCTGCTACTGGTTAATCAGTTAGTATTTGAAATCAGAAGTAAGTCTTGTTTTATTATTTCATTATGTATATATATATATATATATATATATATATATATATATATATATATATATCACTACTTCATTACCTTTACAGTGACATTAAGAGAACATTAGTTCTGAAATAAGCCAAGGTCAAGAGAAAAGAGTGAAAAACCAAAAGTAATAGTCCAGTGGCTTTTTATTTCTTATTTAAGCACCTTACCTTGCATTTTCTATCAATCTCCCCGGAGTTCTTTGTTTAGATTGTTCCATATTGGAAAAAAAAATCTTGATGTAATTGTCTGTGATTGTTATTAATAGAGAGTTTTGACAAAATCGCGTATTTACGCATTTATTGTTGCCTTTTCTTTCTAAGTTATTCGAGTGCTTATTTTCTTCCCATATTTAGCTATTGATGAATGTAGTGATTTAAAAGCCCAAGAATATTGCGATATCATTAGAAAGAAGGGATTTTGCTCAAGGGAAAATACAATAAAACTGGCATCGAAGTATTGTGCTAAAACGTGCAAAGCTTGCGCAAAAGGTACGTATCTGAAACATACAGAGTGGCTCTTTTAAATATAAACTGATTTTGGACAATAATTTAATTCTACTACTTTAGCCCCTAAATATTTTTCCTCATAAATTTTTTAATCATTAACTAGTAGCGCCCAAGTGTTCACCTTGGGTTTACAATGCTTCAGTTTACCTATTCGCCCTTCAACATGTCTTCTTGAGTACATTACTCACTTTTGTCTCTCCTTGTTAAATATCAAACTACTAAGTTTGCGAATATTTTCTGAGAAAATAAAAGGAAACAACCTATAACAGAAGCATAAATAAAAAATTTGTTTCAGAAACAGAGGTGTTTCGACTTATTAAAGGGCATGCCTATTAATTTACCGAAACCTTGTATTGTTATGTGTTCACTGGCATCATTTTGTTTGGGAACTAAAGATGATAACCTACATCACAAAATAGCTGACTTGGACCCCAATAAGTCAAGACTGTATACCTTTGCGCACTGGATGTTCCTTTGTTAGATAACAACAATCCCCGGACGTTGGGAAGAGAGGATACTGAAATTTAATTCCTTGCCAAAACTCCTTCCTGTCCAAATAGGTGAGAATGCTTTAAAGTATTGCCTTGAAAATTATTCAAGGACAGTTATAGTTTCCCTTTCATTTTTACCAAAGATAATTCTTCCAATGGCTCCAGTTTTTAGATTGTTTCTACCGTTATCAGACTCATTCAAAGTTAGCAAAAATATTCCAAATATACCTAAAGTCAAACAAGAAACTCCCTCTTTTTCGTTGGAGAGGTTACACTGTATTCTCAAAAGTATATTTAAGTTAAGTAATGTCAATGTAAAGAAAGAAATTCATGTTTAAAATAGATTGGTTACTTTTGTCTTTGCTGACTGGACGGCAATCTCTAAAGTGACCTCTGCCCTTTTCCCTTTTCACTTCTCCAGTGGGGTCCTAGATGCTTAAAGTATACATATTATTATTCGTTCTAGTTTAAATTTAAATGTGTTTGTTTGTGTAAGGTGTAGGTGTGGGGAGTATATTAATCCTTGTGCTAGAGCATAACATGATTTAACTCATGTCGGTCTTCTGGTTTTGCTTATTTACTTGTAGATCTTCAATGTGGTACTGTTAAAGTAAAAGACGTCGATTCCACTGTTATTAGTGGGAAGACCAGTACCAAAGGACAATGGCCATGGCAAGTTGCTATCTACTATGATAAGAAATTTATCTGCGGTGGAAGTTTGATCAGTAAAAATGTTATTCTTACAGCAGCACATTGTGTCAAATTTCGTAAAGACTTGCAGAAATACAAAATTGTTTTAGGGGATTATAACCGTGATTACAATGAAGGAACAGAGCAGACAAGATATGTGACAAGAATGGCTATTCATAAGGACTATGATGACATATACGAAGACATCGCTCTCATCCAAATTAACCCTAACGCAGTATTCACCCATTTTGTTGTTCCTGTATGTTTGCCGGAAAAAGACTCAAAAATAGCACCAGGATCAAAGTGTTACATGACAGGTGGGAATTTTTTAGTTTTTAAGTCAAATTTTGATTCTTCTCATTGGTTCATATCTCTCGTGAAGAAAGAGTAAGGTTAAAAACTACATATGATAATAAGAAATAAATAGTTATTGAACACATAGTGGTATTATATTTTTTACATGTATATCTCGGGAAGAGATTTCATTGGCTATATTCAATACATTGCATTCCTTAAAACACATACCAATAAAAGCAACAACAGAAAATAGCTTGTTTTCCATCCCAAAAGTTTTATTAGATAAAACGTTAATCTTAACAGTATGAGAAAACCATCATCTTTTATCTAACATGTCTTTTGTATTGAATTTACTGTTTATGGTGGGGTGGGGTGGTGGTGGCTCAAATTATTTTTTAAATTTGTTGATCAGTTAATTTACTTAACCTGGAATCTTCATTAATCCCCTGGGATATATATCTTGTATATCATTATATATCGTGTTTTATCTTATAAGATAAGATAAAACACGAAAAATAAGAACTGTGATTGCAACTAATAGTTTCACCATATTTCGATCACCAGGCAATAATGCTACAAATACTGTACATGCTTTTTATAAACAAATAAATTTAAAGCTACCGACGCTCTTTCAATCTTGGAGTAAAGTTCATGTATATATGGTATATATATATATACCATATATATATATATATATATATATATACCATGAACTTTACTCCAGGATTGAAAGAGCGTCGGCAGCTTTAAATCAGCNTATCGTGTTTTATCTTATAAGATAAGATAAAACACGAAAAATAAGAACTGTGATTGCAACTAATAGTTTCACGATATTTCGATCACCAGGCAATAATGCTACAAATACTGTACAT
The DNA here is from genome assembly GCA_003991215.1 of Morbakka virulenta. Lineage (NCBI taxonomy): Eukaryota > Metazoa > Cnidaria > Cubozoa > Carybdeida > Carukiidae > Morbakka > Morbakka virulenta. The sequence continues at coordinate 733,167 of RDPX01000004.1, forward strand.
GCTTTTTATAAACAAATAAATTTAAAGCTACCGACGCTCTTTCAATCTTGGAGTAAAGTTCATGTATATATGGTATATATATATATATATACCATATATATATATATATACCATGAACTTTACTCCAGGATTGAAAGAGCGTCGGCAGCTTTAAATCAGCCGAAGAAATTTAGAAACAAGATTTTACACAAACTCAACCTGCACGACCATTATTCCAATGTGTGGTAGTCTTTTCCGAAGCAGGGGGAAAAGGAGGTGCCCTGCTTGTGGAACGAAATTATGAGTGTTGAGGACCCTCTTGTCTTACTTTTTTTTGTTCACAATAACTTCTTTCTACTACATTGACCAAGGTACCACTGAACAATCGGCCATTTTTACTAGAGTATCAGCAAATTGTTTTCATCCATACTCCTGCATGATCGAGTTGTCCTAATAATGTATTGGCATGAGCTCGCAGATCTATCTATCTGGATAATTGCCACAAAAACGATAACTGCATTCTTCTTTCAATGACAAAAATAGCTACAGTCAGGTAGAATTTAAAATATATTTTTTAAATTTAGACTCGTGTTATATATAATGACACACTGCTTTTTCCCCGTTATAGGCTGGGGTAAAATAACACATCCTGGAAAATCAGTTCCAATTCTGCAGGAAGCTCGGGTTCCAGTGGTTAGTTATTCAGAGTGCTCAAGAGTAAACAACCGTTATGGCGACAAAGTGACCGACAAAATGTTATGTGCAGGAGAAGGATTTAGTTTCAAAGGAGGTTGCCATGGGGATAGTGGTGGACCTTTTGTTTGTAAGAATGAAAAGGGGTCATGGGAACTACAAGGCATTATGTCATGGGGATCCTCAGATTGCAATGCACTTGAGAAATACACAGTTTTCACTCGAGTGTCCAGGTACATTAACTGGATTAAAGAAAATATGTCCTAAAAGAACAATCCATTATACAATATATTCAAAGAAAAGTAATATAGTTTTCAAGTATTTAATGTACGATTACACATTTTAACGTTTGGTTAAGTAAGAAGGAAATTATGTATGTATATTATGTTCATATCCAAATTTAATTTATTAGAGTACTTATATAAAAAGCCACTATATGTCACTGATGACAAACTGTAAAATATATAACCCAAATAACTAAATGAGACGATAAAGGTGAGGATATTTGGGAAGTAGTAACAGGTCCTCAACGATATTCTTGGTTCAGGTACCTATTTTCAAAACTGTTAGAGTCAAATTATACGATAAGAGTTAGTTAGATTCATTACAATACTAATGGTTTTAAACATTGGTCTCGATATTCGGTTTTAGTTGAGAAATGAATAAAGTAAATGATAACAACGAAATAGCACTTTTTCCTGATTGTAGTAACAGAATTGTGTAGTTTCTGTTTCTAATAATAAAACGTACAGCGCCAGGAATTTGTTAGTTTTAGCAATGATACTATTATTAGTTAACACTGTTTAACAATTATTTTATTTCTTCTGTTGATAAAGCTTTCAATGCTGTTGTCAGATTTAAGCTCATACTCACTTATTACTAGTGTACTAGAAACAAAGTACTTCTAGGATATATCGCATTATCGAGAAAAACAATCTGCTGTCCAATATCGTACCTTTACAATAACACTTATTATGCTGATACACCATAACATATTGACAAGGTGTGTAACTCGTATCCTATGTCAGAGAAAAATTTGCGTATTGTGCAGCAATGGGAAAAGTAGCTGAATATAATAGTTGGTAAAATATCATACATCTTGCAATTTAAGATATGCTATTTTAAGCTTAGCTTTTTCAAAATTTTATCTTCACTTCTGTCTCGAAATATAATAGGGTGAAACAACTGCAATTAGTACCACTTTTTAAATACTTTTTGAACCGATAGGCAAAAGTTAGTGACACAAAAAGGCTAGCAATTTGTGATCTTCACAACAAATTGTAATTACGAAAACGGTTAGTCCACACAGCAATATTTAATTTACGACGGTATCATGCATTGTTCTTGTAATAATTGATCCACTGCTACTAAAAATATTTAACACTGAATCAAACTCAATTTGCAAAGCAATGCTGTAAAACAATCCCACACCAGAAAGTATTTTAATGGATAACTGTATGTACAAATAATAAGTAAACAAGGCCTTGTTTTGTTGTTTGTTTTATAACTTCGTATATCTTATTTACCTGATTGTAAAGTTCTAGGCTGTAAAACGTTTGTAGCATTTTCTTTATGGTAGATTTTGTTGTAATGTTGGTCAACCAGAAAGCATTGAATTAATATACTTCAGCTTAAAATGGAATTTGAAATCTCTCTTTATTTAAGTCCACTCATTATAAATAATCTTTAGTCAGACAGAAAGATATAAAATACTTGCCCACATAAAGATCAGGACCACCCGGATTTACTTTGAAGTGCAGTTATTACGAAGACAAATTTAAAACTGATCTATCTTGAAATGAAGCTGAAGGAATCTAACATTTTGCAAATTTTTAAACCAGCTTTGTTCCTTTGAGTTGTCAGGTATTTTGTATTTAATAGCCTATTCCTAATAAGAGGCTTATGAATTTCACACCAATTCCCTGGTTGAAAATGTGTGCTTGTGTTTTCCAACATATAAAAGACTTTTGAAGCTTCAAACATTGGATAAGTGGAACCCTGAAGAGACCACTGGAAATGGTTCCACTTATCGAATATTCCACTTTTTGAAACTTGGCAATAAATCAGCTAGAGTGATACAAATTTTGGGTTTGCATTACGGTAGTTCATTGAAAATTTAAACAGTTGTTAGCGCGATACTTAAACTTCACATTATATTTCATTAAACAAACAACTTTTGAAAAAACTATGTAATGGGAACTTGTTTTTCATTAAAGCTAAAAGAAGGCTCAATCTTCTGAGAGGGCTTCAAAACTTTCTTGTGCATTTCATTTCCATCCGCAAAGTAGCTGTAATCCATTGATAAATTAAGAAAGTCTCGAACACTTTATTTTGAGAATTTTCATGGTTCATCGTCGTCGTTTCCCTAAACTGCTTTGCTATCAATCTCCAGAACCTCTTCATCCTGTATCATTGCAATAATTTCGTTGTCGTGAAGTTGCGCCTTATGTGACCACAATTTCATCAAAATCAATACAACTGTTCGGGGTTAAGTCGTTGTAATTAAATGTGTCCCCAGCTTATAACTCGTTAATTTTGTTTTGTATTGTTTTAACTTCATTTTTCCCCAGCAACTATGGCTCAGACGGTGCCCTTCATAGGGACTTGGCCTTGGCAGCGAGGAATTTGTAACTCGTTAATATTGCTCCTAAATTGCAGGAAAGGGTCGTTGGTATCACTTTGAGCACTTGGTCATTTTCAAATACCCCTGTGGAGAAACAATTTTCATTCTGGATTTGTTGACGTCTTCCCACGACAAGATTAGAATTTTATTACATCTTGGAGTGTGATCCTTGGCATTTCTATCTTGTTATCAATAGCTTTGACGAGATGTTGAACCATTCGTGGTGACCTATCCTTTGCCTTCAAAGATCTAGTTAACCCTTGGTTAATAGGTTGTGTCTTTCATATTGTATTGGGTAGTGGTAAGAAGCAGATCCTGAATGGTTTCAATCCCATTCGGGATGAGCAAGACAGTTTTCAGCTATTAGCAGAACATTTCGTTGCTTTGGTTCAAATCTCAGGCGTTATTCACTCACTGTAAAAATGGACTCAGACAAGATCGTTAAACAAGAAGATGTTTGAGTAATTTTGCTCCGCCTTTTCCGAAATGAACTCTTATTAAATGGGGGTCGCAGACCGTTTGTCGACAAAGATAAAACTCATAAACTACTGCATTAAATGTCTCTTCACGAGAATATCTTCACCTTGGCGGTCAGATATGAACTAACATAAAGTCAAAAATAGCTCTAATTTATATACACAATGGCTATTTCTAGAAATTATTCTGATGTCAAAAAACGAAAAGTTACTACATAGATCACACGATGTGTCCAAATTAAAACGTTACTAGTATCTAGTGTCTAAATACTACTATATCAGGTAATGTCCAATACTGTCCAAGTTATGACGTGTACGTCAACATTCCGGTATGGCCTAGTATGTTTATGAAACGTGGTGAACTCAATTTAAAGAGACAAAGAACTCAAATGAAACTAAACATATTAAGTCTGCGGTTGCACTGTATCAAGGTGAGCAGCGGGTGGCCCATTTCCTGTAACTGAAAACTTGGAACTACGTAAAAACTATAACCTACTTTCTGAGAGCAAGCAAAGATAACAGATGACTTGCCACAGCCACAGGCAAAATGGTAATTGAAAGAAATGGGAAGGGAGTGAGAGTTTCCTGTCGTCTGCCAAGGAATGCAAGATCCATTACAGCTTTGAAAGAGTCAGTTCCAAACAAATAAAGCACGTACCTGAGATGTTTAAAAACTGATATAATAAGGGATCTTGCGACTTGTGGAGCCAACCCTCAGATGCCTTGAAGTTCTGTCTGGACAGTTCAGCCTTTGCGTTGATGATGCTCACACAAATTGTGACATCATTACGCCGTATATTTGAGAACCATATGTGCAAAGCTTTATCAACACTCAAAATAAGGAAGTCTCATTCTTTTTCCTCCCAGTTTTGTTCGAGGGGTAAATCACTGAAATAATTCTCCAACTAGTTTCTTATAATTCCCAAATGATTCCGATAATTCTTATAATTCTTAATCAACTCTTAATAATTTCCAATAACTCTCAATAATTCCCAATAACTCTCAATAATTCTCAATAACTCCCAGAATTCTTATTGATTCCAATAATTCTAAAAAAATCTCATAATTCTCAATAACCTTGCACAATTCCCCAAAATTCTCAACAGTTCTCATAGTTCTCAATAACTCTGAATAATTCCTAATAATTCTGGATTATTTTTCATAACTCTCCATTATTCCCATTACATCCGAGTCAAGATTA
>RDPX01000004.1:766991-826731 GCA_003991215.1 Morbakka virulenta
TGGTGTGGTGATGACAACTCCCATCCACCGGCTCCCCAGGTTGCGGATCGGGGAAAGGCCTCTAGATATAGAGGTGAGCTGCGAATATGGTGAATAAGCAGTGCCGGACAAAATCCCGGGCTGCCCTTTGGCAAGGCATAGTACCCGGTTGCCACCCTTCCTAGGGTTACAGGTGAAGCCGCGGGATGCAGCGTGATGGATGTACAATTTCAGCGGAAGAATCAACTTGATCAACGGTGAATTGTATTCGATGCTGAGCGGATGAGCCACAATCACACGGTCAACGGTCAGGATCAACCAGTTCAGTCAGAGAACACTGCTACAACATGTGGAGTTGCGCCCCGTGTTGTAAAGAGGAATTGAAACCCAAATAATTGGAAAAGAAAAACAATAAAAAGTTACATGAAATTCTTTTGACAATATTTTTCGTTCGAACGTTTGATTGAAAGAAAAACAATAAAGAGTTGTATCGAATTTATAATGTTCTTGAGGTCTTGTTAGTCAACATGGAAACAAAAAAGAGCTATTCGTTAAGCTTCAAAAAGTCAGTATTGAAAACTTTATATGAAAATACCGTCGGGTAACAAGTGTAGGACAGAAACTACCAGTAGATGCACCGGAACGAGCTGATAAATTTCTTGTCGAGATGAAAGATTGCTACCAAAATTATATGATATGATATGATATTGAATATGGATGAAGCACCGTGTTACTTTGATTTACCAAGATCTACAACCTATGATCTCAGTGGGGTTAAAACTGTAAAAGTTGCAACAACTGGGAAGGAGAACTTAAGATTTACTGCTGTTTTAACTGCAGGGGTTTTGAGAGTTTGTTTTGGGTTTTGCATCAATTTATCGAGCAGTTTAGCAAACGTGTGATGCGCTGAAGATAGAGCGTTTAGCCAAAAATATGGTAAATTTGTCTAATCCCAGTGTTTTCCTCTTCTGTGTTTTTGCTGGGACAGACTTCAACTCTGACACAGTTATACTTTCCAACTGTTGTTCATTCACATTTTCATTGGCATTTGCTCCATTTGGGATCCATGCAGCAGATTTGTTTTACCTTTTTCCCTCCCCCCAGATCACTTTCCAAAAACTTTAAATATTCTCATGACTTAGGGTTTCTTTAACTGTATCTTGTTTTACACCTAATTCCCTGTAAAATGTTTTCGCATCTGTCTGAAGAATCTTGTTCTGCCGATAGAAGTTGCTTCGCTTTTCAAACCTTCTCAAACGTCGGGCCTTCGCTTGCAGTTTTTGTTTTAATTCTTCCTTAATTCAGGGAATATTTGCTATCCTGAATTTTCTTATAACATTTCGAGATTTCTTAGATTTTGGATCCTTTCCTCTTTCTATTTCACTCATAATCGATATTTCACCGCACATCTCTTCAATCTCTTTCTCGATATCTCGCTTCCACTTGGGTTTTCTATAATGGTTACGTTNGTACTCAGCCCTTCAGAACTTGAGATCCACGCTCACAACACCTAGATATTATGTTCCCCAACTACTCCCGCCTGTTAAACAGAAATGCGTGATGTGTCAGCCCTTTCGGGACATGCACAACCGGTTAAGGTCAGGCAACTGACTGGCAAGTCTGCGGCTTGAGCGGGAATGTTTGATCTAGCCCATTCATAATTACCAGGCAAAATTAGTTCGAGTACCCCACCAATCAATTAAGATAAGAGGTCATACGTCTTACGACGCGACGCCACTTGCTGACAGTAATAGTCAGTGCCTGGTGTAATTATCAGGGCAATTTGACTACACAGGGCAGGGGGGGGGGGTCAATGTATTGTCATTTTGATTACGACTAGTGTGGTCAGTGAGATTAAAGAAGAGTGAGAAGAAGTCGAGGGGTAAATGAGAGGCAATTTAGGGAGGAGATCAAGTCCAAAAGGATAAATCAAGGATATGTTGTATGTAAAGGAGATGTTGAGGCTTGTTTAAACCTAGTAAAAGCTTAAACGGAAGCTTTTGTCAAAATCAGGCATTTCTCGACAAAAATGTGACCGGGGAGAATTGGACTGTAAAATTTATAAAATATGTTTACCTTGTATTGAGACACTTCCCAAGGGATGTTATGGCATACGATGCGTAGTTAATGCTATATACACTGAAAAGCAATTGAAATACGTAAAAGAGACAATATGAAACTGGTCTGTCAACACTCAGGAATATTTCTCTTCATCCAAAATTTTACTAAATGTTGTCAAAAGCCTTGTATAACAGGGGTGCTATTTACATAAGAACGAAATTGCATTTTGGTAAAGAGCCTTTTGTGTCAAAGAGATAGACCAAAACTAATTTTCACCTTGAAAGCAACTATTGATGACTTTCGACAGCTGAGTACTTAACTTAATAATGTAAGTATTGATTTTGCTGAGGCCATTGTTAATGTCAATCAAGTATTCATTTTCGAAACCCTGGAAAACTTAAACATCCATTTGAAATATTCTTGTCTGATAAAACATATTTGTAGGCTTTCACCATTTTCAGTGATATGTGGTACCTGTATTTGCTTTGGGAGAGTTATGCGGATAGTGCCTTCCTAGGGAGCAGTACTGAATTTGCACACGGCCACAGTACTGTATCCCTACATGTTCTTCCTGGTACCAGGGTGGGTACCGGAACGAATAACTAATCCCAGCAGTGAATATGGACGCTTATTTAAACTAGCCCTAGAACATCCCGAAGGTGTTGAAAAATACTGCCTGCGATTCGGTATGCGGACGACCTCTCCATGCTTGGTCTGTCGCAGGAAGACGCCGAATTCAGGCTGAATACTCTCGGAAACGTGTCAGGAAGATATGGTCTTATGATATACCCAGGAAAGACGGATTACATGATGATCAGCGATACATCTGCCACAATAATTTCATACCACGGTAACATCATCCAAGAATTGAAAAATTAAAAATCTTTGGTGTAATGATCACCGCAAATCTCGAAGGAAATACATACAAAAATCGCCCGGGTCAAAGCAACTCGGAAGTAGTCAAGATATTTTCGATTATCTGGGGTCCAGATCGACACCAAGGTGAAATTAGCTGAGCTCCCAGTTCTTAAGTTTTCATATAGGGTTCAGGAAAACAGTGAACATAAACCCCATCGATGGTTTTGGTTACCACATCTGAAGAGTGTTCATTAGTTTCAAATACTCGTATTTAATGCGAGACGCTGATGAAGATGATCAGGGGGAGCTCAATAATAACTTCTGGCCTGTCCTCAAAAAAGGAGGCTGCTAAATTGTGTTGTCATGCAATACGACTAGGTAGTTTCGCAAATGTTGTCACTTATGTATGCCAACGGGTATCAGGCCTCCGCGTGGGAGATCTAAAGTCAAGTGGTTCGTTGAAAAGGATTGGACTCTCTCCACACGAAGTAACTAAATATGGCAAATAATTTTTGGAAACATTATCTGTGGAAACTATTCCTGTAATCTAGGCCATTCTAGGACATTTAGAACCTTTAAATTTTGAGGACATCGCTCTCTTCCTCGCTTGAAATACGTCAGTTAAAGGTCTGCGTGTGCATGGATAAGTTCTAACTTTTTGCTAAAGTTTTTTTCATCACTTAGTTTGATACCGTATATAGTAGCTAACACAAACCTATTATAGTGAATTCATATTTTAACTGAGCTGTTAGCTCGGGCACTAGAGCAAATACAAATGCATCATCATCATCATCGTCACCATTATTATTATTACTATTATTTATTATTAGAGGTCAGGAAAAGTGACTAAACATCAAGTTACTACCTGTAACCTCAGATCTTTAGTAGATAACCAAGAACCCTCGTTGTTCCCAATAAGCACATTTTTTGTAGATTTCCAAAATGAATATTCGTACTGATGATGTTAAGACAGTCCATGAAATTCTTAGTTATCGTTCCGAGTGCTCCAGTTACTGTCGTGATTATTTTAACCTTACTGCATTACCAGGTCCTGCTTACCTCAAACTTCAAATCATTGCACCTTTTGACCTTGAGTCCTTCTCTTTCTTCAATTGTCATGTCAAAGGGATACGTGACGTCATTAATTAAACACGATTTACTTTTCTTATGCAAAATCAAAATATCAGGTCCATTATGTTCTAGCTTTTTGTCAGTCTGTATAGTGAAGCCCCATAGCAATTTAACATCATGGTTTTCAACTACTGCTTTTGGTTTATGCTCGTACCACAGTTCACTCTGGAGTAATTTGTTAATTTTACGTAGCTCCCAGTGCAATACCCTAGTAATGACATCATTCCTCCAAATTTAATAATAATTGTTGGAAAGAACATTGCACCCTGAGACAATGCGAGACATAGTTTCATCTCATTTGCCACAAACTCTACATAGTGGGTTGTTGTATGTTTTATCTATAAAAAATTGAACGGATCTGGTTCTTATAGCTTGCTCTTGAGCTGCAAGTATTGTCCCTTCGGTAGCTTTCTTGAGGTTACCAGATTTTAACCAGCTTCACAAACGTCTATCTCTAAAAGAAGTGGTTTTAAAGAACACTCTATTGAGGTTCTTCTCAAGAAGACTATGCTGACGTTCCTCAAGGATCTGTCTTTTTGGCTTGCTCTGATCAATTGTCCCTTCTCAGAGTACTGTTTCAAGCATTGGCTTGTGAGTTTCACAAGGTACTTGCAAACGCAACTTTTCTCAATCAGATTTCAGTCCTCTACACTCATAAGTCCGTTTATGCGCCTTTTTCACCAAGGTTTGTCTGTTTTTCCTTTCTTTTCTGCAATCTTCATTCCAGGCATTTTCATGGCAGCATTTGCTCCTGATTTTGTCATTGCATTCCAGGAGAGTCTTAGGTTCAAAATAGGGAAGAACTTTATTAATTTTAGCAGTTACAGATTTTAAGGCCTTTCTATTTACAAACCGAAGATTCAAAGGCTTTTTACTATCCTATTAATAATCTTCTGATATTTTCTTAAATACTTCAACCTCTTCACCTTCTAGGCGATCCAACTTCATTTTCTCAATAGCATTCTCCTCAGACTAGTCAGATTTTATTTCCTCTTGATTACATGGGTCCTCACTACTATCAATACTTTAGGGATTGTCAGGCATGACAGTCAAAATGTCTTTCTCAACATGTAATTCACTACCTTTCTTCTCCATCTGATAAAATATTTCTTCAGTTTCATGTTCAAATAGCCAACTGTTGTTCTTTTTTACAGGGGCTTGCTCAGCCAACTTTTGTTCACTTATTGAATTAAACCGATCTCGTTCCAGATATTATGCATCCTTATCCTACATCCCTTTCTAGAAGTTTCAGTTTTCAGATAGCAGTTCATCACAATCTACTTTAATTCTTTTGTCCATTTTGTTCTTGAATTCGTAGTATTCGGAGCAGTTGCAGAATGACGACCGGGCCCATGCTGCTCACCCATTGGGCACCTGGAGGGTGAGCTCCTTCACACGAAGTTCCAGGAGCATTCATCCTATTGTTTTGAAATTTGACGACTTCCTTGTACTTATATTGATGATAACAACGTTAAGGTTATACAACCACCGGTATTTTTATCGTGACACCATCACTAGGAGAGTTGCCAACGATGACTAAAGAGGCCCTCCCCCACGAGGCACGCGTAACCCCGCCAGATACTAATCTGGTTTTTCAAGTTCTCGGGGTAGGTTTGCAGGTGCTACAACCTGCCTAAGGGTGACCCGGAAGTAGTTGCGGCATAGGGTTACCTCCTTCATCCACGTCGAAACTCCACAATCGGATGCAGTTTTATGTCAATACTCAGGCCAAATTACTACTACTATTACTATTATTCTTGTTATTAATATTAATATTAACATTTTTATTATTATTATTATTATTATTAATATCATTAGTATTTATTCGATTGAAGAAAATCAATGTCACTAGGACATTTTTATACGTAAAGACCTTCAAACAAAAAGGAAATCTTCGAAACTATCATTACCTGTAATATAAGTTAGAGGTATATTGAATTGGTATCAGAATCTTCATTTTTCTCATTTTTCGAAAAGCCGAGTACACAAACCCCAAAGGCCTCTTTTCAATCTTTCATTTAACTTTAAAGAAGAATTGTAACAAACTTCTGTCTGCAATAACTACAGGCAATAATATATATATATATATATATATATATATNATATTAATATTAACATTTTTATTATTATTATTATTATTATTATGATTATTATTATTAATATCATTAGTATTTAATCGATTGAAGAAAATCAATGTCACTAGGACATTTTTATACGTAAAGACCTTCAAACAAAAAGGAAATCTTCGAAACTATCATTACCTGTAATATAAGTTAGAGGTATATTGAATTGGTATCAGAATCTTCATTTTTCTCATTTTTCGAAAAGCCGAGTACACAAACTCCAAAGGCCTCTTTTCAATCTTTTATTTAACTTTAAAGAAGAATTGTAACAAACTTCTGTCTGCAATAACTACAGGCAATAATATATATATATATATATGTATAGTAAAAAGCAGCGATCATTGAGTAGTATATTATCAGCTTACGGTGCAGTTGTCCCCACTTTGACAATTGCCATGTCCTTCCAAATGAAGAATTCAATTTGAATTCGCTGTTTTTTCAAGTTACACACTGTAGCATTTGTACATGGTTTTTGAAGTGAAAATAAAAAAAATAGTAAAAAGTTGTGAAGAAAAACATCAACTCGCTAAACAAAATAAAAGGGTTCAGTCAACTAAAAGACCAATCACTTTTCTCTCTCTGTCTTTCGTTCTTCCTCCGCCCTTCCCTCTCTCTCTCTGTCTCTCTCTCTGTCTCTCTCTGTCTCTCTCTCTCTCTCTCTCTCTCTCTCTCTCTCTATATATATATATATATATATATATATATATATATATATATAAAGCTTTTAAAGTTTAGCATTACCATGATATGTACCAAGAATCGTTGGTGTTACTTGGGAAGAAAACTTGAATTGTTTTATCTTGGTAGCAATATTTTTCATTTAATTGATTAAAAACATATCCTGTCCATTTTTAATGAAAAACCTCCTTATCATCAACTTTCCCCAAAATACATTTAGCTTTGTTAAACCTTCATTGAGACAACTTTTCTCATGAAAAGTTTGATAATTATCTCTTCGCTTTTTCTCTTAAAAAATCTCAATGTAAAATGCGTATCGTTATAGAATTACACGTTTTTCCATGAACATTAACTATTAGAATTAGTAATTATCACTAATGTGTAATTTTTTATACACACCAGGGTATCTCTGAAGTAGGAATGTACAGCATGACATACTTTGTTGCCCCAAGTTTCCAATAGCAATTTTAAGATAGTTCCTATCACCATTCTCCCTAATACTGAACCTAGATCTATGTGATCATGATTATGATCAAGGAGAACTCATTTTTGAAATCCGTTTTGCTTAGTGTGCTAGCTTGTACAATACTACTACTAAGTTTACACTCAAGGCTTTTAATGACAGCTTTCAACAAATGAACTGATTGTTCATCGATTTATAATAGTTTTTTTAATTACTTAATAGTGTTATGGCATTAGATTTAAACAACAACGCTGGCTCCTTTAAGAAGTTATTAAACCAATCCTCCAGTTATTTAAGGCTCTCATATGGACAATCATCACTTCAAGATAAGATTTTAAGCTGCAAACATTACTTGAACTTCTTTTCATACACTTTTTCAATGATAGCCAATGGACTGATGTGTTTAGATACTGCTCACCATCCATCTTGTTCGCAAGATTAATTTTGAATATTAAAGCCAATGATTTTACTAACTGTATCATTTGCATAGCTGACAGCTATGTGGGGTAGATATTGAGAGCATCCATTTATGAATGTTTTTTTGTATTCTTCTCTATAAGTCGCGATGGTACAGAACTTTAAACACCACTTATGGCACTACTATTATCGACAACAAGTGCAATGAAATTTTCATATGGGGTGCTGTCAAATAAAAACGTCTTATGAATCGTCTGAAAATTGTTAGCTTTTGCTCTATTCTGAGCTCATGAACAGCACGTCATAAAATTGGTTGGTGACTGTCTTTGAAACACTTATATCAAATAATGGTATACTTAATTGGTTCCTTTTTGAAAGCCTTTGTCGTTGCTTCCGTCTGTTCCACAGCTAAAAGGGAGGTTATCACAAGACGTGACAGTAAAAAGTATTCGTACAAATCGAAATTAAAGTGTAGAGTATCACCTTCCATGATAACTAAGGGACTTGCAACAGGGTTAGCAATAGAATTAATATCGATACTTTGTCAATTCTTTTACTGTTACAGGTTTTTTGCAAATTAAACGATACAAATTAAACGGTTTCGGTTAGCGTTAACGCGAGAGCGCTAACCTGAGTTAACCCGAAAAAATAAGAGTCATGTACAGGAAGAAACATTTTAAGCAGGAGACCAATAGACTAATCTTTATACCAGGAGTATATTAGGCAATATCGTGAGATTTGTCAGGTCAGATTTGTCAAACGAGAAGTTTGTATTCGAAAGCGTACTGCAAATATTTTGAATTCGGACTGGTGTTTTCACCCAATATGATGTTAGAGCAAGCTGGAGCATAGTTGACAAGGAGTATTTTCAGCTTTTTGTTTTCTAGAGCTCAGATTTAATACTTCCCATGTTCTCAGATATAGTTGTGAGCATTTACGTTTACGCTCTGGAATATTTGCTTTCCAGTTATATGTTACTACATTTAATCAGCTGTTTACTACCAGCTGACCTTTTTAACGAATCGATAGTTATTGTAGGGTAAGCTCTCTGCTTTCTAGTTCAGAAGCCAGTTCAGTATTAACTATTTCTACTTACAAACTTTGCTTCAGAAAGAACCTAAGTCCGATATCCATTCAATGAGATTCTCCAAAGCACGCGACATTTATCCGCTGTTTGTAACGAGGTCATATTTTGCGAGAAATTGCAAGAACGGTCAGTAATGAAGTTATTTTGTAAAAATGGTCTTTGACGAAAGATTAATATTCTTGTGATTCTATTGACTCCGGTGTATGTGCACCGTGACTTGAAAAAAAATTGGTTAAGGAGAACATTAACCTTACCCTAGGTCCTCCGGTCCTCTTCAAGACACGGGGCAGAAAGGATGGTTCTGAAGTGTTTCTTGCTAAGTTTTAGAACGTTTTCTTAGGCTCTCTCTAGCTTTATGGAAAGCAAAAGTCTGCTGAATACCTACCGGAAAAGTGATACACAGCTATGGTTATGCCTCACTAGTTGTTGCAATCCGAAATATGCGCTTTCTTGGGTAGTTTGTACCAGTATTCCTGTACCATAACATGTTTTTTACATTACATGATCCAAGATTTTGTTTTCACGTCGGCAGTTAAGACCAAGGAATTTAAATATAGACGTTACTGGAGTTTCATTTACATTGGTGATGGAGACATCTGGGGGCATCGAAAGAGGCAAAGAAATTTTTTGTGATTTCTCTTTTCCAGCTCTTGTTCCACGACGACGTTGTTGACTGGGTTCGCCTTCTCTTTCTGTTTCTGCAGTGGTTGCTTTAACCGTTTCTGTTACCAGTCGTACGTCCAACCCTTCTCCTTTCTCAACCTGGCTTGGAGCAGACAAGGCTAAGTTAAAATATTAAAGGACTCAACATTTTGTTTGCATGAAAACATAAACGGACCCCCTTTGTTTTCAGTGCGTGATACAATACTTGGGAATAGACAGGAACCAGGGGGTACCTGATTTCACATTGCATAGATCATTGGGGTCTTACTATGTGGTTTTGGAATTTGGAAAATCGAAAAAAAATTGGACACAGTTTGCGAAGCTTTATTATAGTTTTGTATTGGATATGAGTAAGGACCGGCTTGACCTCTGGCCTGCTAGCAAGTACAGGCACAATTTACTATATATTCAGTTTATTTATTGAACGACTATATTGGTGAAACTAGTTGCATGGATGCTAGTTCAAATTTTGCAAGTCATATACGATTTACAGCTCATCTTTGACGCTTGCGAATGTTGAGGTACAAACAAGAATAATGACGATTGCTATCTACTTGACTTATAAGTTAGGTTTTGGTATTAAAAATACACTTTGTTCGGTAAAGCACGTCTATAAGATAGTACGTCATGTAACAAAAACTTACACGAAAAACAAACTTGGGGATGACAAACGTTAAGCCCTTATCTACAATTCTTAGGGAGGATTAAAACTTAATAATTTTTTGGGCCTGTACTTGTCTTTATCCAAAATCCAGGAGTTCATGTTTCAACGGGTGATACACGACTCGTTGTTACAATGGGGTCATAAGTACGTCACTAAGGTACAGGTAAAATGTGGATAAGTTTTGGATTTACGAAGAGTACCTCTGATGACACAAAGGCAATCTATCCATTAGGTTTTCGTGATACACTTTAACTAGTAACGAAGACCTGGTTGGCTTATATCACAGTGCGACACAGGTAGTACATGTCAGCCGTACTGGATCTCAAGTAGACTGTCGACCAGTGCCTGTATGATTATTACATTGAACTAGGAGTAATCAGTTAAAGATTATTTCCTTCATTTCAAACTTTTTCGAAAACGTAGTGCGTTCCAGTTGGCTCCGCACCCTGCAAGTCTAATTAAATGCTATATTGGTTTTTGGAAAATAAATGAATTTTATAGGTGTGAGAGAAGCAGTTCCTCGCGCCGGGACTGCACGGCGTAGCGGCGTGGGTCTAGGGTGGCGGACGAGAGGTTACACAAGTGGACCAACGCAGTCTAAGGGAAGGAAAATCCCGACAGAAAACATCGGTCCTCCAAGTCTGGGGGCTGGACAGGTCGACTACCTGTTCCCATAAAAAAATGCTACTTGCATAAACTACGGACAAACGAGTTCAACAAAATAACCTGGGAGGAGCTGGGATCGCCGACATTGGCATCATGACGACAATGGGTGAAAGCTTACCGGAAGCTCAGCGTCCGACAAGATCTTTTGCAAGTCTCAAAGCAACATTCACTGTTGGACATTGGAATGTAAGAACGATGTATAGAGGAGTTACAACACAGATAGCGACAGAGATGGAGAGGTACCACCTTGAGGTTCTTGGGATCAGTGAATGCAAAGATGAACAGGAGCAAGAATAATGAAGCTGGTGATAGGAAAGACACTTATTTACATTGGAGATAAGGAAGTACACGAGGTTGGGGTTGCCCTCATGATCAGCCGACAAGAAAAAAAATCGCTTATGAAATGGACCCCAATAAACAAGAGGATCATAACAGCCAGATTCTACTCGAGGCATAGAGGGATGACCATCATACAAGTCTATGCCACTCACAATGAGGATGGTGAGAAGGAGCAGTTTTATCAAGAGCTCCAAGGAATAGTGGATGGATATAATAAGAATGACATCATCATCATCATCATGGGGGACCTTACTACCAAGGTTGCAAGCGATAACACCGGTTATGAGAGAGCAATGGGTGTGCATGGGCTTGGAACGCAGAATGACAACGGAGAAAGGCTGTATCAATTCTCTGAGCTAAATGGGCTTGTGATAACAGGAATATTATTTTCCCACAAAGACCTCCACACGACAACGTGGGCTTCAGACGGGATAGTGGGGATTCGAACTGACCATCTCTTGATAAGCGGGCATTGGAGATCATCTGTACTGGATTCTGGGGGTCAGAAAGGCGCGTACATCAACAGCAACCTCTACTGAATAAGAACCAACATCAAGCTCCGCCTTCAGTTGCGCAAAAATAAGCACAAGGTCAAGCCAATGCTCGAAGTTGTCCGACAGAAGGATAAAGAAACCAAGAGGAAACACTGCGAGACAGAGAAGAGTTTTTTAGGAAAAGAACAGAACTAAGACTGAGGCCATCGAAGAGTCGTCAACAGATGAGAGTGAAGTGTTGGATTCAGAAAAGAGAAAAGCAAACCATGTATCAGTGACAACACATGGAAGCGGATGGATCAGAGGAAATGAATTAAGACCAGGACTGACAGCACCCCGGTCAGAGAAGATCAAGAACAAGATGAAAGAAGAATAAAGGGAAAAAGGTAGTGAGGTAAAGAGATGTAGGAGGGAAGACAAGAGTTGATGGATGACAGAAAGCACAAAGAGCACAGGCAGCGGCAGAAAACGGGCGACAGAAATATCTCTGCAGCATAATGAAACAGCTCACAGGTCAAAGACATGGCAAGTAGCTGCAGTAAAAAACAAGGACGGAGAGCTGCTGAAGAGCAAAGAAGCGAGGAAAGAAAGACAGAAGGTGCATTTTAAGGAAGTGCAAAACAGAGAAGCACCAGAAGAAACACCACAGGAGGCGAAACAGGGAGAAGAACTTGATACTCAACTGAAGCATCAACTTTGCAAGAGATAAGAGCTGCATTGAAAACCTTCAACAATGGAAAGGCCCCTGGGGCAGACAAAATTACTGCAGAGATGCTCAAAGCAGATCTAGAGCTGACAAACATCATCTAGAATCCTCATATGGAATACTACCCGCTAACTCGCAAAATAAACCAATCTTCTTTCACCTGTTCTACCGCAACAATAACAATGGAGGTACGAAATACTGAAAAAAAACTAAGGTGCAACTTAGAAACATTAGTTTTGCAAGCTCTGGTCTTTAATATAATCTGATGGAATTTCTACAATCATGAATGTAGTTTTACTTCCTCACTCCCCTTCATCCAAGTTGTAATCAAACGTAATACAAAATGCAACCAGAATACTAAATTTCACATAAAAAAACTCAACACGAATGACTATTGACAACTCTGTTAGCAAAAAAAAAGACAAAAGCAACGATACCAGCCTACAAGATCTACTTCTGGCTTAACTACAAACATTTGAAACAGGAACCTGAAACCTAGGGCAGCTCATAGTTTCAATTAGTCACAATAATTTCATAAAAAAGCATTTAGCTGTACGTCGTGCGGGATAAAACGGTTAGTTTAAAAGGCAAATAGTATGCAATACGCTTTCAATGAATCACAAGCAACTTAATTTTACTGATGAGGTCGCTGAACATTACTGTTAGATTCTACAAATATTTTAAGGACACCACTTCAAAACACGTTAAAAATTTATGAGATTGTACACGACTTACTTCTATGCTGAGGCCACCGGAGAAATTTGCTTTCGCAACTAACTGCTCTGGCAGCAGGGCTAAATACCCACAACTAAGGGAATTTATTAGTTCTGTTTCAAGTAATAATGGTGATGCTATGACCGCGTAATACAACGGTATTTGAAAACAAAAGTTGGAATGCAAGTCGAGAGAAAAAGCAAATGACGCAACTAGCAGTTTGTGACGTGATGTCATATCAGTGTCACTTCAGCCCTACTCCGTTACATCAGTGTTTTTTTAAATGTCTGGGGAAAGAGTGTGAAGCACAAAACTCATTTTCTTATTTGTCTCAGAAGAAAACAAATACAACAAAAGTAACATCTTATACACTGGGGGTATTTCGTGTGGTCAGGTGAAAACATATATATCACAGACAACGATAAAAAGCCCCATCGGATACAAGCAAGTTAATGGTTATATTTTACTCCTTAGAAAAGTACGTGAGAAATACATGAAGCAGTGGAAGTTCTCTAGCCTTTCACAATTTTAAATGTTTATAAGTTCATTATACATCTAAAGGAATAAAAAGAAGCCTAATGTGATGAAAAATATGCAGGTTTTGCCACAAAAGATAAACAAATGTTACAGAGAATCCACGAAAAAATAAAAAAAATAAAACGGATACCATTACACAAGTAAAACAAAGTACGATCAGATTTGGAGTACCAACTCACCCCTACAACAGCAGCCATAAACAGTGAGCTAAACTGGGTCCACAAAACACATTTTCGTGGAATTATTTCGACAAAAATTAGAGCCTGGTGGAATAACTACTTTAAAATTTGCAGGTTTAGCATATGCATCTTGTTATGTGAATTACTGTATGATAATACAAACACAAATACACACAATGTATAATTGTACGATCATTAAATAAACTAAATTTACAGTAAGTGTGACACATAAGAAAGCCCCTTTTCCTGCTCGACTTAGCTAAAAATCCGCGAGAGCACCTTGAAATATTAACTACTTGGCGGATAAATTAATGGGAGAAAAAACCTTATGAAAAGCACTCGCTAAAATCACACCTTCTCTTGGATTTTGCCTAAAACCACTTGAAACTAGCAACAATCAATGACAAGCAACGGTTAGGGCTTAGAATATTAAGCCCACTTTTGTTCGCATAAAATTACGGTGCCTTTCTTCCGTAAAGTACTCTAGTAATATAATTGTTATTGGTGCTTTAAATGTAACGTAAAAAAATTGCAAAAAGCTTTCTTCAAAACATAGATGAACACGAAATGTGTATACATCACATTTCGCTTAGCTGTTGTAAGATGGAGAAGATTATCTTAGTTATCCTAAACCTTGTGCGATGCGAGGCTAAAGAAACAAGAAAAAATGCAACGATAGTCAAATAAGATTTAAAGTGAATGGGACTGTGACCGGATAACAAAATTTATTTTTTTTAGATGTTTCTAGACAGGACTTGATTTTAAGTACGTCCATTAATCATTAATTAAGTAATCTTTTCTCCTCAAATCAATTTAGCCATTTTCAGGGGGGAATTACCAGGCAAAAATCACAAGTGAGTGTTTGAGTTTCACTTCATAATGGATAGGAAATGAAAAAAAAATCGCTATGCAATAAGTAATAGATAATACAAATTTTATACTTGTAGTACCGTTATTTCAAAAATAACTATGTTCATCTGTAAGTGATCGTGATCTTAATGTAAAAAGATAAATCATTGCACAAGAATTAACTATCTTTTGAAGTGCAACTTGGGCTATGTGTGTGTTATGACCAGCCTTTGCTTTACTTGATCAGATTGTTTGCCATAAGATAACAGCTTGTATTTATTTGTTGAGTATTCCTTGCAATCTGATTCAAGCGGTTCTGTTAGGATAAAAGTTCGACATAATTTGCAGGAAACAAACCATGTTTGCCGTTAGGGGCTGTTCCATTCCACCATCCACTGTCAACTTGTTCGATACTTGTAATGATGTCCCCAGGATCAAAAGTTATTTCTGTGTCATCAGCTGTAATTAGATACAAAGAAATGGGGAACATATTATCTACGAGATTAAGATATCATCAAAGAACACTTGATGTGTATGCCAATTCTTATTTAATGTAGAGTTAAAAACTGCATACGAAATATTGCTACTTGAGTCAATGTACGTTACTTTTCACTCTTCTAAAGAGCCCTAACGACGGTCTGAAAACAAGGGTTTCCCAAAAATAAAAACTGTAGGGGTAATGTATGGATAAATCTCGCAAACATAAGAAGCTGAATAAAAACTGACAGAACTTACTATAAAAGAACAAACATTATGTACAAGCTAACATAAAAAGATTACAAAATTTCTCCATTAATGCTTCATATTGTCATTACTATTAGAAAAGAGGAATCAAAATTACCTGACATTGCAAACTGAAGAAAAAGAAAAGAAGTAACAACAACAACAACAAAAAACCCACGTGGTTTTTTTCCACACTAAGCGTAGAAAAACCACGCTTAGTATATATATTTTTACAATGCGTTTTTAACACTGTTTGTGTTAAAAACGCATTGTAAAAAATATATTTTCAGTGTTGTCTTAAGTATTAACGTTTTATTTCTTTTTAACAGTAAGCGTGATTCAAAAGACAGCGCGTTCAGGCTCTAAGCACAATTTGACTCTAAGTGCAAGTTGGCTGTCGCCGCTACCCGAGGCTACTAATTTCTACAATAAGCCCCTCGCTTACATTCGGAATTTCACGGTTTGACGAAAAAACAAACGCTAGGTTGATGTATTCCACGAACGTAAAATAAGATATCAACAAATTAGGATAAACCATTTTCACGTGAATAATCTCCACAAATTAAGATCAAAAGATTTCTAAATAACAACAATAAATTAAATAATAATAAAATCTAAACCAAACATTTCCGGTATTATACCATCGCCATCATAAGAAACCAAACATTAAAAACCAAGTTGACCTTAACTAAATTTTTTTTTAAATGGTGTCACATCAATCTATTTCTTTACTGGATTGTGGTCTTTCATCATATGAAATGCTTGTATTCCGTACAGGTGTTTTATCTATTAAGAAATTATAACTAAAATTTATTGCCCTTACCATAATGTTTATGTAAAAATTCTTCCTTTTGAGTATCTGGGAACATAACCAATTTATCATCTGTAACAGCCCTGATGATGGTATTATACCGAAAAGCCGGGTTTATATTTCATTAAATTTTTTATATTTCTTTTCGAAATATTTCACACAACATCAAGCCCTGTTATGACCCTAACAATCTTGAGCAAGAAGAAATTAAAGTGAAGAGTACGTTCACTTCGTCTTAACGCCGGTTCTGTTAGAATGTTCAAATACATTTGGGGAAATCAAAAATTCCTGTTGTAACAGATGATCACAGTCGAGTGGTGGGTGTTACGGCCGGTTTTATCGTACCGACTTCCTGTCACACTCAAATTCTAATTAAAAGAGTGTGTTGGGTTTTTTCCATTTGGTTCCATTAGGCATGTAATGTAGTCATGCAGTTAAATTAAGATTAATTAATTACACAAACAAACATAAGAAAAGTGGTGTGTGAAGTATCATAATAAACGCACATTAAATTAGGTTAGATCCTAGTGATTTATAGTACCAATTCCAATGCTGTTTCGGCTGCTCAAATCCTAACCCTAAGTCTACCCCAATCCCCCTCCAAACACCACTGACAACAAAAACAAACAAATAATCTAATCAGAGAATGTACAATATAATAATGTTTATAGTGCAGGCAAGCCTAAACACAGGAGCTTGCTCTGGGGTAGGTAAATGCGCTGAATAGTGTTTATGAAAAGTAAGCTGATAAAAGCAGGAGTAATTGCCATCAAGAAGATGAAAGCTTTAGATACGGAGCAAAGAAAAATCTCTATATTTCAAGGATGCGAGCAAGCAGAAAAGACAGACATGGAAATATTTATGCCAAGGGATAAGGCGGAAACTGAGAAAAGAACGAATGTTTTATGGTTCAGCAAGATCTATACGATATAAATCTCATTTAATGCTATAAACAGGATTGTGGTTCCAGTCGCTTTGTACTTTCATTAAGCAGAAGTTGTCTGAGTTTGATAAGGCAATTAAAAAAAATTTCGAGATAAAATGGTGGAAGGGGTCTAAAAAGTATGAAAAGTCTGTAAAAAACAAAAGTGAGAGTTGCTTGTTCTTTGACGCACTCGCAAAGTGCCTACGTAAAGACTAGGGTGCAGTATATGGGGAGATTTTTCGCTACCCGGGGAACGGGGCCCCAGAATTTTTCAAACAATTCACGGGAGATTTTATTATATAAAAACTGGGTAAGTCCTACAAGTTCTTACTACAGAAAATGAGGAAATGTATGTCAAAGAAATAATGCAATGATCTCCAGAGATTTTGACTTTATTTCTTATAAGTCCGACGCATGAAAATGAGTGCATCTGGAGTGTTACCATTTAGCTGATTTCTGATCTTAGTTGCAAAAAGTCCCATAGCTGAAAATGCTTTTTTAGGTTCAACACTGGTAGGCTTAATGGTTTTCAATGCCCTAAAGAATTTGGCTAAGTTTTCAGGTCTCTTCTTACTAGTTTCATATAAGTTGATTTCCTTCTTGATGGTTTGAGTGCTTATATCTTCAATGACAGCAGAACCTGAGTGCCCATCCTCTTCCATAAGTGATGCAAATTCTTCAGCAAATGTCATGTTACCATCAGATGCTGTTACTTTAACCTCAAGTTCTGCTTGATCCAGTTCATTTTGTGCAGGTGGATACAGACATTTCAAGAGAGATGTGGCAAGTGATATGATTTTGGTCTTTTTGATTTTTACACCAAACTGATCTTGTCCTTCATCAGGGAAGGTGAACAAGGTCTGTATTCCTACGTTCTTTTATCCTGACCTTGAACCTCTTCAAAATTTCCTTTCCAATATCTGATGATTGCTCTTTTAGTTTCTTGATGGTGAAGGCAACGCCTTTTTCAGCCAGTAGAATATCAGCATCTTCACGACAAAGATACTCAACTGCAATTTTTAGAAGGACAAGTGAGTCAAACAGTTCTTTGATCTTGCCCAGTTCTGTATCTGAAATGTCAAAGTTGTAGTTCAACTATTGTAAGCCACGAGATATAATAGGGTGGGAACTTTTTCAATAACAATAATAATAAAAGTGACAACAATGCAGAATGTGTGGGAAAAGAGAAGAGACATTGCAACACATAGTTATTGGATGCGAAAAGCTTGCACAAAAAGAGTACAAGAGAAGACACGATAATGTTGCCAAGAAAGTCCGTTGGGATCTTTGAAAGAAAAATGGACTGGAGCATCAAGAAAAATAGTATGAACATACTCCCGAAGGAGCTGTTGAAAATGATGATGCCAAACGTCTTTGGGATATCAATATACAGTGTGACAATGTAATAGAGGCCAGGGGGCCAGATATTGTCTTGATTGAGAAGAAAAAGAGAAGTTGTATCATTGTGGATATTCCGGTGCCTGCAGATGGAAGGGTGGAGGAAAAGGAAAAAGAAAATTAAAAAAATATCAAACTTGAAAAGAGAAGTAGCAAGACTTTGGAAAATGAAAAAAGTTCAAGTAGTGCCAGTAGAAATAGGAGCCCTTGGAAGTGTAACAAAAGGATTTGAGAAGTGGTTTGAAAAGATTGGTATTCCATGTAATATTGCAGATATGCAAAAAAATACCTTGCTAGGAACGGGCAGAATCTTAAGAAAAGTATTGGAGATGTAATGAAGGAGAAGGCACCTTGCTAGCCCTTGGTTATTTGTTATGACTCGCCTGGTAAGAGTATACGCTTAAAGCAGATAATAATAATAAAAATAATAATAATAATAATAATAATAATAATAATAATAATAATAATTGTCCTGGGTATTGATATTAAACTGCATCGGGTTGTGGAGTTTCGACGTGGGCGAATGAGGTTACCCTTTGCCACAACTACCTCTAGGTCACCCTTGGGCAAGGTGTAGCACCTGTCAGCCTACTCCGAGACTTTAAAGTACCGAATTGGCATCCGGCGGGGTAAAGTCTGCCTCATGGGTAGGGGGGCTCTTTAGCCTTGGCTGGCAACCTCCCTAGTGATGGTGTCACAATAAAAATAACAGGGAAGGAAAACCCTACATAAACCAATCCTTACTCTTGGCAGTAAGGCTAAAATACATCTTAAATATCAAAATTAAAACCAGAAGTAAATCGTACCGCCTCGTCCGTCGCGCGGGTCAACAAGGGACGCGTCCCTCAGGGAGAGACCAGCCTGAGGTCGAAAAGAATGCAACTAGGTCTACCTCTTCCCAAAACGAAAGTACGCAAGGTCACCAGAACGAGGTAACCCTCAACCCTGGCCCTTCGGAACCACCAACTAGTAATATAAATACCACACCTCAAAAGAAAAAAAGAAAAAAATGGACAAGGGAAGAGTACGTTGAAGTAATATACTGTTTTTATTATGCACTTAAAAAGCCTGAAACTAATAATTCTGACGACACGTTTAAAATCTGGTGTGAAAGAAATAGTAATAGTGATAAAGTGGAAGGTATGGATGCGAATAGACTAGCTAATCAAAGAAGATATATAATTCGCGAAAAGAAATTAACAGAAGTTGAAATCTCAAACATTAAGGAAAGAGTAAAAGATGATACAAGAGAGAATTTAGTAGAAGATCTGGGAAATGAGTTACAACAAATGGATGGTGATGTTTTTACAATTGATGAGAATATTGATATGCATGGCAACTTAAATGTGTTAGAGGAGGAACAGCAAAAATCTGTAGGACCTGTACCAGCTGTTGAAGTAGATGAAGAAGAACTGGCAAATATGAAGATAGACATTTTGGAAGAGTTTTCAGTAGTTCAGCATACTAAAATCGAGGAAAGAGAATCATTATTTAAAATCAGACACCCTCACAAATTCAAAAATATCTTTAATTTAGGAAACAAAGCCTTAGAAATAATCTGCAATGAAATTAATCCAAACTTGACTGAACTCAATGAGTTAATGTATGCAACAGGAAAGGTTCTTCAGACAAAATGTGGAATCAAAATTAAGAAAGGAAAAAGTACCAAAAAAGCCAGTAAACCGAAATGGCAATTAAAGATAGAAATGGAAATCAAAACCTTTAGGAGGGAGATATCACTGGTGGAGGAACTGCAAAAAAATGAAAACTTTAAGTCGGGTAAAGCTAGGAAAGTCTTACGAAAATATGACATTAAAGACAGAGAACAATTGCCAAGTTTGAAGGAAGAATTGAAACAAAAGTTGCAAGTTAAGGCGCAGAGGTTACGTAGATTTGACAAACGTCAAAAGTTCTACAGGCAGAACAAAATCTTTGAAACTGATGCTAAAAAGTTTTATCGTGAAATCGGGAAAAAAGCAATAACTGCAGAGGATGTGCCGTCGGAAAATGAAGTTCGTGAATTTTGGAATAAGATCTGGGGTAATGAGAAGGGTTTTAATGAAAATGCGGAATGGTTGCAAAATTTGGAAGAAAGCACAAGGGATATACCAGAGCAGATATGGGTTGAAATTACAACAGGCGAAGTTAAAAAGGCTCTTCAAAAATCTCACAAATGGAAGTCCCCCGGAATAGACAAAGTGCCAAATTTTTGGCTAGACTCTCTCTCTTCTGTTCATGATAGGATTGCAGTTATTTTCAATAAGATTATAACAGAACCCGAAACTATACCAAAGTGGTTTTGCCTTGGAACTACCTATTTGTTACCAAAAAGTAACGAAACAAGGAACCCGAAGAACTACCGCCCGATTACCTGTCTCTCTACGTCTTATAAACTACTTACATCGATATTAACTGATAGAACTTATATTCATATGGATGAACAAAATATTTTTCCAATTGAACAGAAAGGATGTAAAAGAGGTTCATATGGTTGTAAAGACCAACTCCTCATAAATAAAATGATTCTTGAAAATGCTCATACCAAGCACAAAAATTTAAGCACGGCCTGGATTGACTATAAAAAAGCATTTGACAGTGTTCCGCATTCCTGGATTTTAAAGACACTAGAAATGTACAAAGTTTCTCCTGCCTTTATTAACTTCCTGCGAGTCAGTATGACCTTGTGGGAGACCAATCTTACTCTCACACATGCTAATGGCACCCTTTTTTCTAACTGTATGCAGATAAAATGTGGAATCTTTCAGGGCGACTCTCTTTCACCTCTTTTATTCTGCATGGCCCTTATCCCACTCTCGAAGCTCCTCAATGACACTGAACTTGGATATAAGATCATGGGCAGGAAGATAAATCATCTGTTTTACATGGATGACTTAAAACTGTACGCTAAGGATGATGGTGATCTGGAAGGACTTTTAAAGACTGTCAAAGGGTTCAGTGACGATATAGGGATGGAGTTTGGTCTTGATAAGTGTGCCAAAGCAAGTTTTAAGCGGGGGAAGTTAGAAAGAACTGAAAATATTGAACTGGATGAAGTGACGGTGATTCAAGATCTAGAACAAGAAGGCAGTTATAAATATCTAGGTGTAAGTGAAGGTGACGGCATACAGCACTCGAAAATGAAGGAAAAGATAAGGAAAGAATGCATAAGGAGAGTGAGGTCCATCATGAAAACTGAATTGAACTCAAAAAATAGAATATCAGCAATAAATTCTCTAGCAGTGCCGGTAGTAACTTACAGCTTTGGTATTATAAATTGGAATCTAAGTGATTTGAAGAGGCTAGATACAAAGATAAGGAAGCAACTGACTTGTAATTTGATGCATCACCCTAAATCAGACGTTGATCGTTTGTACCTCCCTAGGAATACAGGAGGTAGGGGGATGATCCAGTTTGAGCTCTCTTATAAAACATCCATTATTGGCCTCTCACAATATCTTGATTTAACCAATGATTGGATGCTTCAACACGTTTATAGGCATGAAAATTCCAAAAGATTGCATTCAATCCTTAAAGAGTCAGAGAAGTTTTTCCGAGAACTAGGTGTTGATCTTGAGGTTGATAACACACTAAACCCAACAGTTGCAGCTAAAAAAACCAAGCAAAAAGCAAAGAAAACTGGATTGGACAGACTCGAATCTAGGTGGCAAGAAAAACCTCTCCACGGACAGTTCGCAGCCCGAAGCAACAATGCTGATGTAGACAAAGAAGCAACCCATCAGTGGCTGAGGAGCGCCGGACTGAAAGGGGAAACAGAGGGCTTTATTCTTGCTGCCCAAGATCAGAGTCTGTTCACCAGGAACTACCAAGCTAATGTTTTACATAACGGTGCCAATCAAGAATGTAGGTTCTGTGAGGACAAAACCGAAACTATTGACCACCTTGTCTCTGGCTGCTCGGTTCTAACACCAAACGAATATAAAAACCGTCATGATCGAGTTGGCCAATACCTACATTGGAAAATTTGTCAACACTTTTCCATTAAAACGCAAGCTAGCTGGTATGAACATCATCCAGCACCTGTAACTGAAAGTAAGGATATTACAATTTTGTGGGATTTTCCCATACAAACGGATCGTACCATACAAGCAAACCGCCCAGACATTGTCATCAAGAACAGGAAAGAGAATACTTGCCTTTTGATAGACATGAGTGTCCCTTCGGACAGGAATGTCTCTGCTAAGACTTTTGAAAAGCTTGCTAAATATAAGGATTTAGAGATAGAGGTGGAAAAGATGTGGCATCTAAAAACAAAGACAATACCTGTTATTGTGGGTGCACTAGGCCTCATCAAGAAAGGAACAGATAGCTTTTTGAAACAAATCCCAGGGGAACCTTCTTTGCAAGAAGTACAGAAAATTGTTTTGAACGGAACTGCTCATTTGCTTAGACGAGCTCTCTCTATTTAATTTTATTACCAAAACTTCCTTCACCCTAGGTCACTGGTAGTGACCCGGTGCTGGATTTCAATAAAACAATTCAAAGAAAATGTGTAAATAATAATAATGATAATAATAATAATAATAATAATAATAATAATAATAATAATAATAATAATAACAACAACAAGGTTCTGAAGGACTGTTAATACCGAGATGGTTGAGGAAGTTGAGCGTCCGATACCTACAAAATATCTCAATGGCAGGCGTAAAATACAGCCTCTGGCAGTCCAACTCCAACTCCTGGCCTTCACGTGGCAGAACTGTTTAAAACTAACAGGAGAAGGGGCGAAAGGCGCTGGCGCCTTTAAATAACCAGAGCTCCGGTTAGAACAAGCTCGTTAACATTGCCAGTAGTTGTTCCAGGAGAAGGAAAATCTCTGATTTCAAAACCAGGGCAGACGGAGCTCTTTAGTTTGGGAAGACAGTCCGTCTAATGGAAGCTACACAAACAATTGAATGGGTAGATGATAACTCTTTAGCCTTGAGTGGCAAATCATCTAGTGGAGGTTACACGATCAATTATACTCACAACCCGAAGGTACCGTGCCGATAGGGGGAATGGCCGCTGCGTTATGAGGTCAACGATCGTGGAACCTGGTAGAAGTGGCGACACTGCCAAAATCAATTGCCTTGTCTAGAGCGTCGGCCAACTCTAGATCGATTTGCTTATTTTAAAAACGTTTTATGGGAGATATAGATCAAAATCAATTTCAACCAAATGACATTAAAAACACCGAAGAAGGAGCACTCCAGGTAGAAAACGTGGCTCGAAACAGAGCTGTCCCGAATGGAGAGGCCCAAACAAGACACCACTTGTCAACATATACTGATGATGAGAAGAAGTAGTTAGTCCGAGTCGCAGATGAAGAGAGAACTAGAGGTACTAGATTTTTGATGAGACTGAAAGGAAAATGGGACGAAACATTTCCTGACAAAAGTCATGTTTCGAAACAAAATCTCCGTGATAATGCAACTAGATTTAAGAAAGAAATGCCAAATAATGGTGCTTCTTGGAAGGAGATTAGCACAATTGAATGTACCGAATGTCAGCAAAAAATTGACAAATGAGATGAAGGTAAATCTATTGAGAATAGAAGAACGCGAAAGAAAGAAAGGAAGAGGATTCATGAAAAGAATGAAGGAAGCGTGAGATGGAATCTATGGTGATAATCAGATGAGTGCCCAAACATTGAGAGTCAATGCAGGGAGATTTCGGAAAGAGAAATCTTTACTGAACCTCATGGAGGTCAGAGATGGAGAAAACGTGGAGCAGCAAGATATCGACCAGAGAAATGTTGAACAAGATAGGAACGAAGAGAAGGACAATATGATTAAGAATGCTGAGCCAGAAGAAAACGACAATGAATTCGGTCAAAATGGTGAAAGTTCGGAAAACGAATATGCAAACGAAAATAACGAAGAATAAGAGACTATGATTTTGAGAATGAGATTTGAAGATGTACTAGCCTCACTGACGACGACAACGAAAGAGAGCATTGCAAACAGAGAAAGACTAGTAAAGTTAAAAAAAGGGCTTCCAAAAAAGGAAACTGACACTGCAAACAAGGTGTTAGAAAAACATCTCACCAACAATGTTAATATCTGTAAAGTGGTAGATGCAGTCTACGCGATGGCAAGGGCATCGAAAGAGAGATGCGGAATAAAAAGAAACGGAAAGAGGAAAAAAGAAACAAGTCATCCGAACCAGAAAAACAGGAGGATAAGAAAAAGCTAGGAAAAGATAAAATCATTGAGGCAGATTTTAGCGTGGACATCTAATGAAATACACAGGAGGAAGACTAAAAGGAAACCAACCAGAAAGGAAAAAAAATACTGCAGAAACTGAGAGAAAGATCTGAACTACAGCTTGGAAAACAAAAAGAATTAACAGTGTTGAAAGAAA
Organism: Morbakka virulenta; assembly: GCA_003991215.1. Lineage (NCBI taxonomy): Eukaryota > Metazoa > Cnidaria > Cubozoa > Carybdeida > Carukiidae > Morbakka > Morbakka virulenta. The sequence continues at coordinate 791,820 of RDPX01000004.1, forward strand.
GTACGCTGGATGAACTAAGATACCGACGCACAAAGCTAAAACATGTTAAGAATAGAGATGCAAAGATATGTAACAACAGAATGTTTCAAGAGGATCAAGGCATGTTTTACAGAAAGACACAAGAGAGAAAACAAACAAAAGGCAAGGTACCTGAAATGGAGAAGTCTGAAGAATTTTGGGCTGGTATATGGGTGTATGGGTATATTCGTATACTTTAAGAAGGGGTTTTTGCAAGGTAACAGTTTCTCGCCAATTGGATTTTGTCTGACAAAAGTTCCAGTGGCAATGCTGATTGAGGAAACTGATGGCTACAAAATGGGAAACAAAGATGGTGACAGAGTAAAAAGAACACATAGTCTTTTTATTGTTGATTTGAAGATTTACCAAGAAAAGCCAACAAAACCTCGAGATTGTCAACATGATAGTAAAGAGTATGAACACTGGAGCTTGCTATGGAGTAAACAAATGTGCAGAAATAGTCTTCAAAAAAGGGAAAATGGTTAAAGGAGATGGGTTGACAGTGTTGGAAGAAAAGATGGACGCGTTTGACCCAGACAAAAACGAAATTTACAAATTTCTGGGGTGTGAACAAACGGATAAAATCCATGTAAAAAGAGTAATGGAGAGAGTGAAGAAAGAAATCCGAAAGAGGATGGACCACCTAGCAGGACTTAACCTAAATGATCAAAACTTGATGAAAGCTATAAATTGCCGTGTAATACCAGAGGCAAGGTACGTGATGAATTTCTCCTTTTCCAAGATAAATAGTTCATCTTGGAAAAGGAGAAATAGACGAGCTAGATAAAATTGCGAAAAGTATTCTGCGGAGAGAAGGTTTCCATGGAAGACAAACAAGTGATGAGAGATTATACGCAAAAAGGTCTGATGGTGGAAGAGGGCTTAAAAGTTTCAAAGACGTGTATGACGAGACCAAAACAAGAGAAGCATGTTATATGGCAACATCGACTGATAATTGGATCAGGGTAGCATGGAAACATGAAATGAATAAATACCATCCCTTGTTAAAGAGAGATGCAGAAGCAGCAGTCAAAAGGGTGGCTGTAGATGTAACATTTGATGATTGGAAGGAGGCGTGGAAAAAGCTGAAGAAGCAGTTACATTCAGGGCAAAAAGGAAACCGCGAAATAAGGTTAGCAGAGAAACCACTGCAGAGCGAGATTACATTGAGATACGAGAAGGAAGATTACGTATGGTTAAAGTGCAATACAGATCCAAGAAAAACGGCATCAATATTCACTTTACAGGAACAGATGGTGGAATCAAGAGCGTGGAAGAAGTTAAGAGGACTCNCAAGAGAAGCATGTTATATGGCAACATCGACTGATAATGGGATCAGGGTAGCATGGAAACATGAAATGAATAAATACCATCCCTTGTTAAAGAGAGATGCAGAAGCAGCAGTCAAAAGGGTGGCTGTAGATGTAACATTTGATGATTGGAAGGAGGCGTGGAAAAAGCTGAAGAAGCAGTTACATTCAGGGCAAAAAGGAAACCGCGAAATAAGGTTAGCAGAGAAACCACTGCAGAGCGAGATTACATTGAGATACGAGAAGGAAGATTACGTATGGTTAAAGTGCAATACAGATCCAAGAAAAACGGCATCAATATTCACTTTACAGGAGCAGATGGTAGAATCAAGAGCGTGGAAGAAGATAAGAGGAGTCATTGATACCGATGGATGTAGGTTGTGTGGAGAACAGCGAGAGACAGTACAGCATCTCCTGTCTGGATGTAGAAAGCTTGCAAGATCAGAATACGTGAAACGACACAACAATGCACTCAAAGTTTTGGCAGTCAAATGGGCAATGGAGAAAGGATTACTTCCAGAAGGAACGAAGTGGTACACCCAGAGGGGAAAAAGGTAAAGTGTTAGAGAATGAAGGCAAGAAGCTGTATTGGGATTGGAAACACCGAATGAGAACGAATCGCACCGCGAGGAGACCAGATCGTACCTTAGAAGATGGAGAGAAAACAATTTTGCTAGTCAATATGGCATGTCCAAACGAAATGAACCGACGTCTTAAACGAGAAGAAAAGATTAAGAAGTGATTCCAATAGTTGTTGGATGTCTCGGAGGAGGAATGAAAGAACTGAAAACGGACATTCAAAAAATCTTTGAGTTTGATAATGAGAAAGAACTCCAAACATTATTGAGAGAAATCCAAAAGACAGTACTTTGGGAAAGCGAATCAATCATTAGAAAAGTGTTATCGGAGCTATTGACTTAAGGTGTCTCATGTGAAGCTAAGGGTAGTAAAATGGTCGGATTGTTACTCATAAGCTACCGTGAGCACGATTGGATGATAATGGCTGACTTTATCATTTTCATTCGTATCTTGTAACTTGATATATAGGATATAAATTGTATTCTTAGTTAATCCAATAATAATAACAATAATGATAATAATAATAATAATAATGATAATAATGATAATAATAATAAAAATAATAATGTCCTGGGTACTAACATTAAACTGCATCCGGTTGTGGAGTTTCGACGTGGGAGAATGAGGTTACCCTTTGCCACAACAACGTCCAGGTCACCCTTGGGCAAGGTGTAGCACCTGTTAGCCTATCCCGAGACCTTTGAAGCTCCGGGTTGGCGTCCGGCGGGGATAAGTCTGTCTCATGGGTAGGGAGGTGATGGTATCACGAAAAAAATACTGGTGTTTGTTGCACTTGAAATGAACTTCTCAATTATTTGATGAAAATGAATTCAGAAACAGAAGAAAATAACGGCATAAACGGTACTGGAGCAAGAAATGGCGAAGGGGTCGTGCCCGGCAGGAATGCTGTGGGACAGCAGGCAGCATCCGGTCGTCATCAAGCTACTGCTAGACAAACATGGAATAGAGAGGTAAATAGGCTTGTCATGCATTGTTATTACAAACGTGACCCAACGAAAAGGGGGTACAGGAAAAGAATGCTACAAACATGGTTGAATGTTGGTGTATGTGAGGCTACAGAACAAAGACTAGCAGATCAAGCGAGGGCTATCAAGAGAAATCAATGGTTATCTGAGTTAGAACTTAAAGAAATTAAATCTAGATGTAATGACATGGAGTCTGAAAGAGAAAGAGAAAGAGACTTTCTCCCTAGAGAGAGTGACAACCTACAATCTGAGAGCCAGAATGAAAGAAGAAGCTTAGAAATATCGGCGGAAATCGACGAGGAGTCACGCAAAATGCCTCAGGGTGTGATGGGCAAATACAATGGAACCGAAGAATTAATGCCAATGAATTTAAGAAATGTAAACGGCCTAAAAGAGAAGGTGAAAAAGGTTAATAACGCATTACAATATATCCATACAGACGATATAACTGAGACAAATAGATTGATTCTAGCAGCTGCAGTTGTTGTACAAGAGGAACTGGGAGTTAAACGAAAGGAGAAGAAGCAAACAGAGTTATGGTGGAAGAAAAGACTATGTGATCAAGTAGCGTCATTGAGAGAAGATTTCAGAAGAATTGACAGGATCAAACAAGGAAATTTGAAAAATCAACAACAAGCAACAAAGCTGGAGAAGAAGTACAACATCTTAAAAAGGGGAATTACGGTGGTAGCAGAGGAACTGAAACAACGAATTATCGCAGTGTCTGCAAGGATTAAAAGATACAGCGAAAGGCATAATCAGTTTGTTCAAAATAGATTATTTCAGTCACACCAAAAGAGGTTGTATGAGAAAATTGACGGCGTGGTAAGATGCAACGAAGGTGTACCAGAAGCTGAAGAGTGTAGAGAGTTTTGGAGAGGAATTTGGGAAAAGGAAGTAGATCACAATAGGGATGTAAAATGGCTGGATGATCTGAAAAAAGAGTTAAATGGCAAAGCGAGTTGACAATTAACACAGAAATGCTTGTAAGACAACTTAGGAAAATCCCAAACTGGAAGGCACCTGGTCTTGATGGAGTGCAAGGGTACTGGTTGAAGAATTTTAACAGACTTCATGACCGAATAAAGGATCGACTAGATACCTGTGTACAAGGAAGAATGTCAGTGCCAAAATGGATGACATCGGGCAGAACAACACTGATCACGAAAGATACGAATAAAGGAACAGTGGCATCAAACTTCAGACCAATTGCCTGCATGCCTCTCATGTGGAAGGTACTGACGGGTATGATAGCAGGCAGTTTATACAATTTTCTTGAGGACCGCAATCTGCTACCCCACGAACAAAAAGGATGTAGGAAGAGATCCAGGGGGGCAAAAGATCAATTGCTGACAGACAGGATGGTGCTTCGAAATTGTAAACGAAGGCTCACAGGACTTGGAATGGCATGGATTGATTATAGAAGGCTTTCGACTTCCTTCCGCACATGTGGATTCTTGAATGTCTCGAAATGTTTGGTGCAGTGAGATCTTTTGACAGCAACTGAAATTGCCCGAAAAACAAAGAAATTGGTTAAAAATGTCGGTGTAAAACAGCTTGAATCACGATGGCTAGAAAATTCCCTTCACGGACAATTCACAGTCTGAGCTAAACAGTGTGATATAGGTGAAAATGCAAACCATCAGTGGCTGAGAAGCTCCGGAATGAAAGGGAAAACCGAGGGGTTTATTCTTGCTGGTCAAGATCAAAGCTTGTTTATTCAAAATTACCAGGTAAACGTTTTGCATAATAATGCTGAGCCAAAATGCAGGTTTTACGAAGAAAAAACATAAACGATTGACCTATCTTGTCTCTGGTTGCTCTATTTCAAAACCAGGGGATTATACATATCGTCATGACAGTGTTGGTCAGTACCTTCACTGGAATATCTATAAGCACTTTTTTGTGGAAACCAATAGGAACTGGTACGAACACAACCCAAAAACAGTTACGGCAGGAGAGAATTGTACCATTCTGTGGGATTTTCCAGTCCACATTGACTGCAGAACTCAGGGTAACCGCCCTGATATCATAGACAACGATGGAAAAAACACCTGCTTTCCTAATGATACCAGCGTGCCTTCTAATAAAAATGTTTCCGCATGTTCGAAAAACTTACAAAATGCAAGGATTTGGAAATCGAAATTGAAAAGATGTGGCATTTAAAAACTCAAGCTGTTCTAGTTGTAGTTGGCCCCTTGGGCCTGATAAAAAAAAAGGACAAGCCAATTTTCGGGGAAATACCGGGAAAGCCACCACGCCAAGAAGCGCATGGACTACTTGGTTAGATATAAATATATATATATATATATATATATATATATACGTGAAAAAAGTTTTTGTACCTCTTTTATAACCATTTTTAATCCAGACTTCAATATTTTCCTTCTATTTTATACTATTTTTAACAGATACTTTATATTTTTATGTTTTATTTATACCAGTTTTATACTAATTTTTCCATATATAAACTTCACTCACTTTAGGTCACTGGTAGTGACCCAGTGTTTGATCTTAAAAAAAAGCAATTTAAAAGAAACCTTCACATTAATGATAAAAATAAATAATGTCAAATACAACAACGACAAGAGTTAATTAGCATAGCAAGCTTTTTATCAGGTGTTTCATAGCAAACCCAAATATCCCACTCAGGTAAAAGAATGATTAAGAGCTATCTATACGTAACGTTTGCTAGAGTAGTTACTACCTGCTTGATAGTCAAAGAGTGCTTTTGCGCGCAATCCATTTGCGCGCGATCCATCAGAAGTTGTTTCCGGAGAACCCTTTAGAAAAAGAAAAAAACAAAAAAATTATATTGTAAGCGTTGTTTATGATTCGGGGCATCAAACACACACAAGACCATTACACTAACCAAAAGAATTTTCGAACTACAGACATAACGCAGTAGAGTCCTAATACTTGAATAGGAATATAAAAAATAAGACTGTTCACTTTTGTAAAAAATTATACAAGCTCTGGTCTGGTGCAATGATCTTTGGACTCAAATAGCCAAGACCTTTTATCATTTTTATTGATATTACTAGCATAGTAATGATGTATTCACAACACACGCACCGAGAAGTGGTGCTATAGGTCCTATTGTTATCATGCAAGCAGGTGTCAGCACGACACAAACGGTCAAGTGGAAGATTTTTAAAGACGTTTACCCAAGCAAGGCAAAAAGCACTAAAGTGCAGAGAGTCTGAGCATAAACAAGGCAAAGATCAAGCTCATGAAGGTCCAAAGGAAAGGGTACCAGTAGGATTGGGTTGAAGAAGGGGGAGATAGAGCAGGTATGGTCATTCACTTATTCACTTATCTGCGGAGTGTTATTGATTATACGGTGGGGGCCAAGGAGACATCAAGACAAGAATAGAGAAAGCGAGGACAACACTCAGTCTCCTTAACAAAGTGTGGAGTTCAATAGAGAAAGGTATCAACACCAGGCTCTGGATCTTTAACTCCAATATGCAGTCAGTGCTGTTGTACGGGGTTGAGACTTGGCACAAAAAAAAAGCTTCAGACAGGCAAGTCCAGTTCTTCATCAACAAATACCTGCGCAGAATCATCAGGGTAAGGTGGCCAAAACATATCGGCAACCATAATCTACGGGAATGCACAAGTGTGCTTCCCCCTCCACTCCAGATCAGGAAAAGGAAATGGACCTGGCTCGGGCACACCCTACGGAAAGACGAGGGCAACATTACTCGGCGAACATTGCGATAGACCCCCAAGGTAAGAAGAGAGGAAGACTCCGTACTACCTTGTGCAGAAGCCTAAAACAGTAGACACGGGAAAGCAAGCATAGTTGACACACCATCACGCGGGGCGCCCAGGCCAAGCAAAAATGGAGAGGGGGTTGTGAGCGAGCGGCCTATGCTCCATGCCTGAGTGAAAAGACTTACTAATGATCTTTTTCCATGTCTAAAGAGACACAACTTTCATTATTCTACCCGTAGTCAACACAGTACTTCGACGTCCACCAGTATTTCTACACTCAGTTCACCAATGTGATTCTCAACTGAATATTAAAAAATACCTAGAGCAGTTACAGCCACAGCAATAGCAACAACATTTCACAAAAGTACTATTAGTATTAATGTTATTATTATTATCGGGACCATCATCATTATCAGGATCATTACTATTTAATGATGTTCTTAGCTTGGGAAGTTGCTACAAGTATGGTGAAATCAATTCATACTCAGTAATACTCCGTGCTCAAGATATATACAGTTTTACCGACTATGTAAACATTGGCATTTTTATTTACAAATTTCACAAAATTCACTTCCAGGTATTAGGTTTCTGTTCTCTGAGAAGCTATCTTGAGACCACGTAAGTAAATAAAGCTCTACAAATGTACTACTGCTAAGTGCTTATATGGGCAACACCTTACTTACCGTTCGTATGGTATTCAACAAAGTTGTAGTTGGATGTCTAGCAATCCGGTAATAATGTCAATTTCTTAATGCCTTAAAGCCTGAAAGTTTTCTAACTTAAGTGATGGTACGTTTCCGTCTTTTCCAGTTCTCTGTTTCTCACCCTCATAGCTCTTTGGCAAGCCACGTCGATAATCTGAACCTTCGTATTCTTGTCTACAAAAAATTCCAGTTACAGTCTACTAAGGCCTTGAAATCCCTATTCTAAACAATACTCTTAGGCTTGTGTTCGTGCCTAGCCTTTTCCAAAGCGGCCTTAACACATAGTTGCCATTGTAAATGACTTACAAAAACTGTCGTGTCGTCGCTTATGTTCTTTTCGTCAAATTTGCTACACTCAAGATTATTTGGCCAATACTCTCTTCCTTCTCTCCGCATATTTTGCAGAGTAAAGGCTTCTCTGTACAGTGAACTTGATGCTGCCCATTTTCATAGTCTTTAGTATGCTTAGTCAGGGCACTGGATACTAAAACCTTTTTACTTGCATCCTTTTAAATATCCTTTCCTTTAGCATCCTAACTATAATTTTCTAGATCCATTCTTTCGCTTTTTCTTTTTGTTTCCTTTCTTTGAATATTTTCGTATACACGCATTATCAATTTTCAAATATCCAAGGGGTCTAGTAGCTGCCAACATTGTATCACTGCTACCCCTTACAAGACGTTAAGGGTACTCTACCAACATGTTCTCTTCCACTCTTAACTCTGGCAACGTCACTTCTCGAGCGCAACATGGGGAAAGATGTCTTTGTTCATACCTACCATTCCTAATGTATGTCTTCCCACAGGCTGTAAATCATGTTCTCCAATTCGATTTTTGCATATAAAACTAATATTATCCAAGTCTACATCTTTTCCCTTCTGTTAGGAGTAACTTCATGTCTTCGAGGTAAGAATACAATAATATTATCAGTGTTATCAATAATGGTAAACCCCCAAAATGTTTTATTCCTTTTGTTGAATCTTGATATTTCTCTGTTTTCGTTTTTTGTCTTTCATGAATTTTTTTATGTATGCCAATGTGAGTTATACTGTAACTTTTCTCCACTTTTTCTCAGGTTAAAGTCAGGCTTTCTTGTCCAAAAACATGATCCCATCATCTATTTATACCCCAGAGCCATTTAATGTTTTTATTTTACACAACTTCTGGTGAATGATGATTCAACCATTTCTTTCTTTATAACTTCCATTTTTCACTCTTTCTTGAGTACTGCTATTTCAACATTGTCATGGCGTTTCATGTTTTCTCTTTAGGCAATTTAAGGCATTTCCACGTATCATAATGCACGCTTTTACCCCATACAGCATTTTCTCTGTTGTTTACAGTATTTTTCAAACAAACTGTCCATCCATACGCTTTCTTTTCTATTCTTTTGTCCTCTCACTTTTCACGTTACTTCAAATCCAAATTATCCAACAGTGCTTCGGCAGTCCAAAATAACATTTCGCACCTACAAGTAAATGTCAGTTAAAGCACTCGAAGATCGCCCAATGCTGTATTTCTCTCCTCTGAAACTTTCATCTCATCTTATTAATCAACGTTCAGCTTTCTTTTTTACAATGGATAGCCTCTCAATACCAACTTTTCTGTGGAATTTTTCATTCTCAGTTACCAACTTGTCTCCTTTTCAATTTTTTTTCTAATTTATCTTTAGTTTATTTCATAATTCTTGTCCTATATCCTAATAATTAATAATAATACTGTCCACGTATTAATTCAGTGATATTTTCTACTTTTTACTCAGCTTTAATTTCAAAATTAATCTAAACAGTACTTCTTCTCAAATTGAATTTTCATTTCTTTTTCCATACTCTTATCTAATTCAAAATTTTCTGCCCCTCCAGCTTTTTGCATAAACATATTAAATAAATAAATAAATAAATAAATAAATAAATAAATAAATAAATAAATAAGTAAGTAAGTACCTTATTAAGTAGTTAAGTAAGCAATTAAGTTATTCAATAAGTAAGTAAATTAAAAAAAATAATTTTTTTTCTTGTGCTACCCAAATTAGGCTTAAAGGTATTTTTCTAATAATTCCAAGATTCAGCCATTCTTATTTCCGTCTGTCTCTGTCTAAAGTACTGTTCATGAAGCATTTGCTCTTCACAACTTTCTTTTCTTTCTGTGCTTGTAACTTTTTAAATCCATGTGTGCTTTCATATACCACTTCACCGTTGCTTTTTGCAATACAAACAAGTGTGTTAAATAGTTTCTGTTGAGTGAATGATTCAGCTTTACCCTGAATTGATAAATGAATTCTTTCCGAAAGTGATGGGTTAAAAGTTAGGCCCTCCCGAACATATTGTTTATTTCTTTAACTACTTATGTCTACGATTATCCACCCCTCTGACAAGGAAGTCCACAATCAGTAATAAGACGGTTGTCATTTTTAAGTGGCTAACGTCTAATTACTATATTTGTCAATGAAAAGCGACACCTCTCAGTTAAGCGCTCTTTCCTGCACCACTCACGAATACGTTTTCCTTCTTGTCTGAACTTTCAACCATGTTTGATACAGGTATAAAAACTAGACACCATATAATATAGCATAATAATCCTACTATTCCATAACTACGGTGTGTTTAGCATTTTCTTACAAATGCCACCTTAAACAAAGTGCCCTCTGTGCAAAGGTCTATTTTGGAATTAGCATTTAGAACACTTGATCGCGGAAGTATCATAAAGTGTGATAGAGGTAGATAAATAAATAGCTACGCAACAAACAAATAACAAAAGAATTAAAGAAAAATAAATACCTAAAAAAAGGCGAATGTGTGGATCTTAATTTTATTTAGTGATATCCTCTTTTTCGGGTAATGGGTAGGCAGAAATCAATATCCTTACCAGAAACGTTATTATTTGGTCGAAGTAAACCATTGTATAACAGCTACTTTACCTGTTGGGCAGAAGAAGCTATTTCTACATAGTTGGCAGGAAACAGTCCATTTTTTCCATCTGGGGCGGTGCCTTTCCACCATCCTTCATCAATCTGTTCAATGTGAGTAATACTATCACCAGGGTTGAAGGTAATTTCTGTCTCATCCGCTAAAAAGCAAAAATGGATGTTCTTGGTATGGAATTTAATACATAGAGCCACTGTTAATTTTACGATAGATATTCAAACAATATGCGGTTTCTAACACAAAGATTGCAAAGTTATTTCAAATTTCTTGCTTTCAATTGCAAATGATGTTATTGGTAATAGTTATGTATTGATTGTCAAAGTTTACCCATCAATACTTCAAATGTAAATAATACATTTAACATCAAAAGTTTTTTGGGAGAACGGCTTTGGGTTTTTATTGCTTTGCAGGGGAGGGGTGGGGGGCTGAATAGTAAGAACTATAGTCAGATAGCCATTCAAGCAATAGTTTTCGAAAAAAGTTTCTCATAACTAATACTCATGCTGAGAATATGTCCCAAATATTTGTAAAAATAGTTCCTTTACAGAGCCATAGACTTCAAGTTATATTTCTACTAGAAATATCACTTACTATGCATTATACTCCTCTTTGTGAGGTCAAACTGCTAACTCAAAATAAAAAATGTATACCAACTGTAAAAGTCCAACAAGTGAGGCAACTTTAGCGGGGTGATTGATGACCTGGTCGTGGAAGGGATAAGGGCAAAAGCCTTATGTTTGGCAGGCATGCTGTAATTAAAACTCCCATAACTGAATTACGTTTCTACACCACAAAGTTTTAAAAAAATTGCAAAAAGTACACAGAGTTTGAATAATTTTTTAAACATGGAATATATATGTAACAGGTGTATCCCTAAAGCAAACACTTTACGTCCAAGAGTTAAACTATAGGGGCGTATTCCATAAAAGTTCTTTTATCTATTAGGATCATTGAAGAAAATCAAGAAAATCTTTTGAAGGGATTACAAGAAAACTCCTGTAAACAAAAGTACCTAGTAGCTGTCTGCGTTGCGTTAACAATTTACAGAAATTTTATTTCGTTAAAACTTGAACTTGTTATGTGTATATAAATAGTCTATTCAAAAGTGATAAAAAGAATCATAATAAAAATTTGGACAAGTAACAATTAGCACAAGAAAATAAACCGCAGGTTAAGGCTACTTCCTTTTTAACAATTTATCCATTAATTATTTTTTTCACCAATAACTTTCTCTTAATTGCCACAGCTTGTACGCTGAACGAAACCTTCAAAGCACGTTTTTATTTTCGTTAAAATTCCTACAATCTGATATAGTTAACTTGGTCATATAAAAAGGCAGTGGCGTCCAACATCAGCAGTTGATAAATTAACGGTGAAAGACCTTAATGTTTTTTCTTAGGCAATCAAGAAGTTAATTTATAAAGTATGCATTTCAACAGATGTCCTGCGTGGTGTCCAAAATATTGTTTCAGATGTCCACAGCAAGAGCACATGTTCAGGAAAGTATACATTCACATGAAAGAGCATAACCTATTTAATGCTACAATCTGGCCTCTATAAGAAAACATAATACATTTAAGTTAATTTGGATACTCATATCTATTCAATTGAATTCATTCTGGCTTACTGTAACCATAATTTACCGCCCAGTAGGTTCCAGTTTGACATTTACAAAATCCACTATGAAACCTTAACATGCACATGCAGCTTTCAGTATTGCAAACATCTTATGAGTCTAGTATCTAATCTGCGTCTGTCGGGCCTGTTCTCCATTGTATGTTAATGTCTTATTTTCATGAATTCAGTTGATGAAGGTAAAAAGGAAATTAAAGTGGTGACATTATTGGCAACAAAATGAACTAAAAGTAATAAGAAACGCCGCGGGTTGACCAAACTGTAACTTGATTAAATGTTTTCTGATTTGAGTTAAAAAACCAGTCGTCTCTTTGCAAAATTATCTACTCCCATTCAAAGTTTTCTGGAAAGCCATCTCACGATAATTTGGTGGTGAGGTGGTGCCTGGATTTACTAAATACTTGGCTTCCATAGTCAGTCACAAACATTAGAATAACAGAAATATTTAAAGTGAATGAAGCTCTGATGTTACCCTTTTAAACTATGCCATGTAAAATTCACATTTCCTGCTACTGCTTACAGGGCAGGTATTAAATATATTTAAATAAATTAACTTCAACAAATTTAATAAACAGGCTGAAACGTTAAGTCTATGGTATCAATGTGGCGTCTTGGTTGACAAAATGCCTTTCAATGGGTAGAAAGTAGTCACCAAAAAATGGTAGTGTTGTTAATCGTTTCGGACTTAAAATTACGTCTATTTAAAGCTCTTCTGTACTGGGTATGGGAAGACTATGTATTGTTTTAGACAGCATATCATGAAAGAAGATGTCCTTTCTTTTATTCTCCCTTTGTTATCTTCCTTGATAAATACTGTCAGTTGTGTTTTTTAATTCTCGGTTCAGACGAGGATCAATGAATAAGGTTACGCCAAAACTAAATTTGACTTATCGACAATAGTCAAGATACGGCGAGGAATTATTTATTTAAACTATTACCTAACAGATGACAATAGTTACGACAGCAAGACAAAATTGTGACGGTTTAATTTTACACTTCTGTCTAGGTATTTTTTGGACCATATACATTGCAGAAATTGCTGGAGAACAAACGATAAGAAGTTTTTATAAACCAAGTCAAATTAGGGTAATTAATGAATACTAACAATAATCAACAACCAAAACTGTTATGATCAAGTACAATCTGTCTGTTTTCGTTGACAGAATATGTAATTCTACACGTGACAATAAGCGAAAAAATCAACGTAAAGACTTAAATGTCTTTCCTCGATCGATCAAATCTAAAACTAATTAACTTACCTGCTTGGTAATCATACAATGCCACGGCAACTATACCAGAGCCGAGCTCCGTGGGTGCCTGTTCGTTTGCAGGTGGCAAGGAATCCTACCAAGGGATAACAAAATAATGAATATAGAAAATTTAAAGTCGGTAAATTGTAAAATATAAAGAAAAACCAACGAAACATTGAACTTGTTTAGAGGGTAATATAAATCAAAGCAAGTAGATTTGAAAATCTTAGGAAAAGAAGAAAAACCCCTCAAAAACATCGAATCATCATCGATTCTTTAAAGGCTATTGCATGTTTCTTTTGTAAGCAGGACTTTGCAATAGTTTAGAATATTACTTGTTTGGGTGGGGAATGGCTCTTTTTTCATTGCACAAGTTGGTTGTCATAAATTATTTATATACCGAAAACTGATAGGGGTGGTGTGGGGGAGGGGGGTGTATACATCAAAGACAGAAATCCTAGTCACGAGGCAATGTACATCATCATAACCAAATTATATGCTTTCAAACTCATTCTAGCTCTGTGAATACCACCACCACCGAACTTTGCAATTCATTCTGACCAAGAAGAAGAAACATAAAGGAAAAAGAAAATGAACACGGATAGGAAGAATAACAGCAATAAGAAGAATAGCAAGAGTAGGCTCTAAATGACTCGGTCCGAGAAGCGGCTAAAACCCAAAACGACACATCATAGTCGGTAAGATGCAGTCCCTTGACAATTTCCAGCTGGTTTCGTAATTTTTACTCACATCAATGACTTTAGCAAACAAAATACCAAAAAAAATTTATGCGACATTTTTGACTGATTATATTTCAATCCAAAAATAAAGGGCATGCCAGCAACCTCTGCTTTAATTTTATGCAATAAGTTCCTTTTTTCCCGGTTTTGGTGGTCATCTACTTTAAAGATGTGCTCATCTTTAAAGTAGATGACCGCCAAAACCGAATCCTTTACTAAAAAAGAAACGGATGTAACACCACCAAAATTATTATGAAGGTTTTCGTAACAAATATGATGGTCGTACCATTGCGAAAAGTTACGTGTGTTTTTGATAAAAAAGAATCCCCCCAAATTTTGTAGTTGCTTCTGTGAATACCGGGTATAAATCTACGACAGGAATAAATAAATAACTAAAAGCGTATTCGATTTTTCAAATTAAGAAAACCATGAATACGTTTCATCAACAAAATTCTGATGCAGTTTCTTTTTTCAAAAAACAGGAGGTACGATAACTCTGTCCTGACTTTAATAATGTGTACCGTTTTTTCTGTCCATCTCTATCTTAATCCTGTTTCCTTTGCTCGAGCCTTGCATTAATGGAATGTTTGATGAAATTCAGCATGGCTACATTTTTTACCAGAAGTGTCATCAATGAAACAGCCGAATGCCTTCCAACTGAAAGTGAGCCCTGTTTTTTGACTTGAAGTCGGAGATCAAACTTTTCATGAATGGCTTTTGTGCGGGTTGACAACGTTGTTATCTGAACAAGATGACGGTAATCTCACGAAATCCAGTTTCAAGTGTTAGAAACAATTACTAGTTCAGATAATAACCCAGTGTTTTCAAAACTTTTAATGCTGTTATTTTCTTTTTACTTCGGAGCACAGCAATAGCACAAGGAATGTTCTGTTGTGTCGGGTCTACTTCTTAAATAGGAACAGGCTTTGTAATTCATGTGAAATATAATCATCCAAAACATCCAGGACACTTCCTTATGTACTTCCCTTAAATAATAAGGTGACCTTGAGGTATTAATAGAATGGTGAAGTCTGGAAGTCGTTTAAGCATTGCAATAATACCTTACCCGTAGTCCGATTTTTCAGATTATTTAAAGGTTTTGTATGAATAATCTTTTATAATTATCGTAAGCGATAAACAAAATATAACACGTTTTTTCAAAAGAAGTGGTAATTTTAGAAGCACAAGAAGCTCGCCAAGTCACATAAATCTAATCAGTGGAGTGAATTTAAAAAATGTTCAAGTCGCACCAAACGACACTTGTTCCTGTCAGGGTTCACGCAATTCGTCATGGGTCCCATTGGTTATTGATATTGATAATTTGAAACAAAAATAGCCCATTCAGAAAAGAAGACTTGTAAACTGCGCACCATAAAAACAAATTAGAGAGTGGGACATCATCTTCCTAACGGATCATGTTGTTTGACACTTCTACCACATAGCAGAAAATAATTATTATTCCAATCAATAGCATTTTGACAATGCAGCAACGTAAAACAATTCTGTATATTATTCAACTATATTTCCACTAACCCTACAGTATTACTGCGAAAGTTGCTTGAGAATAACAAAATTTGAAAATGACATATAATGGGGTGTTAAAGTCTAGCGAAATTAAATCCAAAACAAGTTTAAATCTTATTATTTTGGTTTCTCAATTCAGTTGTACTCACGTTGTTTTCTCAATCGCATCTGAAATCTGTGTTATAGGAAATTTTAACATTAGAGTCTTCTATTATAAGACCTGATGATGGCAAATGTAGAAGTTAAATTATTTTTCTACATTGCTTACCTCCATGTTTTCATACAGCGCAGGCCCAGTATGTTCCTCCGCCGTTGGTTTTGCTTCTTCAGCTGCAGGTACCTAACAAAAAACGGTTTCACATTAACGCTTTTCCATAATGAAACATACTTACGAATTATGCCGTTCAGTAAAGGAGTACAGTAATTTCCATGAAATATAAAAAATAATTTCATTAATATATTTTTGTACTTTAAAAAACTCTAGTCTTCCAATAAAAAACCCTTGTACCATAAATAACTAGCCTTGTGGTTATGTTTTGACCAGACTGGAATGTGCCTCTTTATTAAATCAAAGTTGTTTTGCGCACTGAATATGCTCGACGCTCAACAAAAGTCGTCAACAAGATAGCCAAAAAAAACCCCAAATAAACCAGGAGCATGTACTCTTTTAAGGTTTCTTGTCAATTAGTACCATTCAGCACCCATCAAAGCTTCTGCAAACTATTAGAATGTAAAAGTACCATATGCACTCATGAATTCTAAAGATACAAAGTTTGTTTGGTGCATACCCATCCAGATGACACCAGTTGCATGGTGGGCAAGCACCAGGCCCACCATGCTGAAGAGCTTCATAATATAGTATGAGAAAATCGGTGCAGAGTTAGCAAAGTTTCCAGTCTGGCAACGAACTATCAAATCATATTAGGAAAACTATTAGTTTCATTAACAAGTGTAGATAATTTAGGAGTAAATTTTCCAAAATAAAAAAATGGTCATTACCAACAGCATTATTTCATTGCTCGAGTTTCGTATTGTAAACACATTATACGGCATGCACGTACAAAATAAAATATAATAGAAAATATATAAAAATAAAGAGGATGGGGAAGGAGAAGCGCAATACAACAATCTGTAACTGAGCATACTTTTAAAATAATTTTGAGACCTACAACATACGGATTTCCCTCACATTTTCAAGGGCCATTCAATGAGTCCTTTTATTTGGGCAGGCTGTAAAAATACTTCTCGTGTCGCATACAGAATTTATCACTTTCTTCGTTCCGTAGTATCAGTCTTTTGTTTCAAGAGCTTGGAATCACAATGCTAAAGACTTCGTAAGGTGCAAAGCCATTGTCTTTAAACAGAAGCGACAAGTAAGGGGCAGCATATACTGTTACATAAAGTGCCACTTAAACCAATTTTAAAAGTCCCACAAACTATCTCTGTACTATCACAAACAACTGTAGCACTTCCTACATTGTTCCGTTTACATTACAAAATCTTTCCAAATATGAAGTGTATAAAGGGGCTGTCCTTTCTTTTTTCCAAGTAATAAGACCAACAGGTCAAGGCGGAAAACTATTCTTCAGGAAGAAAAAAATCTTGCACAACGGTAAACAACGCCATTCTTTGTTTTCTGGTTTAGGTAAATATTGTCCCTTTACGGATGACAAGAACTAGTGATAGACCATCCGGAAACCAATGTCACAAAATTACCAAATCCATTTTCATTGTGGTGCAATGTTGGCATCAACGCAGTTAAAAGGAATTATTAGGAGATACATATCAAGTGGGGGGCTGAGCAGTGAACTGGTGCGAGATATTACTCTCTGCAAATGCAAGACCTTGGTTACTTGTATCTTCAGGCATGCGGTGCCTACTCTTTGGAATAATTTACCATTAGACGTTAGGAGTCCAAAAACAATAAACGATTTAAAATTGCCACTGAAAATATACTTTCTAAAATATCTTTTGACTTATAATTTGTTAATATTCCTACTATTGTACAATTCCCACAATATTGTACCTGCTACAGTTAAGGACTTTAATAAATAACTTTTAATAAGTTCATGTTTTTTTAAATGCATGTGGCCTCACACGATGTTTTCTGCTGAATGATTACATTGAGTTAAATTTCATCGGTTGTAAAAGAACGAACATCCACTGGTTTCAAGAAAGTAATAGTCCGGCCAATATCAAAGGAGACACTCCCTATAAAACTGTCACCGAAAATGTAAGATGTGTGACCATAGGTTTAAAGAATATGACTTAATAACCATAAATCGTGGGAGCAAGAGACTTGGCAAGGTGGGCGACTCACATTAAAACCTTTAAATCATAACTATCACACATAATTACCTTCGTCTTTCCTTTTCCTTTACATTAAAATTGGAAAAAAACCCGGGTTAAGCACTAAACAGTGGCCTTTCAAAGTTTATAATCACGTATGACAGTGATACATTAGCATTTTTCAGCATGAAAGAAAACCACATTGAAAATACACATTAAAAGAATACTGAGAAAGGAATACTGCTTCATCTGTTATCAATTTGTTTCGGAACAAGTGCCTGTCCAGTGTTTGCGGTCATTAAAAGTATTCTAGTGAGAAAATATTCCTTTATATTAGACAAGACCTGTTACTTTATTTATGTGTTCATTCGGTCAAAGCAGTGCTCAGAATGATGTTATCATTAAAACACTTTACGTAATCTAAAACTAATGAGGAGCTATAAATAAATTCGACTGGCTGACAAGTTTTAGAGTGCGGAGATGACAATCCTCCTAATGATTCGAAAGTTTTGCTACTTCATATGCGAGAAAACGAACGGTGGAATTTACTAGTCAGACTGTACCAAAATGCCTCTTCTTTGCTTTGGGCAAAGCAATAAAGTTCGAAGTAACAAGTTCTGTCTAAATACCTTTTGCTGCCAATAGTGACAGCAAAATCTATAATAAACTAGTCTGAGACAATCGTATACTTATGCTTGGCACACGAGTTGTTAATTAATGTTTATGAACACACCTTAAAAAAAACCTCGATTGTCTGTACCGCATTTAAAGTGTTGTAGAAGTAATGCCAATCAACACAAAAGGATGTTTTACTATCGTTTTTCAATGATCAGAAATTATTCCTAAAAAGGACGACGGGATCCCCGCAGACAAGTGCGAACGTCGCCCAGAACAAAGCGACGATAAAGAATGCATCAGGAGACTTATAAAAATCATTTGTGGTTTCGTAACACCTAAATATTATCATTGACAAGTTTTAGTAAGTAAAAAACCACCCTTTCATGATCTAGATTTATCCTTTTTCATAAAAATATGTCATGTTTTAACAGGGCATTTGAAATTCAACCTCTCACATTTTTTACGAGTACCTAATAAAATTTATTTAGAACATTAGAGGGTCGCTAAAAAAATTGTAAAGTTGCACGAGAATCTTCAACGAAAACATAGTAAAGATACTTAACATAAATTATTAATTTTACTGTCTTAAACATAGATGGAGATAATCACCGCTTCATTTTACTTTTGGCGATAATTTGACACAAATTTCGCGATGCTTACACTTAAATATAAGCAAAGCTGTCTTGCAGACTACAGAATTTTGTCTTAACTCTAAAATTAAGTGGTATAAGACAACTATTTCAGGTAGAAAACATACGGGATTAATAAAATCCATGTAAAGTCTCTGTAAGCTAGCTAAATGTAAACAATTCATGCAGCTGGACATAGGGAGAAAGTGCTAATTTAGTACCAACTGGACAGCAAACCAGAGGAAAATAGTCTCCTAAAAATAAAGATTGAACATTCTGATTAAGACACCTATCTTGGTGGTAAATTTCTGTACCTCCAGGTAATCATTGGTTGGTTTTTATCTAGATCAACCCAAACAACTGGAATAAACACAAAAAGATATGCCCTCCAAATCTGCACTTATGTGGGTCTTCTATACTAGAAAACAAAGAGTGTCTCCCATTTAATACGGGGTCTGACACTGGGTTACTCTAAAGTGAGGCATTCTTTAGAATCTTAAAAGAACACCAGAGGAAACGCTCAGCGTTTTCATTTCTGCAAAACTTGAAACATCAAACGGCAAATGCTGCCATTCTACAAAACTCTGTTCCAAAAAATCAAAAACAGTTTCCTAAAGCCCGATCTTTTTATCAACATTGGAAAACAACCTCCAATGCTTTTAAAAGTATGATGCATTTACCATGCAAATAACAAACAGTTGTACTTTTGTACACTGCATAAAACTTCAAATGTTTTTCTCCGAGCCTTTGTTTTCAAACTAAATGCTCAAGTTAATCGATTTACATCATAAGTGTTTGTGTTTGCCAGCAGCCTGTAAAGAAGTAAAGAGCTTTTTTGGTCTGTGAATATTAAATGAACAGGCGGTTTTCCTCTTGGATGTGTTAAGAGTGGTACTTCCTGTCTCTACAGTTGCTTTTGGTAATCCTTTATATGACATGACTCCTTTTCTGGGATCAATGGGCCACTAAAACTGCCTGAAGTGGTGATCAGGAAGTCCCTTAACTATACCTGCTGTCAACAAATTTGCTATATTTCGTTCTTTCCCTTCTTCATGGCTGGGCTCTTCCGCAAAAAACTTGGCTTCAATTTGAAAATCGCAGATCAATAGTCCAATTCTACTGGCTCAAATGTAAAGAAAATGCAGCCAAAGTAGAAACAGAACAGTCACTATTACAGCAACAAAGAAACGTTAGAACCCAAACACGTCCGGCCAATGAATTTACTTATTTAAAAACCTTTAAGCAAAGTTTAATCGTCAAAAATTATTCTATGTGCTGTGGGGGCGATCGTGTTCTCCAAGTCCACTTCAATTAAAACTCAGTTAAAGCATAGCCCATAGAAACTTTAAACTTTTACATGTCACGGCTGTCACAGATTTTCACGGACTTTAAAAATTAACGATTAGAAGTCGGCTTACTACACTCCTTTCAGTTATTAATTCCGTGATCGAAACAGAGGTTTACCTAAGCTTAGTTGCTCTTTTCCTTACTACCTAGCTTTGGGCTTCGTACTCTTCCTTGGAAATGAAAAAGTTGTAAAAGTTAAAATGAACTACAAAGAAAAGCTTCACAGAATTTATTATGTAATAAAGCAAACTTACGCTTTGTCCATTGCTTAAAAGTTCCACAAAGTTAGCTGGAAACAGCCCAGATTTCCCATCAGGACCTTTACCTTTCCACCATCCTTCATCAACTTGGTCAATTTCTGAAATGATATCCCCTGGATCAAAACTTATTTCTGTATCGTCAGCTACAAAAATGCGGAAAAAACAATTCAAGGACGCTTTACAGAAAGGTCTGACCTTTTTAATACTTAGTTATTCTATGGAAGAAAAAATAAAGACGTAAGGCTTTAAGAAAATGTCAAACTAATATAACATAAAGCCCCATGTTTTTCGTCATAATTATAACACTTTTAATGGGAAAAATTATTTAACATCCTGATTAAAATCGAGTAAAATCAGAGTATTGGAGGCAAGTTATTCTTTCAAATATGTTACAACAAAAAGAAAGCCTGTTACTTATCCGAATCTTTGTTAAAAGTCAACATTTGAATCCATTCTTATACTGGGTTGGCTTCACTTTCAACTGAATAATCACCTTTCCTCTCAAACAAAAGTTCCAATCGTAAAATATATTAAGACTGTGAATGCTGACTGGCAAAAAATAAAGCGTTTTGTAGTCTACAGCCAATATTACCAACAGTACAAAAATTAATATAAACAAATGGGTGGTTTGAAAGTAGCCTCAAATGTAAAGAAAATTAACATGAACGAAACTATCAATGCCTGGGGCAGCCACGGCACCTGAAAGATGCAGAGGAAAATACAATTCTTTTACCGGATTAGAACATCGACCTTCGAATATAGAAAAATTATGGTCCAACGTTGAGGTCGAATGAGAGGCAGATAGGTAGATGGGTAGACAGATGGGTAGATAGATAGACTGATAGATAGACTGATCGATAGATATCGATTGATAGATAGGTAGATAGAAAGATAGGTAGATAGATAGTTAAATAAATAGACGGATGGGAGGATGGATAGAGATAGATAGATAGATAAATAGATATAGATAGATAGATAGATAGATAGATAGATAGATAGATAGATAGATAGATAGATAGATAGATAGATAGATGGACAAAAAACGCGTGTACAACAAGTAATGTCTGACCATTATTATTTAGAACAACTACTTTGTCGTTGTCACCCCAAACACTGCGAACTGCATGTGCGTATACTTGTTAAGTCTGTAAAACCTCACTACCATATTAGGCAGAATATTTCCACAGCAAAAATATGCGAAGACATGTTGATTTTACAGCAGCAAATTACTGAAATAAGTGTTCTTAAGTACTAGTTTAATGAACTACTGTATCTGGAGAGTTTAAAAAATACTGAAATTTTGACAAAATAAATTTTGAAGTGCTTTTCGATTCAACGAATTCTCTAAAAAGTAAATTAAAAAAACCTGGACATTGTTGGCGCCATTTAAGGGATAAGATAAAACACGTAGCTTCGATAAACTTGGTCTTTTTCAAAGAGTGAAGAGGCATGAGAATTAGTTTATAAAAAACCCATAGGGTCTTGAAGCCACAAGACCAAAATTGTCTGGAAGACAGTACGCAAGTCTAACAGCGACACAAATTAAAAAATTAAAGCTACTAATCAAGTAATAAGTAGTAAACTATAGCCTAGCTAGTAGTAATAAACACTGACATTCGTGGTAGTTGGTAAAGGGACGTAAAGTGCTGTTAACCTGTTGAATATTTCTAGTATAATACCCTTGTTAAAATTCAAATGTATTACTTAGTTTGTAAAAAATGTATAAAAGATATTTAAAAATTAAAAAAGATAGAAGGTAAATAACAGGCAAGTCAAAAATTACATTGCCTTATTACTTCATTAGGCAGACCTCTATGCAATCTAGGTAAAGACTTATGCTTTTGAAAATAAGAAAAAGGTGGCTGGGTGGAATTTGAATGATGAATACGGAACTAACTGAAATACATATAAAGGAGCAACATCTATGGCTGCTTAGTTAAGGTGATGATACTCTGACTAAAAAAATACAAATTATATTAATTCAAAGGTAGTCATATTCATAGTTGATAGTATCATTCCTCACATCAATTACTGAAACATTACAATCAGGGTAAGCAAGTTGCCAGTAGAACACAGGCTATTTTTTTGGTGGAAATAATTACAAATACAACAATTACAAACCCAGAACTTTTGGATACGGAAGACACCTATTGGTACATGAAGGGTTAAAGCAATATTAAACGTAGTAGTGTCAGTCAGACGCTGCTACCACATTGAAATGCGACAAAAATCACAAAAATTTACCAAGAAATATCTGGGTTAAACACATGCTTCGTTGTTCATCGGTTAACATTCGAACCATTTTACATCCTACCGTGTGAAAAAAACCCTGAGAAATACAATATACCATAGTCATAGTCACACAAAATAGCACTACCATATTAAGCTGATTCTGCGCAATGACGAAAAAACTCAGAAAAGGCTCATCTTCTATAATTAAAGAATTGCAGTGTTATCGATACTCCCAATAGAATTGTGAAAGAAAAATTCATCCTGTTTTAGAAAATAATGACGTGCTATTTAAAAAGTTTAAGCTGTTTTTATGGATATAAAAAACTACCTGAATAAAAGAACTGCGATATTTCAAAAACAGTTGTGGAAAAGGAAATAACTTGTTCCTTTACAAAAGATATTATGGGAAAAGTTGGTTTTGGTGTTATAGGGCAAACACTACGATTTGTTGATATTTAATGGAAGACCAGAAATGTCTCATATTTACAAATATAAAAAATTTCGCATTCACACTAGTAAAAATCAACTCTCTAAAGAACTGTAAAAATACTGCTGAGTGGATTTCACAATTAATATTTACAATATGTACACACCATACAATATACACACTTCAGCGTGGGTTACTTTGTCCAGAAAATGTTTTCTAATTTGAGTGCCGGTTTAAGACGACGAGCCGGAAATGTGTCAAAGAAGGGAATATTGTCATCTCTACCCTAAAAACTATTTGATCTGTTATTTCAGGTTTAATTAGAGAAACGACAAAACGTACTAACTTATCTGTCAAGGCAAAACGACTAATCATGACATCGAGGCGCTTTGCTAGATATGCCAAAAATAATTATTCAGGATTATTAAACTTTCAAAAGGACATGCTGTTTTCCACTTGCTTTAGACAAAACAGCCGTGAAGCGGTCTTGCTAAGCTCGTAGCACTCGTCCGATTCTTCCTGACCCCATGTTTGCTGTAAGTGCGTTGGAGCACATTCCTCTCATGTACAAAATATTAAGGTATTTGAATCATAGATATACTTCAAGCTTTATAACGTTTCATCTGTATATATTATTTAAAGGTAAAGCCAGGAGATTACTCCCATTCCTGGTGAATTTCGGTTGTTCATGTTTTTATTAATTTCCTCGAGGTGTGCTCGTGGCTTTTATCTTCTTAAGTTTTATTTTATTCTATTTCTTGAAATAATCTGTGGCATTTAAATAAATGATGCTTACAAAATAACTAGGCCACTACCCTGTTGGACAGCATTGGTAAAGTTAGGGTCGTTAAGTCCTTTTTCTGTACCGAGCGTTTCCTACAATATCAGTTAATCCAAATTAGTGTTATTAAAGGTGTGATAATTCTTGGTAGTTACGAGGGATAAATACTTGTCAATATAATATAATCATTATATGAGTTAACCAGTGTGAAACTTTTGTCATCTCTTGGCTTCTGTAAAAGTTCAATTTACTTCATATTTTGGCCTGGATTTGTCCTAAGTTTTCAGTTCAAAGATCTTTTCTTTTTAACAATGGTTCCAAATCATGTACCTTCTCTCAACAACCAAGTATTCGATAGTTGCGTAAACATGAAACCAGACTTGTTTAAGCAGTGACAGAGGTAATAACTTTTGGACTTATTGTGTGAACGTTTGATTCTTTTAAAAACATGATAGGGGCCTCTAAAATATTACTGAAAGTTAATTATGCCGCTCTCCGTTTAGTAACTGGCAAATAGGCTCGCGTAACCATTTCCCGAATTAATAAACGTACATCGAAGAAAACTGAAGGGAAGATCGACGTTGATAAGGTTTTTCATGGCAAACAAAAATTGAATTTTTGGAATCAATCGGTGGGTACCATATCAATATGAATACCTGAATACCAAACATTTGACATTGATATAGTACTTATTATTGGGAACATTTCAAACAGCCAAGTCCTTAAAGCTTTGGTGAGTATGTTGAATTCCTACTTTATGGTAGTCTGAGAAGACAAACCATTGGTTATTTTAGCTCTGTAAATGAACATAAAGAAAAACGTGTTAACATGCAGGATGCATTGAATAAATGGGTACAAGATTAAATGCTGGATTGTACAGTTTCATGCAGAGCTTTCAATCATATGTTATCATCCACTATGTGGTTGTGCAAAAACCGGAATTTGTGCGCTTAAAGCTTAACTTAATGGCTATACCTAAGAGGGAAGTGAGACGTCAAATTTACTGTTGGTATTAAAGTTTCAAATCTTTTATAAAAAAATTTCACCCAACAATCTAAACATAAAAAAATTTATATTTTCAAACAAGTTCAGAATTATGGTCGATTCAATACAGATTTGGTACCAAAGCTTAGCTACGTCACTTGACTAACTATACTATTAAGGCTGACCTTTCAATTAGGCATTTTCATGGATGTTTCCCACTGATAACTCTATCGAAAACCATGTGGCATTAAGCTGGTAGCAGTCTAATTTGCTTGCAAAATCGGAAACAGTTCGTATCATCAGCAAGAAATTTAGTTTAATCCAAGACATTAAGAATTTCATGATTTGAAACCACAGCAAATTTTTATTTACTTTATTTAAAATTTTTTTATGACAGCTCTAATCAAACGAATGGTCCGCAGTACTCAGCAGACCTTGAATGGTCAGGGAGTGCGAAGAATCTCTGGATCCAACTCCTCAATCGACGGTGTCGAGTCAAGATGTGCTGGTCCTGACTCTACGAAACTGGAAAAGCCTCTTATCTTTAAAAAATACTCTCTCTTTAGCTTTCAGTAATGACAGAAGTCTTCGTTCAAATTTTTTTTAATGAAAGCTTTTCTGCATTCCGACTTCCATTTGACGGCAAATTAAATTTGTTTCAACTAGACTTATCGAAAAACTCATCTTAATGTTCTTGCTATCTACGCTCGACAGGATCTTCTAAGTGTTAAAGTACAAGAATTTGAAGATGAAGATAAGCCTTTCGTATGCTTTCGATTATCTCTTCTTCGAGCCACTTAAATGGGTAGGCAAATATCTACCTATTTTTCTTGTGTTGATCTCCTTCGGAATTTTTCTCAGCTATCGAGGCAGTATCAGTCTCCTTTGTTAAGGCTCTAGACAAGCGTTACACTGCTAACATCTTTGTCTTTGGTGACTGCAATGCTCAACACATCATCTAGTTTAATAAGACTGACAGCCCTG
The DNA here is from genome assembly GCA_003991215.1 of Morbakka virulenta. Lineage (NCBI taxonomy): Eukaryota > Metazoa > Cnidaria > Cubozoa > Carybdeida > Carukiidae > Morbakka > Morbakka virulenta. Next base: position 817,761 of record RDPX01000004.1, read on the forward strand.
GCGAAGATGCTTGCAACTTCGCTCTTTATCATGGTCTTGCGCAGGCTGTCCATTTTCTCATAAAATTTCCTGATTCGGACGCAGGAAAACTTTCTTAGAAAAATTTAGCCTGGCTAACTGGGGTGTATTGCGAAACTTTCAGCTGATATTCCTTGCGATTCAGTCTTTAGCACGCCAGCTTCTGATGCTGAAACTGAATTTACCGAAATGGATCTAGTTGGCATGGGAATATTTATACCTAATCGAAGACACAAAGTCAAACCTCATTCTCCGAAATCGTTAACGTTCATTGTTATTGTGCCAAAGCTCATCAGTCATTATTTCTATGTTCAATGTCAATGATGGAACTGAAGAATATCGGGTTTCTTTCACACAAGTTTGCAGTGCTTGTAAAAGAATGATCGAATGACTGTTTCTTCCCAACAACGCAGAAGTCGTGATTTACAATAGTGTTTTAGCATTCTTGCAAGTCAATTATTCCTTCACTTTTTGATAGTGTTTGATTTTCTATGTCCTCTTGAGGAAAGGCTTATCTTCTCAAAATGACTTTATATTTTCTGTACGTCACACTACTGTCGCGAATCTACAATCTATTCTCACCAAAACTGCAAAGGCAGCGTGCAACCTGATGTAAAATAATATTGTCTCTTGTTTAACGTGGTCACTGCCGCACAATCAACTGAAGATCGCCACTCCGGGCCATTTTAACAATGCTGACAGGAGGGGCAAATACTCAAAGCACACTGTAGGTAATAATCTGAATCAGAACTAGTTAGGCCTGCACCTGCATCTACACCTGTACCTGTAGGTTTCTCGAAGCACTAATCTTGTTGCCACAAGTTGCACTGATAAGCTAGCATTCAATTAATGCACCAAAATATATGCTCAATTGTGCTGTTTTTTGTGCTTCTTTTATTGTGATCTACATCTACGAAATATGAAACTTGGGGTCTCGACAGTATGGCGTTTGCAAACAATATTGTTTCAGTCATCATATCAGAGCAATGAAAAACCTATTTTATCAAGTTTCGGTATTGGCTCTTGACCACAATTTTAAGGTAATTTATTTACTGACATGGTAGAGCGATTAAAAAGGTTTGGGGTCTTTTTTCCAACGAGGATCCATAAAGTTTCATCCGAATTCGCTCGCAAAGTTGAAATAACAAAAATATAAGTTGCCAAACGTCACAAGGTTTTACTAAGGGTTTCCACTAAGGTATCTTTTTCAAAAATCTAAAAAGTTCTAAAACACTAAAATTATTAAAGAATCGAACTTATTTTTCAGATGACAGTAAAACTACACCATATTAGACCAAAGCAATTAAATACTAAAAAGGAACAGTCGTGTTTCTGCGTTGTTTTTTTCCCCCACTTCAAAGTGATATTTTGGTTCTGTATGCTGTTATCTAATACGTTGCTGATAAAAATCAATTAAAAATTTTTCTGCCTCGAGACTTTAATAATTGATAGACCTCATAGACTTTGTGGGGCATCAAACATCGGGGGCCAAGCGAAATATATTACGAAAATCAAAAATGGTTAAGTAACACAGTTAACGTATGAATAGTATGGCTGGGTGTGTTAAAAAACCGGAGGTTTTTGTAACCATGGAACGTCCTTCTAATGAAACAGCTTTGTACGGTGACTCAAATAGAAATACTTGTGTAAATTTGCACAGCCTGTCCTGATGTTTGCTGAAGTTTTGAGAAAACAATAGTTAGTTATATCTTTTAAACATGTTATGACACAATCTGTTGATTTCTCGCCTTTATGTTAATTTGGAAATACAAACACTTTGCAATGCAAATAGCCATGTCTTTCATTTTTCAGTCTTTTGCGCACGTTCTTAATAAAAAATTTCAATATATACGTCTATATGTAATTGGCAGTTTATCAATTTTAATGACTTAAAAACTGTCATGAGAAAAACCTACTTTGGACGAAATGATATGAAAATTTATAATGTGATGTGGTTGAACTTAAGAACCAGCCCCATAAAGGTAATATTGGTGAATTGCATTAATGTATAAAACTTGGGTTTAGGTATGCACGTATTTCGGATAATAATACAGTATATTTTACGAGCTACAATTGGGTATAAGAAGTATTTGCAGAACCAGTCAAAATAAGGAAGTGACATAAATTTGTCTGGGTTTCGTTAATTAAACGAGCTTTTCAGCTAAAAGCCATGTCACCTCAATCCATCAAAAAAGCAAGAACCCACTTATCGGAAAACGAAAAATCTTGGCAAATTAAAAACCAATGATCAAAAGGCAGGGAATTCAATACAAGATCAATTTACACAAATTAAATAAGCGGTACGGTAGTTCAAATTAAGATTAAATTATTCCTTTGAAGGATTATAACCCAAAGGTTTGGTCAGCAAAACGTTTGTTATTGAGGCTTACTGATTATAAATGGCATCCAGATGGCATTTTTCTGAGGGAATCAACTGAAAATCAAGCCAATGTATAACATTATATTACAGGTTCATCTTCAAATGAAAATAAACTATTTATTTGAGTTTTTTTTCAAAGAAGAGCGAAAACTATAAAAAAATATATGCAAAGGTAAATCAATGGTCCCTGTACCTAATAAAAGCAGTAAGTGAATTAATGGACCCAATGTAACTTTGTCATAATAATGATAATGATAATGAAGATAATGATGCCCTCGTATAAATTTCATACCAATTGTTTCCACAGGTTTTTGTTCGGTTGAGGAAGTGCGACAATGCATTATAAGCTTGCCGTCCATATGTAAGTTTTGTTTATAGAGACCCTGTAATATAAATGCCGGACAATTATGCCATCCATTTAATGCCGGTCGTACGACAACTCTGGGGCAAAAGCTACATTCTAGTTGTTATAGGAGGATATACTATTGCTGACGAGGAAGCTCATTATTTCCAGGAAGTGACAGGACTCAGGGCATGAAAAATGTAAAGCCAAATTAATGGGTCTTGTCAATAATACAGACTCCTGAGAAAACCTTGAAACACGAGCTGCCTCAAAACAGAATTTCAGATAAAAGAATGCAGGCAAAACCTGAGAACAATATCAAATTATAATAGGAACCAAGAAAACTTGAAAATGTTACCAAACCAAAGGTATTCTTTTTCTCTCCTTGTGACTAACTTTAAAAGGACGAGGAAATATAAAATGGTAAAAGTATTACCTGCCAAAGAAATCTTACTTCGTGTCTTATTGGAAAACAATTATTGTATTTTCATTCTTTAATGAACAAATGAAACAAAACTCTGGGAAAAGGTATAGAACATCTGAAATAATACTTGGATCGTGTAATGAAACAAAATGTGCAATAAAAGACAAAAAGTCAGACCCGATTTTTTGAACAGATGGAACAACGCTACGTAATGGGGGAAGACTACTGTTTGACCAAAGGTCAACGATTTCACTCACATCGTCCAGTCACTAAAGAATTTTCCTGGTCAACAACTAGCATCACTTGACCAGTTTTAAATGGCGTGCTTACTTTCACTTTTAATTAAGTAACTGTAAGTGCAGAACAACTTACCTGCTTGGTAATCAAACAATGCCTTTGCTGACAAATGCTGATATGTTGGCTGCGCTACGTTCGCTGGGCTTACCGTCTCCTGAAAAACAAGAATAAATAGCATTTCAAAAATGAAGTTTCCCCCCTCCCCCTTTACATCTTTACTTTAAAACTCATACGTTTTCTTTTGCATTAAACTCTTTTTCATGGGCGGTGGGAAGTCCGTTGGTTGATTGTTTTCCTGGCGCCAATTAATAACATTTCATGAGTTTTGCTCGTTTTACCGTGCTTTTACTGCAAAGTTGCATTAACAACAAAAGTAGCATTTAATTTCTTTAATACTTTCATGCCCTTCTTACTAAATAAAAAATCACCTTGCTTACATTAAGAGCAGATCTATCATTGGCTGATTTCCATTTATAAACAGTACAAATGTTTAGGGCATGACTTCATCAACCGATTGGGGATATTTCAGAATACCTCTTGAAAGAAACAATTAATTCTACACCCAATTACAAGGTAACATCAAATGTTAGTGAGCATTATATAGTGGTGGACGAGTTTTGCTGGCTTATGAATCTATGTGTCTGACATAACATGTTCCTGTTGCAACTCACGAATAGTAAAAACTAATCTCTCTCCATGATGTGCAGAAATCAGATATACTGATGTGATGGTGGACGATAAGCCAACAGAAATGCCCGATCTCGACTGCTGGAGGAATGTTGCATTTGTACTTTCTCCAGGTGGCAAGGGGGAAGAGGGAAGACGAGACACTAAATATATATATATTTTGCTATAGTAACATTATTTAATAGTTTCTTCAAGGCTTGTAACTTTTCCTCTGGCTGTTTTATGTGTCACAGTTTTAATTTTTAATTTAAAGTTTTAATTAAACATGTTTACCGTCGATATCTACCGCGTCCTTTAGTCTTGATCAAACCTTGACTTCATGCAAAACCTTTCTTTCCAATTATAGTATGGTAAGTTACTAAAATCTATTTGGCGCGCAAGGTTTTCATATAAATAACCCATGAATTTTAGAAGTTCTGTGAATACAAGCACCCCAAATAACAAGCTCTGGCAAGCATAAAACATTAAACAAGAAAATCTACTTAATGATCAGTTAAGTCAATCACATTCAGTTTTTAGAATCGTAACACCCTTTATTTTTGGCTTTTCCATCATAATGTTTACTATCAGTATTGTACACTTAGCTACCTTGTAAAGTATCATCATGATAATTATGATGATCATTACCATCATCTTCTTCATTTGCTTCATCCTCTCCATCCTTTTACCCGCCATTACTGGAGGACCGGGGATTCTGCATCTCCCTTCGTGTCCTTGTTCTGCTACGCGCATCATCATTTCTCATTCTTTTCCTCCCCACACCTTCCTGAATATTACCCATCAGACGTCTGCGAGGCATTCTTCGTGGTCAGTTACCTTCGATTTCAATCTTCAGGCTTTTTTCGTTTTGCTATCATTCGACAATTATAAAGTTCCAATACCAGCGGAGTGTTTATTGCTTTACCTTGTATAGTATCCTTGCTACTCTTAACTATGTTCGCTTGTTTTAGGATTTTATTCCAACCAACTATTTAACAAACCGCAGTATCTTCAATGCTGCTTTTCCTAGCATCATCTCCTTCTTTCTCGCTATCCATAGTTATGCACCGTACTGAAAACCTAATTGAATCAATGTCTCCTATGTCTTTACATGTAGCTTCAGTGACATTATTCATCATAAACAACACTTTTTAATTCCTTTCCTTCAACAATGATATATTAACTCAAGCTCTGCCCCATGCACACTCACAATTTTGACCCAATTCACGGTGAGGTGCTTGAACTGTCTCACCTTTATATTGGGCTATCCACAACAATTTCTTGGAATCTATTTCTCAACCCTGCCTGAGCCTCCGTCTTAACAGTGTTTTTCTTAAGTCAGTGCTTTGCAATGATTACATGCCGTTTCAGTCAGTCCTCTTGTACTGTTCTCTTGTTTTCAGCCGTTAACAGTAAGTCATCTACAAAAACCACTTCCCATGTGATGACGACATATTGTATACAGTAGGGGAAGCCCTTTATTGACTCAACCCTGAAAAAAATAGGGCCAAGGTCAATGCAGTATAGTTGGAAAGCTCATTTCTTGCAGAATAACATACCCAATAACCTTTCAAATCCACAGGGAGATGAGATATTATGGAGGAAAAAATGGAGGGTCTGTAAAATATAGAATCAACTTGTTATTCACTCTTTACAAAATAAGTGAATACGTTTTATGACATTAATGAACTTGACTTTGAAGTTGTATTCCCAGTATTTCTTTCAGACATTTTGCCAATTGTTCTTCACATCTATCAGTCTATGCTCATCTTTCAATTAGAAAATTCCTAAAAATTCTAATGCTTGAAGTCATACCCCAACTTCATGTTTTGATTTCACTCCTCAGTTGTACTTCCTATCGGATTGATTTATGGCATGAATAGATTGATAGTATGTATTGAATTGATTGAGAAACCAAACGTCAGATTTTAAGGCTGTACGGGTATTTTATCTTTTTATTTATAGACTGATTTATGGCATGAGTAGATTGATATTGTATTCGTATGTTCCCTAGGCTATGTGAACATTACTCAAGCAGGTTAGATTCCATTCAGCCTGTACATCAGGGCGAATGTCCTGGCCAAACACAAACTATTTTATTGCTGATAATTAATTGACAATCTACCTTCTTCACAACAAATGAAATAAAGCTACTATATACAGGTTTTCAAAAACCATCACAGCTTTTTCTTTAACGAATTTTAGAGGACTTGACTATGTGAATGGTTGATATCTTTTGCTTTGATGGTAGAAATTTCAGAGTGGCTTTACTTTTTATCATGTCATAACTCTTTTCGTCGGGACTATAAAGCATCTATTGTTTTTTTCTTGTTTTAACGTCATTTCTGCCTTTCCTGGCGCCAACCAATGGCTTTTTTTTTGTTTAGTTCCAAAGTTGCCTGCTCGGGGAATCGAAATCGGAATTCTTGGTTACGGTGCAGTTGCACAAACCATTAAGCCACGGCTCCTATAAAGCATTCATTGATTGTATCTAGAAAAAATACAAACAAGATAGGAACGGGCGCTAAAACTTCAATGTATTGCCATTTTATTCCAGAAAGGTTCAGCCTCGCCTTAAGTTGTCCTCACTAACGTCTTTGTGTCTGCATATATCGTCTTCATTAGCCTGAATGGACTTCCCGGCACATTTCTTTTCCTCAGGCGGCAGTACACAAGTTCTCGAGGCACTGGGTTATCAGCCATTTTCAGGTCAACACGTACAGTACAGTTCTTTTTTTCTTTCTGTGAACTTCTACTGGAACTGCTTGCCAAGGAATACTGGATCAACAGCTCCTTTTTTATAAACTGGCACTGTTTTGTTGTTCCCTTAGCTATCTGGTATCCTTTCCTCTATCCATATAAACTAATTAGAGGAGCATTTTTTCAGTCCCCTGGCTTTTTCAGGGCTTTGATAATATCAATCTTCACTCTAAGGCATCCAGTCACTTCTTCGTTTTTTTTACAGCCTCCTGTATTCCTCTCCTGGTCAAATTACTTGTTGATCCTTCTGCTACTGCGTTTTTGCCAAGAGGTTTCCTTTTGTTTCCTATATTGACGAAAGATGCGTAACTATGCTCTCCATCTCTCTAGTGTTTTCTTCCTCGGTCAGAATATCCCCTACCTGGTTGTTTACCACAGTAATATCACTATCATCTTTTACAGCAGCTCTTTACTTCGTTATTAATAAACATAAATACTACTACTACTACTACTACTACTACTACTACTACTAATATTACTACTACTAATATTACTACTACTACTATTACTACTACTACTACTACTACTACTACTACTAATCATCATCATAATAATAAATGCCACTAATAATAATAATAATAATAATAATAAAAAAAATATTTTGCTCATATTTACATTATCTCCTTTTGAATACAAGAATTATGGTTCCTTTTCAACTGAATAATTACATCATAATAAAAAAAATTTAACTCAGTTGAAGAGTAACTACTTTATTACTGGCTGAACGACCTAATAAATACATAACGTTAAACAGGATGATTTGGAATATGATCAAGCAACCCTTTTGGGCATCAGATTCTCTTGCCTTGGACAGAAGTGGCTGTACATTAGAGCGGTCCATTCCTATATGCTATGATGAGGATGAGAAGTTTATTGATAGGGCGTTGGACAAGAAATGGCACAATCATGTGGAAGAACAGTTTGCAAAAATTAGCCGTTCAGAATGACGTCCTGGAGTTCAGTTGCTGTCGCAGGAGATTTGAAAGCCATAGGTGCTGGGTCGAACGCTGTTCTACGCAACTTCTATTTTCCTCTCGTTTTTCGCAATGGTTCTGTGATTGTAATACACCCTGTGGCATGCGAAACGCTTGGCTGTGTTTGCACCCTTGTAAATAGTTCCAGGGTTCAGTGGTTCGCCCTGATGGGCACAATAGTTGCGATCTTCCTAAAAAATAATCAACAACGCCAACAAATTGTTTTATCTCATGATTGTGTTGCCTAAAAAGTATGGGTGTTTTACCGTTTACTGAAATACTGCTTATGCTGCCAGAAATGCATTGTAACATAGGATGAAAACCAACAAAGTGCGCTATTGTTTACAATGCAGCTCTGTGTCTTGGAACGCGTTTACTTCAAACTGTCATCTACCTTGCTCACCTTTTTACGTACTACAAGTATTTTTGCCCAGTTTTGCGGCAAACCTTTTACTGAATAATTACCACTGTTACGTTACTTATATATTGGGGGTATCTATTACATTAAAAAGAGGGAGAATGCCAGGATAAAGTAATAAGGTTAGGCCTGTGAGGGCAGTAAAAGTTACCTGGTGAGGTACGTCCGGAATCGTTTCATACAATTCTGGTTCGATGGGTTCCACCTAAAATAGACATGATTCATGTGAAGGTAAGAAACACAATTAACTAGATTTTTTCAAGTTTACTAACATGGACGTTTTCTTTAATATTAAACACTCCGAAGAATAAATAAAAGCCTTCATCTATATATATATATATATATATATATATATACAGTAATCCTAAATAAGAATTCATATTACAACCACAAATTAAATAAAACGTAATGTATTGCAAATAAACAAACTGAATAGAAACAAAGAACAAAAGATAGAACTGTAATTGCTGACCAAAAAATGTGGCAAATCAAAAACTATTGCTATCACTCTACCTTCACTAACTTCATCTCCTCCCCCCCCCTCTCCCTCTTACTACTACTGCTACTACTACTACTACTACTACTACTACTACTACTACTACTACTATTACAATCACTACTACTAACACCACTTCTACTACTACTGCTAAGACTACTACTACTACTACTACTAAGACTACTACTACTACTA
>RDPX01000004.1:827492-852947 GCA_003991215.1 Morbakka virulenta
CCATAATTGTACTATACATGTATGCTAAATAACTTTTTTTCCTCTCATCGCTTTTTTTTAAATGATGAACCTCCGGAGTCGCAGTCTTATAATTTGCATCTTAACTGAAAATAGGAATTCGGTCTGTGCTTCCATTTCTTTGTTCAATATTACATGAATTCTCAATGAAAACCGTTTTTTCACTTACAAAGGAAATTCTAGCGGCAGACCTCTAACACAAAAACCCCCTCAAAATAAAATTCCAAACACCCCAAGAAATACAAATAATGATGTTACAGTGAGTGGTTTTTTTCTCGACAGAAATTGTGACATGCCTGTTGCCATTAACCTGAAGAGGTTTTAAAAAGCAGCCATGAATGCTCCTTCGAATAACATTTAAACTGGAAATTGCAGCAAAAATACCACATTTTTCTGATTCGTCTCTACGAACAAATCATTTAAACGCACTTGTTCTTTCATCCATGCACAACACTTCTGAAAAACGCTGCCAAATGACGAAGTGGAAGAAATGGCTTATATTATCCCAGAGGTCATCAAAGAGAGTGCATTTTAAACAGGTGGGAAGGATACACAAAGAAAATATGAGAAGCTGAAACAAAAGACTAAAGATCCGCTGAGCCAGACGAAGAAAATTGCAAGCAAAGACCCAGATGTTAACGAAAAGATCTTGTGCAGAGAACTTTATAAGACCATCATAAGGAAAACGAGGCAGGACCTCAGAAACACAACACTATTAAAGTGAAGAAGTCGATTAAAAGCGTAAAAGGACTAAAGGAAGCTAACAGCAAACATGTCTACATAATTTCGAAAAAAAAGAAATAAAAGAACAAGACGGAGCCATTACCACAAACAGACAGAGAATCCTTGACAAATGTGCAGTTTCATGAAACCCTGAGTTTTAAAAGTACGCAGCTGTAACGCTATGCAAGTAGAAAGGAGCAAGTGCTACCCATCCTGAACAGATGGGTTGAAAAGGCAATGAAAAGCATAAAGAACAATAAGGCACCAGGAGCAGATTAAATATTGACAGAAATGCTAAAAGCTGGAGGAAAAATCATTCGGAAAAAACTAAAAGAATTGTACAATAGTGTTGAGTAGAAAAAATGTGCTCAAATGTGTACAAATGCCATTGCAACCCTGTTCAAAAAGTAACATTAAAAAAAGTACAAGAAGTTGAAAGAAATTTAGCTACGAGCCGCTACAGTAAGCAAAAGTTGGAATATTTGCTAACACTCTGAGTGTGGAAATAAAGTGAATAAAGCTACATAAAACGAAAAAAAGGACGTTGTGGCTTAAGCCAGTTTTGTGTCGTCCTTAAAAAAGCGTAGGGTATCCCCTCTACCTGTTTCCACTACGTTTAGCCTTGATCTACTGGAGCACATGCAGCGCAGAAGGATTAAATGTCATTAGGTTTTCCCCTCGTATTTTTATCCTCTTGATTAATTGTTTCTAGCACTATCGTAATCCAACCCTTGATAAACGTATAGACTGGAGTTTGCCACTTTTAACGAAATAAAACTCGTCAATTTAAACCCTGCACATGCGGAATTTTTCTTTCAGTCTGCGTTATTCAAATCCCTCAATTGTAATTACGCTAACCCTAAAATTGGTTAAGTACCAAGTATTGATGTGTACCATTAACTGGTGCTCTATATGCACACTAATATGCAATATTCATGTTCACTGCCACAAATTGTCTAATTGACTAATAACATGTCTTTTGACGCCGATGCAATTTGATTCAATTCGCATTAGAACGACAGGTATGGAAATGAAAAGGCCATCAGTAAAAAAACCAAAGTGTGACAACACAGAGCGGAATCCATTAGTCAACCATCAATAACGTGAATAGGTCGAGGAATTTTTTTCAATATAGCGCGGAGGATTACCAACTTATAACAAATGTACGTCTTCTGCAAAAAAATAACAAATGCAGAAATACAATATTTCTTATTCTCATTTGGATTTATTTATGCTGAGAGTTTCTCGATACCCCATCGATACCCCACCATAAAATATCAAATAGTTTTTCTTTTATTTCACTATTTCGTCTTCTTATAAAGGGCGTACCAATTTTTTTTCTGTTTGTTTTTCTTTCTTAAATCATATCTTTTAACACTTCCGCTTCTTCACGCACAAATCCATGAGGAAATTTTTCTCCTAAAAATTGTAATTACTTTACTCCCTTTTTTTATCTGTCATCTCCTCCTCCTACTTTTTACTGAGTGCAACCGTTGTCATAAAACTCTTGATCTCATTTCTTCCATATACAACAAAACATCTGAAGGGCAGGTTCAAGTGGAGAAGCATGACCGCCGACATTCTGCAAGGACATGGCACCTCAGGAGAAGGGAGGTCTCAATGTGAAGCTGGTCACAAAAACAGTCAAACAAGAGAGGTTTTATCATCAACTTTTATTTTCATTCAATTGTCAACCAGCTTTCACCAATAATTTTAGGCTACCAAAATACACAACATCCTGATTAATATCGGGTAGATTTAAAATAGAAAAAAAATCCATTTACAGAGTTGCATTATGATATGACATGGTATATGGTATGATAAAATAGGAAATGAAGTTGTGATACTNCCTCTACCTGTTTCCACTACGTTTAGCCTTGATCTACTGGAGCACATGCAGCGCAGAAGGATTAAATGTCATTAGGTTTTCCCCTCGTATTTTTATCCTCTTGATTAATTGTTTCTAGCACTATCGTAATCCAACCCTTGATAAACGTATAGACTGGAGTTTGCCACTTTTAACGAAATAAAACTCGTCAATTTAAACCCTGCACATGCGGAATTTTTCTTTCAGTCTGCGTTATTCAAATCCCTCAATTGTAATTACGCTAACCCTAAAATTGGTTAAGTACCAAGTATTGATGTGTACCATTAACTGGTGCTCTATATGCACACTAATATGCAATATTCATGTTCACTGCCACAAATTGTCTAATTGACTAATAACATGTCTTTTGACGCCGATGCAATTTGATTCAATTCGCATTGGAACGACAGGTATGGAAATGAAAAGGCCATCAGTAAAAAAACCAAAGTGTGACAACACAGAGCGGAATCCATTAGTCAACCATCAATAACGTGAATAGGTCGAGGAATTTTTTTCAATATAGCGCGGAGGATTACCAACTTATAACAAATGTACGTCTTCTGCAAAAAAATAACAAATGCAGAAATACAATATTTCTTATTCTCATTTGGATTTATTTATGCTGAGAGTTTCTCGATACCCCATCGATACCCCACCATAAAATATCAAATAGTTTTTCTTTTATTTCACTATTTCGTCTTCTTATAAAGGGCGTACCAATTTTTTTTCTGTTTGTTTTTCTTTCTTAAATCATATCTTTTAACACTTCCGCTTCTTCACGCACAAATCCATGAGGAAATTTTTCTCCTAAAAATTGTAATTACTTTACTCCCTTTTTTTATCTGTCATCTCCTCCTCCTACTTTTTACTGAGTGCAACCGTTGTCATAAAACTCTTGATCTCATTTCTTCCATATACAACAAAACATCTTGTTTTAAAACTCTCTCATTTTTTTAATATTTTTGTCTTAATGTAGACGATCACGCCAGAATTAGAAAAGAAATTGAAAGCGACTGAAATGTGGATGTTACGCAGAATGCTGAGAATCTCTTGGACAGAACACGTCAGCAATGAGGAAGTTCTAAGAAGAGCAAATTACAGCAGAAGACTCCTGGGAATCATCTGAAAGAGACAGTTATCGTTCTTACGTCATGTAATGAGAAAAGAAGGACTAGAAATTCTGGCACTCAATGGAAAAGTATGTGGAAAAAGAGGGAAAGGAAGACCAAGGCTAACGTTCATAAAGAGCCTATCTGCATGGACCAAAGTCGAGGAGTGAAAAATTTTGAGAAATTCGAAGGGCAGGTTCAAGTGGAGAAGCATGACCGCCGACGTTCTGCAAGGACATGGCACCTCAGGAGAAGGGAGGTCTCAATGTGAAGCTGGTCACAAAAACAGTCAAACAAGAGAGGTTTTATCATCAACTTTTATTTTCATTCAATTGTCAACCAGCTTTCACCAATAATTTTAGGCTACCAAAATACACAACATCCTGATTAATATCGGGTAGATTTAAAATAGAAAAAAAATCCATTTACAGAGTTGCATTATGATATGACATGGTATATGGTATGATAAAATAGGAAATGAAGTTGTGATACTGTGCCTATTCGAGCGCGGTGATATTGTAAGCAAAAATTCCGATCAGACAGTTTTAATCGTTTGAAAGAAACGACAATGCTTTTGCTTCCTAAATTGCGTACCTTTGCGTACTGACTCTGAAAATCATCATCCCCGGCCAAAAGGTGAAAAAAGGTGAAAAAAATGCACACGTCGCAGGCCCAGTTTTGGACTCATGAGCATCAATATTCAAATAAACTGACTGTAAACAAAAGCTGTATTTGTTTGGCCACACAATTAACCACATGGTCGCGATCACTTGCTGACATTCAAGTATTACATCAGGGCATTCTGCAAGATTGGTTTAATATTGGTCGGATAATATAATATTGGGGTTTGATGCACGCAAACAAAAGCTGTTGCATCTGTGCTCTTTCTCTGATTTTTCCTTTTAATATTTAATATCCCGTAAAATAACTAGTTGTAAATTTATTTAAATTTCATTAAATAAATATTGGCTTTACTTTATTTTTCTGCTTTTACTACTGAACCATAACTCCGCCGACAGACACAAAAACAGAGTTCATGATGCCAACGTGATTTCACACGCCTCACCCATATAGGTGTTGGCAACAACAAGCTCATCCTGCAATAGTTGGCACATGTTGACCCCGGGAAGACAGCAGGGTAAGCTGATTGAAATATCCAATTATTTTTACCTTCTCCTTCAATTTTCTTGTACTTTGCAAGTTTGGTGGAATATAAACTTTGAACTAAATCTCTTGCAAGTGAAAATGGTCCTACCTGAATACATCATTTAATGATTAACTCCAAAACAATGATTCATTCTCTGCAAGTCTGAACTAAAATTTTTTTTGTGAGAATTTCCTGTGGGCAATCATTAATAGACCGTAGCCGACCATCATTCAAACTTACAACTAGTTTTCGTGCACCATCAACAGTTTCTACATTAGCTGTTCTCAAAACAATTATTCCTTCCTGACTTTCATCTGAATTTGCCTTCATGCGTCTTAAACAGAGATAGTTGAAAGCATATCCACCTACTCTCGCGTCCAAAATACAAGCCCGCTTCTGACTGCATCCTTTAAAATTTTAACTTTACTTAATTTCAGAGATTTTAACCCCACCTCGTTTATTTGCTCCTTTTCTTCTATTCTGGACCCCAGATTAAATACTGAAACCCAGCCTTTTCCCTCCAAGACAACACACATAAAAATAATTGAGAATTTTGTTCAGTTGCAACATTCTCAGCTTCAAGTATGCTTACATTGAACCAGCTACTTCAGCTGACTATAGTGCTTCCGCATTCCATGAAAGACCTTCAAAGAGGTTTGAATTGAATTGAATCCAAAGGTATCTTTGCGTAGTATTTGCCCTACATCCTGTTTTGTGTAATTTTTTAGAAAGCAACGTGATCTCACTGAGGATAGCTGCAGTNAATTTCCTGTGGGCAATCATTAATAGACCGTGGCCGACCATCATTCAAACTTACAACTAGTTTTCGTGCACCATCAACAGTTTCTACATTAGCTGTTCTCAAAACAATTATTCCTTCCTGACTTTCATCTGAATTTGCCTTCATGCGTCTCAAACAGAGATAGTTGAAAGCATATCCACCTACTCTCGCGTCCAAAATACACGCCCGCTTCTGACTGCATCCTTTAAAATTTTAACTTTACTTAATTTCAGAGATTTTAACCCCACCTCGTTTATTTGCTCCTTTTCTTCTATTCTGGACCCCAGATTAAATACTGAAACCCAGCCTTTTCGATCATCGAGAAACCACCTCTCGTTTTATGTTTTTTCCCGCAGTCACACTTCAGGCTATCTCTAAAGCAAAGCCTAAAATTTAAAGAAATAATCGTCGAGTAGAGAGCCATACGTAAAAATCGATGGGTGTGTTACGATGAAATCGATAAAAGTACGGTTTGACCATGCTTCTTGTCAAATCTGCTTGTTCTTCTACTGTTCATTCTTCTTCCAAAATGGCAAGGGTCGAATCAAAATCGTCTCTACACAAAAAAATCAGACCTGCTTTCCTTGTTTCTTCGTTTGTTATGAAAAGTTTGCTTTGTTTCCACAATCCGTGTCACATAACTCGATATTCAATAGAGGGGTATCGCTCAGCTTTTTGACGGCTGCCGGCTTTCATAATCAGTCCTTCTCTATTAACTATGGTTAGAAGACCACTTTTCACTCCGTTTACGCGAGTCACAAGTACTTCATATTTTCGGCATATGTGATGAGAACTCTTGCAATATTTTTTCCTTAAAGATTTTTCAGGTACCCACACAAAACTTTGTTTTGTATCCTCCAGCTTGAAAGTTTAATGCAGTCGAATGTTTAGCACAGCCACTGATTTCGGATGCTTGGTCCGCATTTCATTTTGATTGATTTGCGCTCAGCAAACAAATTTTTAAATAAAAAAAAGTTAAAAGGTAAGAGTCAAAGTGCTTCACTGTGCACGAAATTAGAAATCAATAACATTAACCATTCAGTTTTAATTTCACGTTTGTGCAATCTTTACCCTTCTCCACACCAAAAATACCCGAAGGGCGTCAACTGCCCTCAAAGCAGGGTGATCACACATGTTGAAAAAGAATGACAAATAGGAAGCGTGGCAATACTAGATGACGAATTTGGCAGAAAAATGTAGTCGTGCGATGATGATGCGATTGAAACTCATTTGTGGAAGGTGGGGGTCATAATGCAGTCTTAAAAACTGGATGTCCATCTCAAAATTTTTTGAACAACTTTGTAAGATATTCAATCAAGATCTGTAGTTCATCTGAGAATTAAAGTTTATGGTGCCAAAATTTTAAAATTTGATAAATCAAAGTTCATGACAATAAGCGTTGATAATTGTAATTGTAAATAAAGGGCAATGCATCTGTACGAAATGCCAGGCTGCCATTTTGTTTTTTTACCGCATTTTGTGATTTGACAGGGGTAAAAACAAAATCGAGTCGTCGAGGAAGTCAATGTTGTAGCTAGTTAATTGAAACGTATTCACGCAAAGTTTATCAATAGAATTCTAATAAATGGGAAAGAGCAACTGTACAAACAGTACTTACAAACTAAATGAGTGGGAAAAAAATATGTAAAACATATTATTGCACATCAAGAGCTTGCTCGTCAGCAACATCCACCCAAGCTCTTCTTTCCTTGTCAGTTACGAAATTCAGAAGTGGGTAGTATCGATGAAACGATAAAGTAAAAGTAAAACGAAGTGAATATCGTGTACTGGTGATACGGTGTGTTCCCTACATGTTACAGGCAGTGAACGGCCTCTTTCAAACCTGAGCCAGCACTAAATTTGGGCTATCAGTTTTCAGGTAAAAAAACCAACCAAAACAGGAGGGAATTGTTTAAGGAACCACCCACTACATGAAAAAGAAAGTTGAATTCGGTGAGAAAAGACAGTATTGATATTGAAAGGGACTTTAAAGCTGACAGAGAAAATAACGTAATCAAAACGCAGGAAGAAGATCTCTCTTTCCCAATGGATCTTTTGTTCTGGCCATTCGTACTGTACAACACCAAGAGCAGTACCATGTTGACAAGGATGTTGATAATGTAGATTTCATTTTATGCGGATTTCATAAAGTCATTGATACGAAAATTTAATATTCAAAGCAGCAGAATTGGGAAATTGAAAACTTCTACGAAGGGACCACAGCATTTTCATAGACGAAAATTAAAACAGACTCAAAAATTACACATTATACTGACTTTTCTTCAGTAGTTCAATTTCATGTTGTTTTCAATCTGCTGCGGCCATATTTGCATAAGTTGCGTTATTGGAGAGGACCAAAGTGAATTAGTAAAGTTGTAACGCCACTGCTTCTAACTTACTGAGAAGACTCGAGAAACTAGCTCTAGTTCTGTCCCAGTGATTTTCAAACCACGCAGTTTTAAACAATTTTTTAAACTTTCAACTTCTATAGAAGAACTAAAATCGTAATCCGTTGCCAAAATCGTAATTATTAAACAGGAGTTATATATTTGAAGACAGTTTTTACTCTATGTTTACAGTTCCTATTCTCAAATTACAATAGCACCGTCGGATGTCAGATTGGTGTATTGTCCTGAATTGACCCTCACTGATATGGCATTATTCAGTGACCCCCTGGGCTATTACAAGATTTCGAAAAACAATTTATCAGTCGGATTTAGGTATTCTGAACGTAAAGGGAACAGCATTTGTGAAGCTTGCATGAAACAATCACAAAACCCATTCTTCAGTTTCCCTCGGAAGATGTCCTTTCTAAGCCAGCTAAAAACTCTTTTTTTTTCAAATCTTAGGAAAGGTATATCTTTTGTCCACTGGTTGAGACCAGCAGAGTCAAGACGTGTTTTTCGAATGGAAAGGAGTTTTTCCACACCAAGTGATAATTTTTTATTACTGCGGCTGTTAAATGACACTAAAATGCAAGGAGAAAAAATGAGAGGTGTTCTCTGGGTTGCCTTCACCGATGGGTGGCAGCGTTAATGCGAGCCCAGTGAGATATTGCTGGATTGAGGGAAGCTGCCCAAAGAATTAAAAAAAGTTAATCTAATTGAAAAAATGAAAACGAAAAAGAACTTCAGGCACCAGCCCAAGTTTTACAATAACAAACACAGCAGCAAACACGCCGAGAGTAATAAAAGTGCATGATCCAAAACTATCATATCGATACGGTAGTGGCGACCTATGGACTTGCAGAATGTCAAAAAACGTCCCCCAAAGAACACGTACGCACACAAACACACACATAAAGAAAAAGCAAGCATCAAAATTGAGCTAAAGGGATTATAACGATCATTTGGTACTGTTTCTAAGAACAAACCACATATATCGCGGAAACCACACTTTTCAATTTCTTGTCCAACGAGTCCAATGGTTTATGGCTCTTTTTTTTTTCGTATTCTTACTGGCGATTTGCGTCACGTCATTTCATCTCTATGGGAATTTTAAACCCGATTGTGCACATTCTCCGTGTTTTTTTGTTAAACCTTTCATAACACTTAATCACTTCGATGTCAATTACGAATAACATTAAAATAAATTGAAACAGAGAATCTTGTTAGCAACTTTTCCAATTTTTGCAAAAAGTAATTCAACACCTGTCTGTCTTAGAAATAGATATCTCCTTTGGATTAAACTGTATTCTCCCGTGCGTTTTAGATTTCTAAAAGTCGTTCTGTACAAACTTAACTGCTATAACTTCATTGTTTTAGTTATTACATGTAATAAACGTTTATTCTAAATCACCAACCAATCACAATGCCCTTTATAAAAAAATAAATAAAAAATATATACATATATATATTATAATATATATTATAATATATATAAATATATTTATAATATATATATATATATATATACTAGGAGAAGTATCCGGCGTTGTTCGGGTAAAAAAAGTGCAATTTAGTGGGCTAAAATGGCCCCATAAAGAGAATTGTAAGGAATTGCTCGATTAGAAATGTTTACGGTGTATTCTTAAATCTCATGACCAAAGTGCTGTGGCTTCTCCCTCATCAGTTCTTCTTCAAGATTTATTAACTCTTCTTTACTTTCCTGAGTTTCTACGCTTTACTCTCCCTTAAAGTGGGATTCTGGCCGATTTTAATCCCTCATACTATCAATGTACTATTGTTGGTTTTACTTCAAAATACTCATTAATGCACTTTGTTTTTGAAATTAAGGTATCAAATTTTCATATTCTGCTTTTGTTATAAGACAATTTTAAATGTATTCCTAACACGAACGAAATTTTGTCAACGGTATCAATTATGGCCAAGACCAAGGTTTTTACCTAGATATATGTTCTGTATGATGTGGGTTTTTTGGTCTGACAACAGGCCAACCCGTCACACAGAAGATTTTGAAGACGGGTTAAAGACATGTCCAAACCAACTGTTGGGCTGGCATTTTGTGTCCTTTCCATTCTGCATTTCAACAAAATTTAGCAACATGCTTTAGGAAATTTATGATGAACTTTCGGGATATCATGGATTATTCAACTAACTTTTCCTTCTTCACTCTCTTGTCACAGTTTTTACATGTTTCGGCAAGGGAAAAAAAATTCTTGCATATACCATTGCTTGATTTATAGCAACCGTATTTAAGGCGTTTGGGGCAAGATTAGCTACATTGGCATCCTCCTAAATCGTAACTTTGAAAGCTGAACTCGTGGTCGTACAATCTTGATAATATTTTCCTAGCACTTTGGCCACACTTCATATTCTGTGGTGCAAAAATTTCCAATATAAATAAAAGTCTTATATTGAAACGCACTTCGAAAGCCATGGTGGGGGTCAAGTAAAATTTACCACAACCACACCCACCATCACATCACCATTACCACCAGCATTATCGTCATCATGGCTATCGTCTTGTCGTCATCACTTTTTACGTTAATGGGTTCAACATGGACCATACATTAATCAGGAAGCCAATTAAAAGTTTGTTTCTAGCTGTCACAACAGTATTCTCGAGAAATTACAACACCTGGTTCAACCTCTGGAAGTTGCCCCTCCACGGCCCCTAGATATATTTGTCTTTCATACTGTGTCACTGTCTAACATTTTTCTTCAATCTATTTTGCCACTTGATACCCAAAAATGTTGAACATTGACAAAAAAATTCTGGACTATTTTTCTGAAAACGACATTAAGTGTGAAGCTAATTCAAATGACAATGGAGTAGGTAGGTTGCAGGCCATCATTTGTAGAAAGAATAGAATCTTGTCTCAGTGTGACTGTATACTTAGTGGCTGACCATGCCTAGCTAAAACTATCTGGTACCAATATGAAGTCAGCTTGAATAGTTAAACACACAATAGCTCGTTCACTCTGGCTATTAACAAAGCATAAATAGGATACGCTATTACAGCTATTTCAATGACCAACATACACATCAGGAAGCTATTCAACACTACAAAGCAGAAAAGAAAGATAAACTTATCCTCGTGGTTATTCTGTGCTGTGTGAACGCATCTGTTTAAAAGGCTACAATATGTTTTCCATTTTCGTCGTGATATTTTCTCCCACTGACAGCTTCAGAGTAGTTACAAACTAAGTACGTTGCTAATGAGTTAACGATTGTTCTCCCTCCTTGTAACTTTGAGTCACACATATTACTTTCAAGTACATTTGAGCTCATTAGAAGGTTTGAGTTCTCTAAGGATTTCTTTCAACACTTAATATGCTTTCATTTTGACGCTTGCCTCATTTTCATACTTCGTTTATTTTTATGACAGCTTTTCGAAGTCCAGATTCCATTGGAAACAAACCTATATTTGTGTTAATTATAAGTTACCTGGATAAGGATACAAATAGCACCAGGTTCTACTGTTCTTGTTTCTTGATACGCCTTCTGGTACAGTACTCCTCGTAAAGGTAACTGTGATAAATATACTGCAAGTTTATTGCCTGTCTGCAGTTCATTCCTCGCATTCATTCAAAAATTAGGGCAGCTTGGTGAATAAACTGACATTAATGTCATATAAATAAATTAAACAAAAATAACCAATATGCATCTAATCTCATATCTACATTTCCTTACAATAATTATCAACTAATTTATTATTTTTTTAATGACAAATACCAAGTATTTATAGATGTCCCAGTTATACAATATCAATGGGCGACGCACAAAAGAAAGTGTTTGTAAACGAAGGAGCAGGTGCGTGTCTTACAAGCACTATAATATGACATGCAACAGGAAGGTAGTCAGTTGTGCAAGCAGTCCAGGCATGGTTTTGTACTAGGTTAGTGCAAGCGGGTAAAAGCCATTTTCCAAGTGCAGATTACTTTCATACCATGTATAACTGGTAATTCAAATAGGCCAAGCACACATAAAAACTAAGTATTGTCTTCGGCAAGCTGTTAATAGTTAAGGTATTAACAGAATTCAGGTGTAACTGAAAACAACCTGACTCATAACTCAAGTAGCAAAAAACAATTTACAACCCGATTTATTGTAACTTTCAGAGAATACTTCTTCTCCCAAAGTGGCAGTATTGGACCGTTCTGAAGTAAGTGAGTTTGACATCGACAAAGCCAAATCACAGAGTGATTTAAACTGTGCAATACTGTCTTGGTCAGAAACTGCTGTTTGTATTGAATGCAACACAATTCATTTGAATACATGATATGGCCTGAACATGAATTCAGAGATTCTGTTGCGCATTTGTTCTGCTCTGCGGAAAAACGAGGCAGGCCATTTTGAGCCCAAAGATGTCTGGTTGAGTTTCTAGCAAAGACCTCGCATGGTCCCCTCCACAAATAGCCATGTTGGGCATTATTTTGTCATTATTATGTATATTATGTTCTTGGGATTAATATGCGAATAGCAAGAAGATAGAGAACCGGGAGAAATTTTCACTTTCACCTTACAGTTGCAACGGCGAAGCCATTCTTTTACAGTTGAGGAGCAGTGTAAGTAAGTGAAATGTTCTTCCTTTTCAAACAGAGCAAGCTCGTCTGTAGAATATCAAAATTATTCAAGGCCAAAGGGCTAAAGAGATTCCGTATTACCACAGTCTTAATATAACATAACATAATATGGTATAATATAATATAATATAATATAATATAATATAATATAATATAATATAATAAAATATAATATAATATAATATAATGTAATATAATATAATATAATAAAGAAAAATAGCAAGTCGAAACAATCCGTTGCAGCTGCTCGGTGAGCAAGCACGCCAAAGACACAGCTATAAAACGAGACAAAGCTGTCACGGTCAGCAACTGGAACCAAGTATTTCAACTTTTTTTGCGTCAAGACATAGATTGCTAAAGGATCCAAAATACATAAAAGCATCACGGCCAGAGCCCACCACAAAGGAAGAAACCTAGATACAAGAAGACACAGTAATGAAACATATCTCGCGATATGTCATCATTGTCAAATCTCAATGAATTATGTCAAAACAAAAAATATTTGCATCAGCAATGGAATGCAACCAAAGTTTTACTCTGTGATGGATGAATAATGATATCCAACTTATGTAAAATCTTGAACCCAAAGTGCACAAGGGCTCCCCAAATAAATGTGGCAAGTATAGAAAATAAAACATTATTTTAGTTACTGACTTGAAGCAACTACAAGCTAAATTATGACTTTTACTACTCATAGTAACTTGTGGTTGCACAGACATCGACGACGACGACGACAACAACAACAACAACAAGTTCCTCACCTTTGGTGCAGTGTTTTCAGGGATTTCATCATAAAAGTCTTCAGAAGGAGCTGAGACAATGCTTTGATCTCTTAACTCTTCATGCACTGGTTTTGGCTGCGTAACAGGCTCTGGCCGTGTAACAGGTTCCGGCTGTTTAACAGGTTCTGGCTGTTTAACAGGTTCTGGCTGTTTAACAGGTTCTGGCTGTTTAACAGGTTCTGGCTGTTTAACAGGTTCTTGGTGGGGTGCAGTTTCTGGCTCTGGCTGTGCAGCCACCTCGGTTTTCGGCTGTTCCGGCAGGGTAGCTTTTTCTACCTGACTACGTTTAGGTTTGGGTTGTGTTTCCGGTGCAGGGGAAACCTTTTCTGAATTTGTGGGAAAAGTCACGTTGGATGCTTCTGTTGCTGCCTGGCGTGGGAGCTGAACTGTTTTCTTTTTTGGTCGAACTGGAGGAGGTGCTTTCTTTGTGTTGTGACTTTCAAATGCACTGCGAGGGTTTACTTCTCCAAATGATTTTTTTCGCTCTCGTATTAATTCGTGTGCTTCCTATAATAAAAGATAATTGGTAACTCAGTTCTACAAAAATATATTCATTTCATTCCGGGTAACAAATGTTGAAGGGCAATAATGAGATAAAAAGAACACAATAAAATGCTATTCATAGTGTATCATTTGTATACTTCCTTTTCGTTAACGTTTTAGCCGGCCTTGGCAAAACTCCCAATACTTCCTTTAACTTAAAAGGTAACAAACAAAATCCTTCACTCACGCTACATAAATAACCTCATCTGTCGGTATTCCCAACTACATATTGAAAAGGAAGGCACTTTATTACCCTTGGTTTGTTGACTTTCTAGGGTATGAAGCACAACCCTGTATATTTACACAGCCTTAAAACATATTGTATTGGCAAGGTCTAGTGTAGTTTCGACCTAAGCTACTGGGGATAATAATAATAATTAGGAACATGAATCGTTACCCTTTCTTGTGGCCAATTCAACATTAAAACTATCAATTGAAAACAAACACAAAAAAAACACGTCTAGTTCCAGTTTAAAAGTATGCAGATGTACCAGACTCATAAAATTATAACTGGTGGTGACACAATCGGTTAAAGGTTTTAAATTTTTAAGATTTCAAGACTTCAGAAAAGTAAAGTAAGTACAAAAAAGGTATTGGCCTCAACTCAATACAGTAACAATTTTATGCGAAATTGTAAAAAAATTATGATACACCAATATTGTTTAGGCTTAAATTGTCTTGATTTTTCAAGTGGACGGGCAGGTTGCTAGTTTGTTCAATTACCACGGCGATAAAACTTGCAAAAAATGGCGACGGACGCACATTTGCTTGAAGGCTTGGGGTTTATCTCCAAGGTTGCTGATAAAATGNTCCGGGT
This sequence comes from Morbakka virulenta, assembly GCA_003991215.1. Lineage (NCBI taxonomy): Eukaryota > Metazoa > Cnidaria > Cubozoa > Carybdeida > Carukiidae > Morbakka > Morbakka virulenta. Next base: position 842,269 of record RDPX01000004.1, read on the forward strand.
AACAAATGTTGAAGGGCAATAATGAGATAAAAAGAACACAATAAAATGCTATTCATAGTGTATCATTTGTATACTTCCTTTTCGTTAACGTTTTAGCCGGCCTTGGCAAAACTCCCAATACTTCCTTTAACTTAAAAGGTAACAAACAAAATCCTTCACTCACGCTACATAAATAACCTCATCTGTCGGTATTCCCAACTACATATTGAAAAGGAAGGCACTTTATTACCCTTGGTTTGTTGACTTTCTAGGGTATGAAGCACAACCCTGTATATTTACACAGCCTTAAAACATATTGTATTGGCAAGGTCTAGTGTAGTTTCGACCTAAGCTACTGGGGATAATAATAATAATTAGGAACATGAATCGTTACCCTTTCTTGTGGCCAATTCAACATTAAAACTATCAATTGAAAACAAACACAAAAAAAACACGTCTAGTTCCAGTTTAAAAGTATGCAGATGTACCAGACTCATAAAATTATAACTGGTGGTGAAACAATCGGTTAAAGGTTTTAAATTTTTAAGATTTCAAGACTTCAGAAAAGTAAAGTAAGTACAAAAAAGGTATTGGCCTCAACTCAATACAGTAACAATTTTATGCGAAATTGTAAAAAAATTATGATACACCAATATTGTTTAGGCTTAAATTGTCTTGATTTTTCAAGTGGACGGGCAGGTTGCTAGTTTGTTCAATTACCACGGCGATAAAACTTGCAAAAAATGGCGACGGACGCACATTTGCTTGAAGGCTTGGGGTTTATCTCCAAGGTTGCTGATAAAATGGGGCGTAAAATTGTTTTGTTTCGCCACATTTAACGCTCACAATACTCATTTCTGATTATTTTAACCGTATGGGATCGTTAGCGATTTAGACAATCCTTGTCAGAACTGTTGACCTGTTATATTCTGTGTCGTCCACTCATCATGTTTCACTCTTAAAATGGAGTAACAGTTTACTTAATAACTTTAATTACAAACTTTTTAGTACTGAAAATAGAAAGAGGATAACTAAACAGCATGACCTAGCCTAGAAAAGACATTTTTGAAACTTCAGGGAAAACATTAACAGCAACCTCTATCTTGACGAGTGACAATTGCAACAGTCGTTCTGAATAATTTACATAACTACAGATATTGTGTTTTGTCAGGGGAAATGTTTCCCTTGGATTTATAACGAATAAAACCGCAATTAGTTAGCATTGCCATAATGCCAAATTACAATGACTTACAAGTCAAAATAGTATTAAAAAAACTGAGTCCCAGCTAGGTATATATCACCCAAAGGAACCATTTGTAGACAATAAGAAACCACTAAAAACGACTTACATGTTCTATCGACTGCTACAAATTAACTATTTCAAACAGGGTTATCGTGAGATAAGAAGCATAAACATTCATATACAAATGCTCGTTGACATGTGTTTACAGTATTATCACTTCTTCTTTGTACATAAAATGAAAGCAATCAAGAAACACAATGAATGACCTATTCAACAAAGTATACTTGCTCCCATCAAATATATCATATTTGATTAAGGTCACTGGTTTATCAGTATCACCATGAACTTATACAGTCCTAGAATGCTTTCTGTTATACTATTTCCAGCTCCTAGCCGAAGGCAAGAAAATTCGTTAAATACTTGAAAAGATGTCTGAAAGTCTTTACTTCGCTATTCATTCAATTTCCTTAATCTGGCTTGTTTTTGTGGATAAGTAATCACATATATTTCTCAATCCATAGAAAAATTGACCTCGTTGAAATGGGAATTGGCCCCTAAATTACAAGATGCAATTTCCATTCGGGCAGTTCTCCAGCGTACGTTTACCAAATGCACTTATCCAGCGTGGTTACTTTACAGGGGCAATTATACAGTCCCTCAATTAACAACAATGAAATTCCTTTTTCCAGCTACGGCCAGCATAATAACCGCCTCTCTGTTTTTACTTGAGGTATTACTGATCAACACAAAAGCCTGCAATTAATCAAGCATTACTTTTATTTTTAACCCTACAGTTTCATGTGCATATGACTGAAGAACTGTTACAACGGTTCAAAGTGAACTGCATTCGGCTTGACGGTTTACATTCTCACGAATAAATACTATCTATATCAACGTTGGTCTGGTAGGCAAGATTTTTGAGTGTACTGCATAAAAACTCATGAAATCTGAAACTGTGTATGATTAATCTCAATTACATAAAAAGCAAAAAAAATTGATTGTCATTGTGGGCTTCTACTCCGTCAGAATTTGAGTTAAAAAAAAGTAAAATCACCTCAAACGCAGATGATAGAAAAAAGAGAAAAATATCTGTACACCAAACTGGGTTCAAATTAGTACCTGTGGCACTCATAGCCACATGAGGTGCTACCTCAGCTATCGGCGCTAAGTTCTTAACAAGATCATTTTGCAACCGCATAACCCGTTAATAAATGGCCGGCTACGACAGCTTTCGGCTCTTCTTCTACAGTCTCAATGTTATAATAGATTATTCAAGCAAGCACTGAATTACTCTCAATGTACATTATCGTATTTAGTGGCGAGAAAACGAGAAATTTTACTCATAAAAAGGAACGGAAGAAAAAAACTTCTAGAATAATCAACTTAAACATGGGGGATTTGTTGGTAAGTGCAAGAACTACGCTTACTTGCTTGTTGTACCAGTAAATGTTATCAGTGCTTAACACTATCAGTCTGCTTAAAGCCCTGTCCTTGCTGATAAGGGTGTTGCTGGCTCTTTTTTATTTCACCTCTTTATCAATAATGAATTCGTAGCAGTTGGTTCAAATGTCATTCAATCATTATTTTTCAGGCTTGTGGGTTGTTTTCAATTTTATGTGCTTAGAAACTTGGAAAATCACGACTTAATGTTGAAAACAATTTTTTTTGGGGAAAAGCCAGATGCATTTAATTCGAGAGTGCAAGCTGTAATGCCTATGGAGCAACAAACAGTACAACTATGGCAATAAAAGCGAATATTCTTTAAATCAGTCAGCAGTCAAATCAAGAAAATATTGTGCAACAAACAATTAAGAAGTATCATCCTTTTCTGTAAGAGAAAACGTGGTTATATCGTTAAATGAACCAAAAAACTATGCAAAGCTGAGCGAAGGGACTAAAATACTTTGTGTAGTGAGGGGGTAACAAAATAAGCGGATAGAAAAGGTAACAGGCAACGGAAAAAATAAATTTCGGGTGAATAGATTCAATCAGTATGTTTCATGTGGCGCTCAGACAGGTGCCTCCTTTTATTCAAGGTTTTTTCAAGGTTTCATTAAAAGGTCTAGTATCTACCATCTTTCCTTCATGCAAACAGAAAATACCGAGAAAAACAGCCTTTTGGTAAACTAGGAAGTAAAGCCTTTAACTCTTTAATCCATTTCCTATTTGGGGGTAGATGAATACTAAATTGTTACAGGATATCTTTTTAGAGTTTGTTCCCCAATACGCTCTTAAGGTAAAAATATGGCCATTTAAAACTCTGAGTTTGACATTAAAATTAAGATTCTATAATACAATGATTCTTACCATCGGAATTAAAGCTTCTGTAACTTAGCCTTTTGAAAACACACGCTGAAAATCTCTTACGGTAATCATTGGAGTGGCTCAAAGAGATAGACAGCGAACACTGGGATACCAAAGTCACTGACCATGGGCAAAACTATTACAACGAAAATAAAATTGCGCAGATAAAAATCTTTCCGATGATAGATGACCATATACCTCACTAGCCTACAAAGCCTACAAACAGGTCTCCAGAAAGATACCCACAAGTGGGCAGTCGTAAGAAAGATGACCCTACCTCCTACAACGGGATTTTTACCTTTCCCTTCAAAAGCTGAACACCATGCAATTAAATACAGCTTCCTAATGATGGTTTTCCCCCCCATATTCATTTGCGTGCTGTAACTTTTCAAGTTGTTGTTTTGGCTTCTGGGGTATCGGCAAGGAGTTGTTCTAGTATATTTTTTCAATTGAGTGTCAACGGTAGAAACTGAATTTCTAAATGTTTTCTCGAAAATAATAGAACCAAGAGATCAGACAAAAAGAATATACTATCTAATTACCCGACGACCGTTGAAAAGCAGACAAACGGAAGTGTTCTAACAAGTATGTGTTCTAAGAGCACTTCGTTCTTTGAAGAATGAGGTGTTTTAATAAAATTCAGTGGAGGTTTTAGCACTTGAAATGTGCGCCGGCGAAAACGAGGTCCTCTGAGTCAAAAGGGTTAACACTATTGAATTCCTTTAATCCGCTCCAGCTGGAGTGTATGAGTTGACCTTACAAAAATTGATGAAAACTAAAGAGCAATGGTATGCAAAAGACAAAAACCCACAGTACCATGGCCATTGCTACTTCTGCAAGAGGCGATAAACATTAAAAAAAGTCACGATCAAATTGTCAACTGTTCTGAGCATGTCAACAAATTCTAAAGCTAAAATTAAACACTTATGATAATGATCAGGATTTCGGTGAAAGCAATCGGCAAAGGAATAATTTTCCAAACTGTAAGTTGCTTATTTTTCACCCGAATTCAAATGAAGAATGATAATGATGATAATAATAATAATATTTTTTTTTTAAACTTCACATGGTTTTATTTGTAAATTAACGATCTAGAAAATTTACAATGAAATTGATCTACTCAATACAGGTTGCAACACAACTAAGCTGTCACTGGATCCAGAGGACTGGAAATATCACAATGAAGCCTAGTTGTGGTACATCCTCTATAGTGATACTCTCCATTTGGGCATATCACTGAGAGACGATGTATCAGCTGGTTACCAGATTAATAATTCTGGGTTTGTCCATTCTTTGTTTCTCATACAGAAAATAAAGTATGATGTCCGTATACAAATGTTTATCGATCTTTTGATGATAAATTTAACAGTTTCGTCATTGAGATAATAATAATAATAATAATAATAATAATAACAATAATAATAATAATAATAAAATGTGTGCATTGACTTGGATTTGAACCAGTACCTATGACTTTCATAGCCATATAAATTATAATCTGAGCTATTCGCACCAAGTTCTTAACCAGATCACTTTGCAAACAAATTTCTTACTCAAGTACATCATTCTTTTCCCTGCGACATATCGTTGAGCATCTCAACTTTACCACACAAACAAGGCTGAAAAAAAATAAATTTGATTCCAACATGGATGTTAAGTAAAATTGTGGAAACAATAATTGAACGAAAAGAGATTTGGAATGAAAGAAAAGAGAAATATGTGCATTTTTATATATTTTGCACCTCTCAATAATTCCAAACCCTCTCATCAAAATACTGTTTTCAGAGTCCGAATTGTGCATCAAAGCAACGGTAAATAAATTTGCATTTCAGGTCAGCGAAAAGAATAAGTAGCACTTACATAATACCGCTAGAGTATGCCTGAATGCTGATTAGCCAGGTTTTTCCTGACTGGTTAGTAACGAATAGCCTTAGTTTTTCAAGCTGTTCTTTCGTACCATGGAAGAAATCGATCCAGTCGTTCATGTGATTTCGAATCTGGTTCGTCGTCGATTAGGAAGTTGTGCCGCCCCCCGTGGTAAGTGAAGGTTTATTGTTTCTGGTTTCTTTCTAAACCGATCTGCCTTGCTAGTGGGTTGCTGATGCTTTTCAGTGCCGTCGTTGGTGGTATGTATAGGTGGGGTCCAGGAGTAATCATGGGAAGCCTCGTGTGGAGGGTAACGACTGTTGGCTCTATCTCACCAATGAAAAACCAACCAGGAAATGTGTGTCTTCGACGCCCCTGTAGTTGGAAGAGATATTCCCGGTACAACCTACCCACTTATTCACAGATAAATACTAGGGGGGGGGGCGCTGCTGTGGGCTTCAAATATTCACTTGTTCGGCGGGGAGGGGAGCTTGGATAGAGCTCGCCGGGGTGGTCTGCCAATCTGCCTCCAGCAGCTTACACAACAACAACAACCGCTTGAGTTTAGCAAGAGGTAAAAAAAACATTGTGGGTATTTAATCCAGTTTTTTAATCATTCATTTGTATCAAAATGTGGCAGGTATTATACTATGCAAATATTTATTTTAATTTATGCAGAATTATTTCAATGCTTATCGGCAACTATTAGACTGTTCAGTGCTATTTATTAATTAAAAAATTCTCGTTGGACAATTTCAGAAATAAATGTTCCGCAATAGCAGTAGAGTGAAGTATTGTCAACAAAGATTGGGTAAATTTAAGCGTGGGTGAAATATCAACAAAAACATTGCTTTGTCACTCGTTTGGAAGTAACACTGAATTGACAAAAATTTGTTTATTTGTGTGCAAAGAAAATAATATTCTATTAAAATTACCCCCAAACAGATGTTATTAAATTTACGTTTTGGCTCAACAAAGAACTGAGCGTCTCATAATAAATCCTGTCTTTTTAACAGCTTCGACATCCTGTTTTGAAAACATAACCTACATTTATCCAGCCAAAGGTTAGATCCTTGCAAAGTGTCGGCTTTTGACAACATTGGAACACCCAGTTTCCAAGACTACCAGTTCAGTATGACCTTCTTGTGTTTCAATGACTTTAAAAGAATCAAATGTTATGGTTTAATTTGATATTTGTTTATGCGAGTAACCATATCTGCCATTCAAACAGGGTACTTATTTACTCGCTTATCAAGTAAATGTGGATGGAAAGAAGCAAGATGGTCATTCAGCCTGTCCGTCAGTTTGAAAGTAAAGAATACCGCTGGCCAGCCGGCTACGTAGCTAATCGCTAGAAAGTCAACTGGGGAAATCGATCATTAAGTTTAAAAAAAATCAAGGAAGCAAACAGCTAAATAATTACTTAATCAATTAAGCAATCCACTGGTCACCTAGTTCGCAATTGACTAAGACAGTGATGCATTTCAGCCAAGTCAAACAAGTGAAAAACACTCACTTGGTTACCCACAGCCCAACTACATAAACCCACGAGCATGAGAAGGGGTATATATGTACTGTATTGTAATGTAACAGACCATCCCCTAGCAACCTGATCCCTTGGTGGCGAATACAAAAACGCCTTTGAGAAACTGTGGCTAGCTGCGAAAAATCACTCCTTGCTTAATCCACTGCACTTATTCCGGGGCATGTGTACAGTATACTTTGGTCGGTAATGCTTGGTCATCGGGTTGTGAAGTGATGTATCGAGTGAAGCATTAAACGAAAAAAAAGGCAATGATCAGTTTCATGTGTGTGCATGTTGATTGTCCAATGCTGCGAAGCAGGGTATTGCTGGAGTAAAAATCTACTAATCATTCTGCTTGTGCTCTCAATTACAGTCACATCATACAGCAAGGCATCACAAAAACCGCTATGCCGTTGAGTTTTCTCACCCAAAACAGAATTTGTTTTCTCTTTTGAAAGCCTTGTGGCAATGGAAAATAGGTTAGACAAATGCAAGGAACAGTGAACACAGAAGCCACAACAAACAACAAAACAAAAAGCAGGTCACAACAAAACCACTTTCAAATACCAGGTTTTTAAAAGAAAAATAGGAATGCCCCACCCCCCATCCACACACACACACACCATAAACATCTAATTACTCTTATCTTTGTACCTCAGTCACTGTTCAGTGGATTCTACACCTCACGTTGGAGTAGACAAAAAATGAAATGACTGACAATAAGGCCATGAGTGGGCACCTACCAGTCAAGCTGTTGAACTCTCTGTCGGATGCGCTCTAATTTCAATAGAGATCACGGAGGCTAATGCACAGCTTTTATGGGAAACACCAGTTAGTCAGATGTCGACAAGCAGAGAAGTCTATGTAACAATCGTAAAACATAAAAGTAAACACAAAGCAACTTTTTGTCTCAAACCTAATGAAGTTATAAAGAGATATGCACTGTGGTCAACGTGCACAAAACAGAAATTTACACCAGTGCTTGCCTAAAATGCAATATTCCTGACTTATTTTCGTAAATCTTAGCAAGGCCTTAAAGATGGATACAACTGCTACTGCAATATAACCAGTGTAGACTCAAGAGTAAGACAAGTACTGTTCTCTTTATACCATCAACATCAAAATGAACTACTCAGTTCAAATTTAACAAGTCATGTTACAAATGCTATGTGCACCTACAAAAACAAATATATTCGAGGAGAAATATATAATGTAAACGTATCCGTCTCTAAAAGAAAACACAAAATTGAATAGCATTAGACCTTGTGAATTGCTTTGTTCTTGAATTCGCGGTATAAATTCCCACATACAAATTTTCCACGCAAATAAAAAAAACTTCTGTAACGGAGTTGCCCTACTTTACCCTGCAATTTAATGTCAACTATCAGTATCCAACAAAAGTGTCCTCTTTTATACTGAAGTCCAAGCTTACCTCCCCAACAGGCATGATATTTCCTGTACGACATCAACAACGCGCTTAACTTTACTAAGGTTTCTTAAATTTCAAAAAAAAATGAAGCAATTTCAAGCTGTCTATTTTTAGTTCCAAACAGCCGGCTATAATTCCAAATTCAACCTTTTTTAGCATTGCTCAAGTATTGTATTTAAGTAAACTTCTAAACTGTAACTTACCTCTGTATTTCTGTAAACAAGTTACACTTCTGTTTACTGATCTTTCCTTTGACAACAAGTAATAGTATTGTGTACGACAGTACGACTAGTAAAAAACACCAATTGTAGGAAATCTTCAATGGCGCCAATGCGCTAAATTATTATTCTATTCTTCAAGCACGCTTGTAACTTTTAAATTGACTTATGATTAAGCAATAGATTAACCAATGCAATACTTTAAACTTCTGTCTATATCCATAAAGACGAGAGTTATTTCAATACTCGTAAAAGATCAAGAAGTTTTCTGTGGTCATTAAGAATATCAATTTTTGTCTCAATATTTAAAGAAACATGAATATATATATATATATATATATATTTATTTATTTATTTATTTATGTGTGTGTGTGCATGTATGTGTATATATGCATGTCTTTTAAAGTCTCCTGAAATCAAACTGGTTATATCTCAAATAAAAAATGCTTTCTACGCTATGCCAGCTTGTAAGAAGTCTATATTTTATCTTTATTACGCCCCACCCATCATATTTACACAAACCAAATTACTTTCACTTGTATAATTATTTACCTCGATACAATACACGAACTGTTATATAACATAACCCACATATACATATTATATATATTAATATTACTTTCTCTAAGGCTCTGAACAGCGAACATTGGAAACATTCAACTCTTCAAATAAAAACTGCAAGATAACTTATCAGACGAAATATCAAAGATTTTAATGTACAGCAATGAAACGATTCTTTTGCTTATTTCTCCGCTTCAACGGCAAATACAATCATTTCGGTTAATAGTTTACCAAAATAAGACCATACGCTTTGGCGAATTATAGACGCACCTGACCAGTGCTCCCATTAACAAATAATTGATGTTGTTGCCCCTTGTCATGCCTAACAAATCAGGCTTAATTAGATTCTAACCGCATCATGCGAAAGGAGCAAAAAAATATTCCGTTAAAAAATTATGAACTTCGCGCAGCTATCACTTCCTTCTCGTAAAAGTTATTTTCTTAGAGAAAATCATTTGTTTCCTCTAAAGTCTCAGCAATTAAAAAAATTATTTATTATCTTCAATTTTGAACTTGAGCTTTTTCGCATATCTCAGACAGCTTCTTTTCCTTTAACTGTCACTTCCCGTCGTGATAAGTATGTAAATCATGAATGTTGTACAAAAATGGGTGTTTTTACTTCCTTACATTTCAAATTGATTGTTGAAAGTTTGTAAATACAGCGGCAAGGGAACGCCTTTTCACTGTGTGCCAATGTCGAAGCACTACGGGTAAAGCTCAAATAAAACTAACATCGTGTGCAAAGTTCACACCAAAAAATATAAGTAACTCAAGTCAAACTTCCACTTGCTCATCTAAATACGGGTTTCCCATCAGGTTAACGGCTTGGCTAAACCCATATTGAAATAAAACAAACAGAACTTCTTACCCTGGTGCTCAATAAAATAGGCTGCTCCCTGAAATAAAAGACAAAAAAATCCCACTGGTTTAATCTCCAGTTACTAGACGGGATCGTGGCAACTGGTCTCTTTTAAATTTAAAAATCTTATTTCTACAAGACAAAGGCTTCGTTCGTCCATTCCGTGTTGCAAACAAAGCTGTTTATTACTAAGACTTGGGACGTTCCATCGACACTCTTACGCCGGGAGTGTAACTTTACGACTAGAATTTGGAAGCTAAAAAGCCACATACTTCGACAGTTCGCCTTTAAAGCTTATCACCAACATTGAATCTTTACAAAACAATGTCATTAACAGCCAGGGGTATTCAATTTTAAAAATAGGGCAAAAATATAAATGTAAATATCAGGTAAATTTACGGCACAAAACCCACCTAGAAATTTTAGTCAAACAATACAAAACTACAACGGAAAACCGTACTCTGAATTTAATTTTTTCCCTCCACCAATTAAAGAAAATTTAATGAGCTGATAGCAACGCTTCCCAAATAAAACCGATGTCTCTTCAGAAAAAGCAGTAATAAGCCAATTTGATCTGTTCAAATATACATGTACTTTAATTTGTCTACAAAGGAAATATATTTACTTATCTATCCACCCATATTTCTCTTCCCCCCCTTCCCCCCCCCTCTCTCTCTCTCTCTCTCTCTCTCTCT
>RDPX01000004.1:853342-878252 GCA_003991215.1 Morbakka virulenta
AAATATAAATATCAAATGAATCTGTGTTTTATATAAAATATATACACCCACGATGATATTGTTTATTCTATAAAAAAAAAAATATATTGTTTAGAGAGTAGATATTACAAAAAATTTATTTACTGTTTTTGTTTTAATTTTTATTTGGTCTTGATATATATATATATATATATATATATATATATATATATATATATATATATATATAGAGAGAGAGAGAGAGAGAGAGAGAGAGAGAGAGAAAAAGAGTGTGTGTGTGTGACTCTGTGTGTGTATTTATGTATTTATGTATGTATGTATGTATGCATGTATGTATGTATGTATGTATGTATGTGTGTATGTGTATGCGTGTATGTGTATGTGTGTACGTATGTGTGTTCGTGCTAAATTCAAATTCCTGTTATTACCTTTGGCTACTCCAATAGATCAAGAGTGTGCAGTGTTGAAAGAACGACGTACCCAAAGTGCTAAATTGTATGGTAGTACATGAGTCATAATATATTTGCTACTCATTTCATATTTCTTAGAGTACAGATAGAACATAAATTCTGGTGACTCAATTAAAAACATAAATTCTCGAAATTACGTCGTCACGAATCAAATATTTACTAAAGCATGAAACTTTTACCGATATACACGATATTAGGATGGTATCCATCTATTAATGCATTTCACAAACATGTTTTCCATCACTATGGGAACTTGAAAAAATATGCCATATCAAAACAGTTGGGTGTACTGATGAGGCAATTCATTGTTTTCAAAATGAAAACACCTGTCTTCTCTCCTTAATACCTTTTCGTGACTGAGTGTTCACATTCAGCTTCTATTCTGTGTAACAACATGTACAAAGTGTAATGCATTAACCACAACAAACCGCATCATCTGCTAGTGTAAACATCCGAAGTCTATTGGCATCAAATCAGCCGAAAGAGCAAGTTTACACTTCAAAGCGCAATCACTGTATTTGAATAAACTCCACAAACCCACACCACCCCTCGTTTGTAAGAAGAGTTCATTTGGATTGACCTTTTACACAACAATCTTTCCTCCAAAAACGTTATAATGCAAGAGTAAAAGATTACCTAGAGTACAATAGGTGGATGGTTCGCAACAACGGTACTATAATTGGCTTACAAAAGTTAGATTCAGAATAAATTGTGAATTCGTGATAAATGTCATAAACATTTATACTCGATTAATTGGCTTGCCTAAATAGTGCTTTTCTTGAAAAATATTGGCAGAAACAAAGAATTGCCCTGAGTTATAAAGCAAATCCCCAGTTGGCATATAGAAATCCAGCTTCAAATTTGCTTTTCCAAAAGTTTTCGTTTTTCTACGTCGAGTCCTAGACGCCATTACCTTTTTACTATAAAAGGAGAACGGAATTTATTGCTTATGTAAATGATTTCATTCTCAAGGTAAGAAGGCAGTTTGTGATGCCTACTCAAAAAGTAACCAATCCCAAAGAGCATTCGACAATTGCTCTATCTCACCAATATTTTTTCTGTAGAGCAAATAATGGGTAAAAAAGTTCCCCATGATCTTTCAGTTGATGGATGCCTTTAGTCGTTTAAAGCATCGTTGGTCAAATGATCTTGAGTAGCTGGTGCGGACGATCCAAACAATACAATAATAGCAACATTTAATGTTTCAGTGTAAACAGTGTTAAAATATTCAGAATTAAACAAAATAAATAAAAACAAAAATAGATAAACAAAATATTAAAAAACAAACAAATAAATAACAAACAAAAAACAAACAAACAAATAAATAAATAGCCAGATAATTTGCGAGTTCTCCTGTTCTTTAAACACAGTGAATTAAAACTGTGTGCTCCCCCGGGCTATTTTCAAATTGCTCGTCCAGCGACAACGTGTCAGGTTGTGCAACCGATTGTTAGGTATTAGTTTCTCTGCGAACACCATGAATTGCAAGTATTACTGAGAATGAACAGCAAACCATTAAAAATAGATATGCACAGTTAAACTCTTAGTTGGGTCTCAAGGTGGCAGGCGAATGTAACATGTGAGCACACGATAACTCAACGTGATGTGGTTTCATTAAACTTGCCTCTGGGGAGCCTTAAAAACTTAGTATTTCTTGCGTTACATTCTCACCTGTACAATGTAACCAAGCTTTATGATTACAATATGTTTATTGTTTTCGTGGTCAAAGCTGTTACTTTGTGACAACAGGCAGTCTTGTACGGTTTTCCATGTTAATGAGGTTACGTCGATATGTTAAAAAAGATAATTTTCCTTTCGGATTCTAAAAGTCTTCCGGATAAATGGCGGCCGCAGTTCCCAACACCTAGACGTTTACTGTCTAGATTGCTCTTTTTAAAACAATAATACGACCTAATCTAGCCAACCAGTACGGTATCAACCCTATGTCAGAAATACTATACCTCCTTATTCAAGATATCTTTTGGTGAAATAGATTATTTACACCAATTTTTCTTGTTTGTGAATATTTTATAATGATGTGAATGTTTGTACTGTGATATGGGCCAAACAATCACCACTTTTACCACAACAGCCTAACTAAAAGTTTGGGGTAAAAATAGCAATAAACCATCTTGGAATTTCGTTAAATTCGTTAAAGAATATGTCCTTGTACCTGAAACTTATCTCACACTTGAGCCTACATTGACCACGTTAATTGAGAATTAATTCTGCAGTAGCAGTTGTAACTAGGCTTGAGGTTTGAGAAATTAATCTTTTTAAGACTTTTAGGAGTAGTCAGTTAAAGTTGTATCCTAAGGTAACCTCTTGTTTTGTGCACGTTGACCACAGTGCACATCTCTTTATAACTTCATTAAGTTTGAAACAAAAAGTTGGTTTGTGTTTACTTTTATGTTTTACGATTGTTACATAGACTTCTCTGCTTGTCGACATCTGACTAACTGGTGTTTCCCATAAAAGCTGTGCAAAAGCCTCCGTGATCTCTTTTGAAATTATGACGCATCCGACAGAGAGTTCAACAACTTGACTGGTAGGTGCCCACTCATGGCCTTATTGTCAGTCATTTCATTTAAGTCCACTCCAACGTAAGGCAGAATCCAATGAACATTGCTTGCGCCGGTTTTGGAGTTTAGAAATTATCTGCTGAAGTTCTGCTTCAGTGAACGAACCACCAAAAGGCCAAACAAACTGTGGGGGTTCCACCATGTCATTGCTACCCTTCTCCCTTGTTTTTGAAAGCAACAAGAATATGTGAACGTTATACTTTAGCTCTTTTTAATTGTTGATTGTTGGGGAAAAAACGCACAACAAATAACCATCTTAAAATGGATAACGACCTAATAATGGAGTTCCTTCGATCCATATTTTTTTTCGGGCTACAATATTTTGGAGTTAATTGGATGCCTGCACAAGCAAAAAACTGGCAACAAAATTTTCAGCAGTAACATACATTTGTAAACAAGCATATTGTGTGGTGAAATACGAGGTAATCTGAGATCGTCAACGATGCTGGAAAATCAGGTTGGAACTTAAAAAGTAAAATGAATATCACCATACCCTTACACTTTAATACTCCAACGACTAAAAGAGGAAATGGGAAAGACCAAACGGGTGAGTGATGCTCGTGACGTCTGGTCATTCAGGGTTCTCAAAAAAGTAGAGGCATATAGAATAAATTACATTGGGTGCACGTCGTGACGCGTTATTCTTAGTGTGGATTTAACAACACTGTAGTTTCCCCTCAATTGCTTCTGAAGTTGATAAACATCTCATTACTGACAACCACGGAATAACCCACACTGTCTCACGCTACATAGTGGTATGTGCACATGTGATGGTCCTATGGAAAGCTGGTTCTTGGTGGCAACACAACCAAACATACGTGTTAATATTGTTTACTGGGGCACGTTTTCTATACAATTCAATTCTTCGACCCAAATAGTAGGCCAGTAGCAATAACAAATATCCAGTCTGAATTCAATGCGGCAATACCAGACTTAGTACTAGTACTACGATATCTTTTTATTTATTGTTAGTGGGGTGTGCTGTATTCATGACCTGGGGTCATACAACAACCACCACTGGAGCAATGTGGCTTTCTTTACTTGTTGTGGGGCGGCACTTGGAAGGTTCAAGTGATGTCATTTTATGTTGTTTATCTATTTTATCTCACTCTTGTGGCTTTTATACATGTGCCTTTTTTCAACTTACTTGCCGCTGAATGCGGAGTTTTTACCTGTTCATCACTAGACGCTGTGTCCACTCGATAATAATGACCATCAAGGCCACTTGCTAATCCATGTAAACATAGGTTGGCCTATCACTTGATACTTGATCTCCATCGACTACGATTCTGTGTGGGGAATATCCAGCAACATGCAAATTTAGCAGACATCTTTACGGCATCTACTGAATTATTAGCTTTCACCTAGTTTTTTTTTGGCATACTGTTATTTTTCTTTAGCTTTAAGAGC
The DNA here is from genome assembly GCA_003991215.1 of Morbakka virulenta. Taxonomy (NCBI): domain Eukaryota; kingdom Metazoa; phylum Cnidaria; class Cubozoa; order Carybdeida; family Carukiidae; genus Morbakka; species Morbakka virulenta. The sequence continues at coordinate 857,784 of RDPX01000004.1, forward strand.
CTAAAAAATTAATTAATTTTCTATAACCTACGATAAACTATCCACAAATCTCCTCTTTTGTTTATGCTTCAAATTGCCCCAATTCCCTAATAAACAGGTCAAAGATACATGGAAAGCTAAACCGGTTAGTAACAATTAAAAGAAAAGTAACGGGAAAAGATATTGCCTAATATGGGTTAAAATTACAATCTTTTCGTCCTCTCCATCTCTGGCTCTTCCGCAGTAGAAAAAAAAAATATACCTAAGGTAAAATTTCCGTCATCATTGTACAAAGACTAGCTTACGAAACAGGTTGGTAATGACATCCACACTAAGAGCTGTTTACATGTTCCTATAGACAAATTTTAACATTGTTAAAAAAACCCCTGTAAATAATTTAATGAAGATTCTGTTAAAATAAACAAGACTGTAAAACCTTCAGTCTGTAAGCGCGAGCCTAGTATTTTATTTGTGCATGCAAAAGTGTCAAGGAAGATCAATTTTTAGAAAGAAATGTATAATGTCGTGCAAATCACCCCAGTGTGCAACATTTTTATCAAAATTCAATTTTTATTTGCATTGCTGCATTATCACTGTAATATTTGAACACAACTTTGACTTCTGTGGTTTCACTCAGACTAGTAGAGATATGGCTGTGATCAAGTTGTCTACAAGTTGTCTATAAAAACAACTGAACATTACTGAGCATAGAAGTGTCTATAAAAATAACTGAGCATTACTGAGCAAAGAAGTGTCTGTAAAGTGCTGAGCATTACTGAACAAAGAAGTGTCTAAAAAGTACTTTATGCATAGAAGTGTCTATAACGAAAAGATAAATCGTTCAAGAACAAGAACAAGGCCAATACAAAGATGTAGATGCGCGTCAATACTTGCTCGCGCTTAAAAAGCCACCAGGAAAAACGTACATTACTAAGAGATGATCGTCTCACATAACAGTATTTCTGGCTGAGCATTGCCCAATTTTTTCCACTTTTAAAAATCACACTTCAGAAAAACTTGACCAAAGGTGCGACTGCATTTAACAATGCAAACCTCACTGCATATTTGATAACCAATGTCAAATAGCTAGTTTAAAGACAAAATAATTTTAACTATTTCTTTTTACTTGGATTCGGAAAGAACTCATTGGGGTAACTCTTTTCCAAATCTATATGAAGTCATAATCATGTCACATATATTTTCCATTTAACATCCAATATGAGGTGTAAAATTATAACACCCTGGTCATCACAAGTTGTGGCGCTCGCAGGTGCCTGTTTCCACAGGATACCAGTAATTTGTCTGGGCAGAGAAGCCTGATACGTTTTACTGTATAGGTGTGACAGACTTCCCCTTTTTTGAACTTTGGTGCACTTTTCCTTTAGAAACCGTCAAATTTTTTACTTGTGGATGATTGCAATCTCGAATAATAATATGAAGTAAATCGTTTAATTTAAAGCAAGTGCACGGCGTGGATCGTTAACACTATAAAATTGTTAAGGTATGCATTAAAATGTTTGTTTTCCTATTTACGAAACTAATTGGGAATGCATTATAATGTTTGACTAAAGCATAACATGACACTGAAGCAAGTACCTCTCCAGTTTCATAATTGTTCTTGATATCTACACAATTTAGTATACCAATACAAAATAACATGTTGCGTGGAGAAGTTGGTGATTTTTTTTTCGGGTTGTCTGATTTTATTCAAATCAAAAGATCAAAAGTGCCCTTTTAATTTCATTTTGGACACCCACCCACCCTGCCTCAAAACATCTACGCTGCATGCCGTCACTTTAAAAACTCCTGGGTAACATGACCTGCTCTTTTGCAAGTGGCAATGTTAGCTCCAAATGAATCTTAATAGCCCATTTTAACGAAAAATTGCAATGGTATGTATAAATTGGACGAAAAAAAGATTAAATTTAATTGAATGGAATGTTGAGCACAACACGATAAGTATTCACCTCCCATTCTTCAGAAATTCTCCTGTTTGAAGTGCACCAATATCTTTTAAAAGTTCGACGTTGTACAATATTTGAATGTTTGGAGGATTAAACACAGCAGGCATCCACACAACTCTTCACGACATACACATTGCTAAATAAAAAAAATGTAATTGTTAATTACGTCGAGCTAAAAATGATAATTTTCCAGGCAGAGAAGTCCCCGTACACTCTTGTCTTCGAATCAAGGGCAAGCTGGGGTCTCCTTTTTAATATTTCGGGTTACCATGGTGTCGCTGGCGTTATGTTCAATCCAAACAGATGGCAGTTTTATTAATAACTATACTATACATCCCCAGATGGCTTTACTTATAAGACAATCTTAGCCAGGTCACATCACCATACAATCTATGATAATGAGAGAGGCACTAAAAACGACTTTCTGTGGATTGTTTTCAAGGGTAACTAACAGTTAAAAAGCACTTTTGGAGTTAAATAGATTGTCCTGGAAATGTTTCAAATTCCTAAATGCAAATTCCAATGTGTGCGAAAATACTACATATAAAGTTAAATATAAAGTATTTACAACACTTTTTATGGGTGAAGGAGGCCTTGATATTTAAAGAATGTGAAGGTAAGGATACTATTACAGTAAATACTAGCATTAAAATGTGCTTCTGTATGTTGAATGTGTGATCAGATGCTCACACAATAGAGATTTCAGGTTATTTCCTAACGAAGATTATCTCTGATAAAAAAAATTCTTCACCTGCTATTGCTCTTCTGTGAAATTCAAAAACATTAAAAGCCTCCACATTTCATCGACTTTTTTGAGCCAGCAATAATTTGGTGTGCTGTCAAGGCTTTTGTTGACCTCGGTTCAAAATTGTTGTCAACACATTGATCATGCTCGAGTGCTTTACGATAACAATACAAAAACAATACAAAAGGTTTTTCACTCTGCCATCCAACACACGAGGATATTGCAAATTAGGTCATTGGTGAGTTGAACCCCAACTTGACAGCTCGTCATCACAGTTGGCTACCAGGAAATGTTGGATTTTCCAACGGTTGGGCAAAGTTTTTCTGTTCCGGGCTCATGGAAAATGTTCGAGGCACGAGATCTTATATTTCAGTTATCGACTGCAGACAAACATTAATCAAAGTTATTGTGTTGGATCAATATTCTATTTTAACGACTTTTTCTCTCAATGCTTGAACCTGCCCACCGCCCGTTTGGCCAATGACCAGATGTGCAGTGTAGTCTAAATGCTCTTTACAAACTGGGGTCTATTTTTAGTGTGCTCTGAAATGGAATATCGAAGACAAGGAAATTAAGCCTGGCCACTGAGTCACGGAGTCAAAGGCCAGAATAATCAGTCATGGCTAAGGTAGGTTTTCTCTGGACAGCTAATTTGTATGATAAAGTCGCTTCATTCAGTAACTGTAACCTTTAGAAACGGCAAGATAGGTAAACCTGGACTACAGTGGATTACCATGAAGTAATTTCGTATCTGATAATGTCATCAGCTCAAAAAATTTTTTATTGAAAGTTGTAGTCTGATTCATCATGTGGCAGACTGATATTTAACCACAGTCGATCTGAAATAGTAATTCGTTGCATCTACTAACAACACTGGGAGCCGCCACAACTGATTTCTTTAAGAAATTAGGTTTTATCGAAGTTTAAATTTTGAAGGCACCAACCTTATCATGAACATATTTACAGCCAGTGTTATTGAATAATTTATATAAATTATCAAGGCTCTTGATTAAAAGGCTGGTTACCTCAACGCATGACTATTTGTAATCGAAGGCACATTCTATTTGAATGACGGTTGAGTCGTTGTGTTAGTCCATGTGTGACAAAAATTTCTCTTGTTTTCTTTTGAAAGGTACAGTGATATGAAACCAACCAGAAATTAAAGGAATGCTGGTCTTATAATAAAACCAACCATTGATCTGATACTTAATTCATTTTTAGGTGAAACTAAAGAATCAGATGGACACCAACTACGTGCTAGTCACTTTTGGGATTTTGTAAGCTTGATCATAACTATTTGTTGCTGTTTTCTTTCGCCAGCCTGTGTTTTCAAAGAGTATTGTTTTGTTTTGAAAAATCATAAGGATGAACGTTATAAAAATGTTATCTTCAAGCTGTTGCCAAGTTTTACGACTTTTGGTCGTGTTGACATTATGGTGCCATCATCTCGCAAATTCCAGCATTTGCAGAAGCATCCAACCATACAAAAACTCATCTGGAAGTTACATAATTGGAATGGTAGTACCAGTTCATTATAGAAACAATGGAGACTTCAAATACAATAAGCCAGGCCTTACTTGGGTCAATGCAATGTTATTTGCAATAGATGAGATTAACAACGATGCCAACCTTCTCCCTGGTATAACACTTGGATATGCTATTTACGATTCCTGTAACGAAATGTCAATTGCATTACAGTCAGCGCTGGATTTTTTGCCAGAACCTGGAACTTTACCAGGACACACAGACCAACGTGGTGCTAAATCAAAAATTACTTCATGCGATTGCAACAAAACCAAAGAAAATGTGATAGGTGTTGTGGGGGACGCTAGCTCAGCATCGTCATCTCGATTGCAAACGGTGCTAGCAGCTGGGGGATCTCAAACCGTTCAGATAAGCTATTCTTCAACAAGTACTGAACTCAGCGATAAAAAAACATTTCCTACATTTATGCGAACTATTCCTCCAGACAGTTTTCAGGCCTTGTTTATTGCAGATATCTTGTTGCACTTCGGATGGAAATATGTGTCCGTATTAGCATCGGATGACGAGTATGGCCGCGTGGGTGTCACTAATTTGTTGCCCACACTTAAACATTACAACATTTGTGTGGCTCTCGAAAGAACATTTGAAGGAAATTCAAATCTTGGTCAAATACGATCCATCATACGCTTGCTTCTTAACGAGAAAGAAGCAAAAGTAATTATTCTGTGGTGTGAAAGGCCCGCTGCTATCGCATTTTTTAAGGAGGCATCAAAACTTGGACTTTATGGTCGAACTTGGATTGCTACCGAAAGCTGGGGCAATACTGAAGAAGTGTACAAAATTGATCATCGAGTGGTATCCGGAATGTTTGGAGTAATACCCTTTTTCGTAGAGTATCCACCGTTTGAAAGCTACCTGAAATCAATATCACCAAATGGGACACAATACAACCCCTGGTTGCACGAATATTGGGTCAACACGTTTGGCTGCAAAGTTATTCAAGACCGTGGCTTATTCAAAAATTATAGATGTGCTCCTGATGTTGTGCCAAATGTTAACAGTTTACCACGTAACAAGTATGCAAATGTAATCGATGCAGTTTATGCAATTGCTCACGGATTAGACGATCTTTTGAAACAAAGGAAGAGGGTTGGTAAAACCTCGTCAAACGTGCAGGCTAATGAGCTTCTACCCTGGGTACGGAAAGTCAGTTTCCTTGGGAAAAAAAATTTGACTGTTGTGTTTGACAAAAATGGCGATCCCCAGATCGCATCCTATTCGCTGATGAATCTCCAACTCGATCACAAGAATAAGATGATTTTTAAAAATGTTGGATCATGGAATAGTGGTAATAGGGTGGTCAAAATCCGAGAGGGTGCTCAATTTTTGTTTTCTAATTGGAGTGCTACACCTCCCAAGTCGACCTGTTCGGAACAGTGTGGGCCAGGTTACACAGCCCTAGTAGCCCCGTCAAAACAATGTTGCTGGAAATGCATCAAATGCCCTGAGAATTACTTCAAGGTCAAAGGGGGCCAAGCTCCATGCGAGCGTTGTTCTAACGGTCAAGTGTCCAACGTAGCACGTAATTCATGCATGACACCAACCATGGTTTTTTTTAACGCCGTGTCTCTGCCTGGAATTGTCATGTTAGGTGTTACTATATTAGTCATTATCCTTGTTTTGGTTGTCATGACAACAGTGGTATGGTTCTGGAATACCCCAATTATCAAAGCAAGCAACAGAGAGCTTTCTATTTTACAACTCACAGCCATGTTATTTATCTTCTTAATGCCAGCGCTCTATCTAACAAAGCCAACATCGTTCACCTGTTCAATAAGACCATTTTATTTCGTTTGTTTTTATGCTGCTTCCATATCAGTGACATTTACCAAAACGGATCGACTTTTGCGTGTTTTTCGGGCCTCACGTTCAGGCCGGCTGACGAAAAAAAGCCGGGTCCTCAACAACCGAGTACAGTTTGCTACAGTTGGCTTGTTGACGTTAATTGGGGGCTGTTTATGTACCGCGTTCTTTGTTGTTTTAAGACCTAACTGCCAGGAAAAAATCAGCGTTGTAAATAACAGCGTGTTCAGATATTATTTCTGTGGTGGCGATGCCGATTTGTTATTGATGGTCCTGCTATTATATATTGCTGCAATTTCTCTGGCTTGTGCGATTTTTGCTTTTAAATCCCGGAAGTTACCAGAAAACTACAACGAAGCCCGATATACGAGTTTTGCAATGTTTTCTTTCTTAATGTCATGGGCATGTTGCGTGCCATTGTACTTCAGCACGACGGAAACAGACAAGAGAGACCTCGTCTTTTGTGCACTGTCCTTTGTTGCAACGTTATGTATGCTTGTTATACTATACATTCCAAAACTGTATACTGTAATTGTGAAGCCAGAGGAAAACACGCAGGAAAAATTCCGTGCCAAAATGAAAAATGCTAGTAATAGTGGTGGTAACCATCACCAAATCGAGTCTTCTCGCAGTTCTCATAGGGGCACCGTAACACCCCCTGGAAGTTCCACACCAAACAAATTTTCTGAACCATTTACAGATGCACGGACTTTTAACCTAAAAATGAACGAGTCTGCGACTGATACGGATTCTGGAGTTTATTTAGGAGGCTTTAGAAATAGTAGAGATTTTCGTAGTTAAAGAAAATGTAAGTAGTATTTTAGAATAAAAAATATGCTTTGTCATTATTAACAAACCGTTTATCGGATCGTTTAAAGATTAAAACTATTCTTTTTGTTTTTTAGCATTGGTACTTGCCATGAGCAATAATTAATGTGTCAGAGGTATTTTTTCTATATTCGGCTGCCGTGTGGGGCTCTCTTTTGCGTCACACATGACTGCAACATTCGCCCTAGATTTCTGAATCAACTCCCCCTCCCCCCCACAAATGAGCTGAGGTAGCCCAATCATGAAAGGTGACCAAATATGATTTTTTTTGTGTCTACATATTTGACGCAAAGGTCGCATTTGCCAGTTCATGTTTTTGCGGGTCTATCGTGTTTAGGCGTGCACAATATTTTTTTTATATGATAGATAAACGATTTTTTTAAAAGTTGGGGAAAGGGATAAGATTGTGTGCTTATTTACATACATTACGTATTCTAGTCGGTGTTGACCGTCTTAAAGTCGTCAAAGAACACACGTCACCTCGATGAGTTTAATGATATGGAAAATTACCTGCACTACTAACTTTTACAGTGTCTTTCGTTTCGGTATCCGCTTGAGGAAATGTAGAAACCTAAAACATTTTCTTGAGCGCTAGCAACCCACTAAAAAAGGTTTTTAATGCTTACACATACAAAGCGCCCTCTTTAAATGTAAAGCTATATGTATGCAATGGATAATTAGGTTCATTCAAAATTAGATTTGATTTGTGATTTACAAGCCACCAAGTCACTAATGGCAGAAGGTAAAACTAGCGGAGGAACCAGGCGAGGGCGCTAAAAAATGCTAAATCACTAGGGGGGGGGGGTCAGACTACAAAGTATGTGTTGTCACGTGTTTAGTTTGCAAACGCTAATTAAACCTTTTTTAGCTGAACCTTCCCCGCTCACAAACACACTGCCAAGTTTCGAGCACCTTTAGTTGTAAGGGAATTAATTACAAGAATACACACTTCGTAAGCCTCTTGAGTAACCAACACACCCGTGTGCCACCTCTATTGCATATCCTTTTTATTTGATTAAATACTTTTATGCAAAGAGATTTAGTACCAAACAAACCTGCTTGAGGCTACGGTCGCTCGTGTTAGGTTTGCAGGTCCAAGGGTGAACTGAACGGGGAAAAAATTAATCACATTACTTGATAAGGCAATTTAATGACATGAATATTCAATTTAATATGAGTTGTTAAACGTTATTTTCAATGTCATGTTATGTTTTACCAACCAGGCGAATCTAGTGCCGTTACTCCCTTTCCCAGGGGTTATGCGCAGAGGAGGGCATGGCAGGTGGCACTTGCCGACAGGTTACATAATCCCAAGTGGTTCATCTGGGAGGAAACTTAAATTCTAATTTGATCAAAGGGAGCGTATGAAAACAGGATTTTCTTTCTTTTCGGTATTAGAGAAGGATGAGTAAATGGTTAGAGACATAGCGGCTGCTCTATTCGTATTAAATGCAGGCCTGGGGATTTTTTACATGCAGGGACCACGCCCACGGTTCAACCCAGCAGGCACGCGACAGCTGGCAAAGCAAAATATCTTTATTACCACAGCCTTAAGTAATAAATTACAGCTTTATTAAATGCATCGTGCCCTCTTCACAGGTGGACCTGTTATGGCCACTTTTCTAATACGACAATTCTTGTTTTTGCATGGTGGCAAATGCAGTTCATTGTAAAATGCTCAAAGCTTGCAGGTTAGAATATTCACCAATAACTGGATTTGTAAACCCATCTGTTCCGTTTGGTAAAATCATCGGTACATTACAAATAAAATTTACTAAGGCGACGTAAAACTGAAATTACCGCAAAAGACAAACGGGTCATCCAAATCCCCACGAGGCAATCGGCACAGACACCAGTGAAAGGGCGAACGGTAGGAGCGGGAGCCAGGGAGAAAAGCGCACAGAAAGAATGGCAAAATGGACTAACAATTTGGCCAATTTATGATGAGATGAAGGATCGTGGTAGGCAAACGCCAACATCAATGCTCAATAAAACGATGGTTGCCACATTTTCAAGTTGAGGAATACACCAGCAAAAATGAGGTAGAAATCGAGGTTGCCAGATTCATTGTCGTTCATGGTAATTTTGCCTTTGGTAAGGGCGAACCACATTTGTTTTTCATTTCGGCAGGGGAAAAAAGTCAGTATGAATTTCCGGTTGTCAAAAATAACGCAGCTGGAGCATTTTTGTCACCTTTTGCCGACTGAAATTAAAATTGGTCCTGGCTCAGGCATATTTGTAATCGGCGTTATTGCAAATAAAATCTTTTATTTTGTGATCCTTTTGTGTTTTAGGTCCGGGTAGACAAAAAAGCTAGTCGATGGTAAAAAGTCAACTAAAATAATGGTCAGTAAAGTAAAGGAAGAAAACAAAAATGATCGAAACCCGATCGGTCCAAATTGTAGTACTCACCAATTAAAAATTTAGTCCCAATATCTCTTATTTTTTCTAGGTTACACAAATGAATTTCGTAACGCTCGGGAGGTGCTGATGTGAATTCTTCATCTGGCCCCCATAGGTATATCGAAAACGTTAACTGATACTTTAAACCAGAGTGACATTTTGTTAAAGTTTCCTGGACGAGTGAGCCCTCGACTATTAGTTTACTGGTAGGGATGCAGAATTCCAAGCCTAAGGAGCACTATTCAACTGCCTGTTTACAGTAACACAAAAATTCTCAGGTCTGATAGGCGACTATTAATTTCAAGGGGGCGCGATATACTTGTTAAATTTAATTCTTTACAACTGGTATTTAAAATATTCCCAGTAAGCCCCCCCCCCCCCAAAATTGAGATTGGAACATTCCCATTCAAATTTGGGATTGGAAAACCCTTTACAAAATACCGAATAATACTGATCTGGTGCTTAGCAATTGCTGATCGCATTCATCTAACTTTATCTCCATTAAATTTACATGATATGCATTTTTACTAATGCAGGTTCCATGAAAAATAAAATCGCATTAAGTTTTCAAGTGGTTTATGTATTTAAAAACTAAGCCTGCTTTTGAAGTAGTTGGGCACTCTGGTTTGGTTTGCAGATAAACAATTTACGAGGACTAAATCGGACGAATGACTGATGCAACAGTCTGGTAAATTGGGTAATTGCAAAGGGTACGTCTAAAGGGGTTTTGTATACTTTGAGATATGTTTGCGAGTTGTGATGCCTACCACACACGAAATATAGTTTCATAAGTCTGTTCGCGTGCGGCATTGATAACAATTCGCAAATTATGTTAAAATACAAACACAGTGTAACCGGGTGTACGTGTAAAAATACTGTCTTGTAAACTGTAGCATTTGCACAGTAACAGCGCGCTGTTTTAATTTATTTAAACTACGCGGAGGGAATATTAACAATCAAGATAAAAGATGTACAACACCTAGCGCCCCAATAAAAGTACGCAAAAGGTTGGTGGTAGATAGGAAACATTTTATTGACACCATTACGGTGATCGTGGTGTCTGGTGTTACATAAGCCCCTGTGGCGCTGAAAAATTTTTTGTATTAAACGTCAGTTCTTGCCAGGTACTTAAGTTTTATCTTTCTTTTTTTTTTGAAGACAAGTTCTCGTTTCCATTTTCGGAATTTGGTATGTAAGGCTCTGGCAAATTACTGAATTACTGATCATGAGTAACACTAAGACAATCCTCTCACCAGGTTTAATGTCTAACCTGTTCCGCCTTACGATTTCTATGCGATCGGTACAACCCCGATTTCCTGTTTCGAAAATAATCCTGGCTGGATTCCTTGTATAAACAAATGGAGAGGTCGCTTTGTCTGGCGGACTATAAATCAATTCATTTTTGGTGTAGATACTGTAGGCTTAATTTGAAAATTTTTACTCATTTAAAAATGTTGCTTAGCGACATTCGTGCAGGGCTTTGTACCTCTCAACATTAGGCGAGTTCCTTGTATAAACAAGTGAATAGATTGCTTCGTTTGACGTTTGATAAGCAGATTTAATTTCTGGTGTTGAGACTATAGCCTCAAATAAGAAGATTTTTACTTGTCTAAAATTATGTGGCTTATTTACTTATTTTCGTACATTGCGCGCCTCATCTTTCAACAAAAGGCAGTCACCCAACTTCGAGTTCCTCTGCCTTTCGCCAGGCTTGCCTTGTCTTCTGGTCAGAAACTGTCTATTGAAAGACGTGTGAAATACACATTGCACACGTAAAAAGAGAGATCTCCACCCAAGACAACGTTTGTAACAAGGGCGAGAAAAATTTACTAGACCTAGCTAAAAGTTAAAATATTTTTCGATGAAAGAATAAATTTGCCTGGAGCTCGATCTCGTGCCTTGCAAATCTTTCAGACTGCATACGGATTTTGCAATGCGTTTTGGGCTACTGCGAAAATAAACCATTTCTTGTACGACTGTCAAAATCCCCCTAATGCTTTCAAGCGCATTTCTCACTCATGACAACGCTACCCAAACTGTCCTTTGCAACCTATTATTTGTTTTAGTCAGATAACTTTTTCTTTTCTTCGGAGACTTGTTCTATTATAACTGATAAAGCACCTTATCCTTATGAGCTTTTATTTCCAAAGCAAAACGAGTTGAACACAAAATAGCGCATGGCACAATGACAGGATACGAATGGAAAAAAACAAATTCATCAAAATTTGAGCTATCTTATGAAAAAATTACGCGAGGTAAAAGTTAATCTTTAGCACAAAAAAGAGGACACTTTTTGAAAATGTAAAAACTTGATGAACTAACTAAAAATACACGAAAAATTTGGCGAGTAAGGCATGATCTGATGCAGTGCTCCGTAAATAGTTAATGGCGCTATATGTAAGTTTAGTAACATCAAATTTTCCCACCCACGTATGTTGTCAAGACAAGGTTTCAAGGAGGCACTGATCATAAACTATCCCTCGTCTTCCATTAGAGGTAGAGTCCAAAAGGAGAATCGTAGTTATTGACGCTGTGACCAACTTGGAGTCAACAACTGCTGGGGCAAGAAATGCAAAAGATTTTGCTTTATCAGCTTTGCAGCATCTTTTGTAATATGAACAGGATAAAATCTTTATTGGAATTCGTCACAAACTTGAAAAAACACAATGCACACAAATTCAGTTAACTGTGCAGTTCAATTTTGTCGAGTAACAACTAAATTTTTTTTATGGCCATGAATTTAACGGGGCGAAGGGTCTTGAACCGAATGGAAACTCTTCTGCACAAAATCCCATTTTGACAATAATAGGAAAACAATCAATGAAAAGTATTGAAAAAAAATTAAGCACAGTGGCCAAATTCTCGCAGTGAAGTGGCCAAAACATGTAATTGCCTGGTATCCTGTTGTGGCTGAATTTTATTATTCATTATCATCAGATTTCTCTTAAAAACTTTAGAAATCAAATTTAATTTCAATGTTTTTAGTGTGTCCTTTAAAATGTCAACTCCATCGAGCCCTATATATTTTTCTTTACCAAAATAGAGGGCCGGTTAGGAATGACGCACTCTACATTTCAAAAGGCATTCAAGGCTGATCCGAATAATGGGCAATGCTACAGTTTATCACATACATTGGCTTATATATATATAAAGAGAGGTATTAGTAGCCTTGTATTGAAATCATAAACTTTTCTCTGAGCGACAACACTTGTTTATGAGTACAACCACCCAACCAATTGAGTAGCAGGTAACTAAGTCGATCATACCATTAAAATAAAAATTTGTAACTGCACAGGGTCATCTCGATTGAAACCACATGCAAATGGATCAAGTTTTATTTGTTCCTGTTTTAATCGTGTCAGCTGATGAAATTAACTCTTGTATTTTCGGGAGCTGTTCTGTGGATTGGCAAAATGTACCTAGTTTTTATCAGAAACAAAACAGGTTTTATATGTCATTAGATGTTTCTATTTATTAATTTCATTAATTTTTATAACTTTTAATTTTTATCATAGTTCTATCTCAAATAGGCCAATACTTAAAAATACTATCGCAACCTGCTATCTCACATGGAGCAAAAAAAGGCAGATTTTTTTTAAAAGTCCTAAAACGCCAATGCAAAATTATGTTTCTTAAATACCATGACACACCTTCCTCCCTATCTGCTACACTTTCCTAGAGTTAAAATTAATTATAATTATATTTGAAAAAAACTACACCACCTTTAAATCCTACTAAAAATAGGAAAGTCATAATCTGAATCATTGTTGTTGACGAAATGTAAATAAGTCACCAGCTGCAGTTCGTTCTTTTCTGTTATGCCTCAATTCAGTCTTTCTAGTGCTAGATATTTACACATCGAGGTGTTAAAACACAAATGTGTTGGGTCTATTCTAGTATGGAACTCCTAAAATTACTAAAAAGCTTCATTTTCTCGAAATAAAAACTCCTTAATTTTCGAGTGCTTGGCTGAATACAATTTGTCTAAAAATGGTCTGCACCATTTTAAGTAACAGTTCTTTTTAAGATGATTTAATGAAACCCTAGGCAACAAAAGATAAAATATAAAACCCAATACCGTTTCTTTTGTGACTGTTTTTGCAAGAACATACAAAAAGGGACCCATTCGTCATGCTCAATGTCAAAGAATTTTCCTCGATATTAAAACAGAATGACTAAAAATACAATGTTAATCTCAAGGACTGATCCCACACTAATTTAAAACAGATCAAAAAAGAAAACGCGGTGGAGATTAGTAGTTAATGCAACTCAACAACAACCATGTGGCTGCGGGTTCAATTCCGGGCGAAGCACAAATATTAATATAATTAATATAGTTTACGTACCATGAGGTGAAAGGAAAATGGAACCAAAAATTAATAATAATATTCAGACCTTTACACCAAAGTGATTTCTAGGCGTGCTAGGGGTACACCTTAAAATATTTTTATAAATTCCCCTTGCCGTACCTAACACTAGGAGTGGTGTTTTGCCTTCAAAAGCTCCCCCGGTGGGAAAAATTTCCTTACATTGCCATACTGTAACGGTACTTGCTTTTGATTGCCCTTATAGTATGGCAATGTGAGGAAATTTCTCCCACATCAAAAGCAAGTTAGTTAAAAGTAATCCGTCTTACATTTAAAAATGCAAAAAAGAAATGTTAAAAAAGAAGATGGAAAACAAAGATTAGTCAAAAGTCGGTAACCCAACGACAGATGGAAAAAGGCCGACTGCAAACAATGGATGGATGAATGTACAAAGTGTGTATTAAATAAGTGCTGAAGAGGATAAACCACATATTGAAAGCCGAAGCATAGATTGCTACATATCTCCTTTGAAACAGTACCACGTTCAATCCAAATTGGTCATTTACTTATTCATCACTACATGTCTCGCCACTTGATAATGATAAAGGTGATAGCAAAATAATAATAATAATAATAACGATAATAATAATATCCGGATATAATATAACAATTGTTCTGTACTCTGGGTGGTCTTGGTGGAGGTTAAAAGTGTTGCGTGATATGGGAAAAGTATTTAACGAACACTTAGAACGAGCATGATTAGCTGGGGTAACAGTTGCAGAGATGCAGAAAACTGTATTAACGGCCATTAAAAGTATGATTCCTACAGTACTTTCAGGACTCGTGCAGCATGAAGATCAAATAACTGTTTTTCCCCCTGTATGGAGGTTGTTAACTACTATCAGAGCCAACAATAATTGATGATCCATCATTGCTGGCTATTTAATTGTAACAGTTTTCCCTAAATAATAATAATAATTGGGAGTTAATAAATGCAATAAATAATAATAGCAATTCACATTAAATGGAAGTCGATTAGTCGCCATCTTTACACGCAGTTGGGGAAAAATGCATGAAAATTCACCAGAAGAATAATGGAAAAACATAACTAGGGATGAAGTTACAGCAGCACTTTGATAGTCGAGCTACTGGAAATCCCCTGGCATAGGCCAAGTACCAAATTTTTGGTTGAAGAATTGCGAATCCCTGCACGATGACCTAGCAAGGTGTTACAGTGAGATAGTGAGAGAGCCGGAAAGAAGCCCGTCATGTTTAACATAAAGAATAACATATTTCTTTGCCTGAAACACAAGAAACGAATAATCCAAAAACCTAAGACCAATCACAAGCTTGCCAACCACATAAAAATATTAACATCGATTTTAGCAGACAGAACTTACAACCACTACTTTACAATTCTGAGGTTGTTTCCTCTGTCATGCTGGTATGGGTGCTAATAAGAATGTCTCAAAATGTGAATGTTAAATGTGTACAGCTACCTTATTCCCTCAAGTTGTCAAGTAGGACAAGAACAATTATTCACGACCCATACCAATCTCTTCCAGTTACATCAAGCCTAACAAGTGATGCAGTTGTGTATTGCGGCACTAATGTCATAACAGACTACGCCAGCTTACAAATTAAAATAATTTTTTATATTGACATTGAGTTCAAGCAGCAGTTTGTTTCTAAGGGCGAGTGTATGCCAGTTTAAATGTAAGTGGTTGTTGTATCAGTAACAAAACTCATAATGCCCTCGATATATTTTTTCACCAACTTTTCTTCAAGTTTCCGCTGAGCTCTTGGACAACATATAACTAAACCTGGCGATGAAAATACTTTGACTTGCCAACAAAATGATGTCAACTACTTTTATTTTTTGCTTTTAGAATATGATTCGTGATCATGGTTAAACTGAAATGCGATTCCGTCAAGAATAATTAATTTTTAGTGACATCAGATCAGCCCTCTACTCTGAAACTCGCAACATACATTGCGCAAATACTAGCCATCGAACTAATTACATTCAACAGCTCTGTTTAATTTTTTCTGTCGCAAGTTGGTCCACTTAATACACAAGTACAACACTCATTGTCATGTCACAGTTGAAACATTTCTTTTAATATAGTAAGTATATTGCCCAACATATTTAATGAGGCTGGTATGACGGCTCAAACCAATGTCTTGATTTCGTGCCTATGTCACCAGGGTAATGTGGTTAATACATGTATAATTGTCAAGAACTTCATTCAATACATGTGCTTTTTACATCTGTAACAACCACCAGAAATTAAATTGGCCACGTAAAGGATAGGCAGTTATGCAAGTTACTGGCGCTAATTTACAATTGCCGACAAAAATACCGACTAGATCAAAGCTGTCAAAAAATCAATACCTTAAAAGTTTGTGCTTTTTTTAAAAAAAGATGTTTGTTGCTTTATCTAAGCGCATTTATCTGATCTATTGGCATAAGTGCGGCACAAGCAAAATTTAACGTTATCAATTTACTTCGTTTACAAATTACTTTTTAGGAAAGTCACAAATGAAGGCATCGCGATGAGGCTTTATATCTCTTTAATGGGCCATTGATATGTTCAGTCAAAAGTAGAGTTTAAAAGTTATATGGGCATAAAAAACGCTCCCAAAAAGGTCTCTCAAAAATATGTGTGGAAGGATTGGTCCCAGGAAAAAGGAGCAGAGGCCCCCACCAGCTCGTTGGATAGACAATAAAGGAAATGGTCTGGTCTCACCATCCAAGATTTAAATTAGAATTAAGTATAAGCTATGTTGGTACGCAATCCACCGTAGGCGGAGAAAACGTATAATAATAACAATAATAATAATAATAATAATAATAATAATAATAATAATAAGCCGGATGTGAATTTATTCCTTGAGGTATGAACCCACACAGTTTAACTGTACTAAACATATTCCTGTATTACTTTTGTTTTTTCTCATACTTGATCTTTCATAGAAAAAAAAATTGAAAACTTCTAGCATCTTGTTATTTCTCCTTTTCTATGTTATGTTAATTTGACTAAGTGGTAATGGATTACCTTTCCACAAAAACCAAGACAAAGAAAATATTGTATTCCACAAACATTAGTATTTCGCATAAAGTCCTGTCGATGGTAATAGCAACTAACAGATAACGTCGGTAAAAATAAGCACAGCATTTTCATTCCAACTGACATAACTGTATGCAAATGCACGTGCAATCTCATATACACAAATATACAGACACGCTAATTTCACTGCATACACGAAACCGCAATTCTTCATCAGTCCTGTTCCTTCTACAAGCTGACGTGTCTAAAAGGCAATTAAGTACCTATGACTGAACGCAAGTTAACTCTGTGGTTAAGATGGGTAGTTCCAAATTAGACTGCACAATCATTAGATTAATCAATAACTAAGATACTTTTATTTTCAAAATAATTTTTTAAAATGAGACAAAGCCAATTTTTACACTTTCTTTTCTCAAAAAAATATTTCTACCGTAGTACATCCTATCGGGAAACTGTAACCCAAATAAGTGGAGCAAATAAAAAGTTCTTAGCGCATTTTAACAAGAAATTAAGCTGTTATTTTTTAAACAGCCAGCCAGATTCTATAACAAATGATTTGGTATCATAAGCGCAATTTAATCTCTAGTTGTGAAGTTGAGTGCATTGATAACTTTTTTTAAAAAGACCCTCAGAAATTCAGACTGTGTAATACATTTAAATACATCGGTAAAATTAATGATTGGCGGAAATAAGTTACTAAAACCTTTTTTCTTGTTAATCCAATATTCCCTGCCTGGGTTACATAATTATCACCTCAAGTAGAGATTTCAACTCAATACCTTTTACATCAAAGTTCATGCCAACTGTTTGGATTCAAACTAAATACAGTATTAAAAAATTGGATGCATTACATTATTCTTCAAATCAAACTCCCCTGTAATCATGTGATTAATAATGTAGTATTTCTCATCTAGTTTGGCCTCAGATATAGCAGTGCTACCTATTATAATATCATCATTGTTATAAAAAAAAGTGACTTTAATATTTTTATCCTGAACATACATCTCACGCAAGATTTTACATGGATATGCAAGATACAGAATTTACTGAAAAAACCTGTTATGAATTACTGATAAGCTGTTTATTTTATTATTTTCATATGTTTTCACAGAATTTTGATACATCAGGAGTCGTAAACTTTTTCAGAATTCAGAAAATTAAAAATTCATATGATAACGGTCCTATACCTATGTCTCCCTCTTGGGCCATATATTCAAGAAATTATGGTTTTCTTCGCATTACTAAAAATTCTGAAAATACTTCTCAATACCAATTTAGGGAGTCGTCCACTTCTCGTTTAGAGAAATAAAGATTTGAAACTTTTTCCCATTTTTGAGTAACAATATTTTTGCATGTTTCTGTGAATGGCTGGGACTCGTAATTCATGGGTTAACCTTCTTGTTTTATTTATCAACAGCAAACTTAAACGAAAAGTTTGCGTGAATTACACACCCCTTCAATCTTCAACAAGTCTGTGAAACACACCCATTATTCAGCAAGTGTCTGCCTGCAGCGTAACAATTTTACCAGGTGTCACTGACTTTTTCTCACAACAACCACACCCACCCGAGGTATAAATAAAATCAAAATGACCGTCAACTTTCTGTTCCACTCAGAGCTTTTATGTAATTCCAACATTTGTACGCAAACAAATACTAAGCTATTAGGTCAAATAACACGGGAAAAAAATGAAAACCTGTTTCTCATCGCCTTAAAATATTTCTCATTTATGAACTAGTATGTGGCCTGTCGCTTACATTATTCAATACAGAACCAGGTGGAACAAAACGTACAAGCTTTAGAGGCATATAAAAATGTTTTCAGTTTCAAAAATTTTTATATAACACCTGAGTAAACATGAAATTAGGTGACACTTAGACTTTGATTTTACCTCTTAAGGTGTATGATAACGTGAAATAACGTACGTACATTCGAATGACTTTCAGTATTGAGAAATGTGTCATGGTGATGACGAAGAGATGAAAATTGGTTAACACTGATAGTTTAGATCTATCTGAATGTCGAAAACAAAATCCTTGCAAGATGAAGAAACTTAGCTTAAACATACGTTGGGGTACATTAGAATAAAATCAAAAGTTTAGAAATATTGGGCCAAGAATATTTCCGCAGAATTAAGACGATTTTGAGACCCAAACTGAATGCAGAAAATATAATATAAGCGATCAATTCAACCATTTCACTACAACTTCACACCTTATTTTTTTAAAATACAGAACGGGCGAATAACTAAGCTTACATTTATACTACTATATATTTATAGAGGAGTAGTTCCGGTGAAGTCTAAACATTAAGTCGACGTTTATATATGTAAAATGTTCATCAGATAGCTGTCTGTAATTTTTGATAGATTTTTTTATTATCAAGATCTCAAGATTTCAAAAGATTCTTGCACCTGTCCATATCTTTTGTATAGAAACCAAGAGACGAAAATTGAATGGAAATTTTAAAAATTTAACGAAAATGAAAATCTAACGAAAATTCGAAATCCTTACTTTTATCTTTCATATGGTCATTGAGATATTTGTAACGGGTGGTTTTATTTATACTTTTGTGATTTGATGAAGTTCATCTCAAAACAGGCTGCCAGCTCAAAGACGTACATTTTCAACGACGTCACCAATACTAAATCCAGTTGCTGTGTGCATGTGAAAAGTGACATAGCCATGGGTATCTAAGAACAGCGTCATGGAAGGAGAGAGAGTTGATGAAAAAAAGTATACAGCTGTGTTCAGCACTGACTTGTGTCTCTATGTGTATCTTTGTTGCCTGGTAGCAGCCGAACAGTACCTTAGAATGTGGTGCCGGTGGTGCCGGTGTGTTTCACCGTGGCATGAGGGGAAAAATTTGTTTGCAAATGGCTCCCACTATTCAAGTTCGTATTTGTAGGCAGAGAAAATATCAGTGCTCTCCTTAAAAAAGAGAACAGATTTTTGGACAATGAGATCGCCAACTTATTCCAAGAGATGACATGGTCGCTGTCAGTTTTCAGCGATAAGCTTAACGATTACCTTTAGCATTCTTGGTTCTATAAATTTGTCCCAATTCGAGACCAGGAGATTATTCTTCAAAATCGATTTGGACTCTTCTCGAACAATTCGTTATTTTTTTGTGCTTTTTCGACCGTTATACAGATACAGATGACAACTGTTGGCTAGTAATAAAAAATAATAATGATAATAATAATAATAAAAATAATGATAATAATAATGATAACAATAATAATGAGGATGGTGAAGATGATGATGATGATGACGACGGTGATGATGACGGTGATAATGATATATGATGATGATGATGATGATGATGACGATGACGAGGAAGAAGAACAACAACAACAAGAAGAAGAAGAAGAAGCTAAATACTGTATCATTTCAGCATACAAACAGGAAATGTCGTTGAGGATAGAACACCAGATACAACATGTACAGTCAAGGTAACCAGGTTACGTTTAATAACACAAATAATATCTCAATGCCTGGTCTTGCAAACGTGCTAATAAATGAGGGAGTAAGATATCACAGTGCCAAGGCTTCAAAATGAAATTTCAAGAGCTAAGATGGAATGTTAGTCCGTCAAAGGTTCACTGGAAAATATACCAGAAAACGTTGTGAAACTCCTTAAGGAAGTTAATGCCACAATTGTAATCCAATGGTTACACAGAGTTTTCCTATTTGGTACTGCTCCGGTTAAAAAAAACAGTGCTTTGTATTTCAATGTTTAGAAAGTCTCAGAGCTTCAGCTGAGAAGCTGCAGGTACTGTAAAATAACACCTTTGCATGGATGACAACAAAATCTATTTTTTG
>RDPX01000004.1:879629-890572 GCA_003991215.1 Morbakka virulenta
GATAATAATAATAATAATAATAATAATAATAATAATAATAATAATAATAATAATAGGAGTGGGGAGTGCTGTAGTCATGAGTTGTTGTCATACAACAACAACCGCTTGAGCAATGTGCCTTTCCTCACTTGTTGTGAGGCGCCACTTGCAAGGTTGAAGTGATGTTTCCATTTTTATTTGGTTATTTTATCTCACTCTTGTGGCTACAGCACACATGTACTGTAGCCACAAGAGTGAGTGCCTGCATTCAACTTTCCTGGCTTGTTGTTGGGCGCTGAATGCGGGTTTTTCACCCATCCACCAATAGATGGTGTGTAACCACTCGATAATAATAATAACAATAATTGCCTAAAACCAAAAATTTCAGGGATGAAAAAAATTACCGACCAATCACTTGTTTGAAAATCTCGAACAAACTATTAACAGGTATCATTGCAAAGTGCATGAGAAACCATACTGTGGTGAATTAAATCTGAGATGAAGGTCAACTTGGGGTGGCGGAAGGTGTACCGGGAGCGTTCAATCAACTTATCGTTGATAGATGTATAATGGAAGAACCCAAACAATACCACAGAAACCCCGCTGTTTCCTTTTATGGTTACAAGAAAGCACCCGGCACAGTTCATCAAGACTGGATGATAAGAGTTGATGAATGGTAGGAATTCCAAAGCTGGTGATCCGACTTATTGAGCGGAGTATGAGTATGTGGACAATGCGACAGGAGGTACAGAATCAAGGTGAGAAAATGACCAGCAGATGGATAAAGATTTCGTGCGGTTTCCTTCAAAGTGACAGCTACTCACCAGTGGGATTTTGCATAACTGAAATACCTGTGTGCAAATTACTACAACAAAGAAAAGGTTACAGAATTGGTGAGCCAGGAAACAGGAAAGTACATAAAACACACAGCTTGTTTGTTGATGATCTGAAACAGTATCAAGAGAGTCATAAAATCCTGAAATATGTCAATGAAATAATCGTGCAAGCAAGTCATGATACCGGAGCTCGTCACAGGGTATCGAAATGTGCGGAGATAGTCTTGGTCATGGCAAGATGGTGAAGGGCGAAGGATTGCAAATACTGGAAAAACGAATGAAAACGATAGACCCAGACGAGAATGACAGTTACATATTTCTTGGCGTTGAGCAAGCAGACTGAATCAAGACCAAGGCAGTATTTAAAAGAGTCAAGGAGGAAGTAACCAAAAGGGTCAAAATGTTGGTGAACACAGAATTTAACGATGCAAACCCTGCTTCCTGCAATAAATGCGAAAGTGATGCCGGTCGCAGCATATCCAATGAATGTCTGCAAATTCAACAATGGGGAATTCAACAATGGGGAATTCAACAATGGGGAATTCAACAATGGAGAATTCAACAATGGGGAACTCAACCAACTTGATCAGGCGATAAAGAAAGAACTACGTGCAAAGAACATGTTGGGAAGACAGGCAAGTGACAAGAGACTTTATCTGAAAAGAGAAAAAGGCGGAAGAGGACTAAGTCAATGAAGGATGTGTACAAAGAGACGAGATTGCGTGTAACGTGCAATATGCTAAATTCAAAGAACCAATGGATAAAGGTAACCTGGAGAAGGGAACAACTGAAAGAAGAAAATGCCATCATTCCAGAGTCCTTGACCACTATGGAAGAAGCTGGAGCGAGGTTGAGATTTGAAGATGAAAATGTATGGTTGGACAATGAACTAGTCGAGGCAGAATGGAAACCAACATGGAAAAAAGTAAGAAAAAAAACGTTGAAGAAAGGTGTAGAAAGAAGGCGAATCGAACAGGACAAGATGAAAGAATAACAAAGGAAGATGTTTGGGGATCAAGAACGAGAATGCCACCTGTGGCTTACACAGAATCTACACCCACACAAGACAATAATGGGTATGTTGGAGCAAATGGTGGAGACGAGGTCATGGAAAGTGGCAAGAGGTTTGATGGAAGGCAGAAGATGTTGAGTGTGTTACGAAAAGAATGAAACGGTGGAACACTTAGCTGCAAGTTGCAAGGTTTTAGCAAACAGTGAATATCTGTCAAGACAAAACCGAGCTTTGATGATATTGGCAGTTGTTTGGGCGAAAGAGTACAATCTCATTGGGAAGGATACAGTGTGGTATAAGAAGAGATGGGAACGAGGAACGGTGTTAGAGAATGAGAAAGCCAAACTTGTCTGAGACTTCGAATTCCACCTTTGAAAAACAATGACTACGAGACCTGATTTGACTCTTGAGGACAAGGAAAGAAAAATAATCAGGATATGTGATATGGCTTGCCCTCAACAACAGAATCTGTAAACAAAAAGGTTGGAAAAGGTAACGAAATATCGACGAGTATCATTTGAGATGAGGGAGAGACGGCCGGGATACATGGTAACGGTGGTACCAATAGTAATTGGAGCCTTCGGTGGTGGCTTGAAGAAAACGATAAGTGAACTTATAAAATTG
The DNA here is from genome assembly GCA_003991215.1 of Morbakka virulenta. Classification (NCBI taxonomy): domain Eukaryota; kingdom Metazoa; phylum Cnidaria; class Cubozoa; order Carybdeida; family Carukiidae; genus Morbakka; species Morbakka virulenta. The sequence continues at coordinate 882,081 of RDPX01000004.1, forward strand.
TTTACGAAAACAAAATTAGTTATCAGAACTGTATCGGAGATGCAGAAGAAAATACCAATGGGCAGTGAGTCTATTGTACTAAAAGTTATGTCGGGACTTATTCAGGAAGAAGAAATTTGATTAGACTACACGTACTATCAAATTTTGTTAGTTACAAATGATAATGTCATTTGTAACTAACAAAATTTGATAGTTATTTTATACTTGGGCTCAATGTAGCTATTTTACTACTACTACTACTACTACTACTACTACTACTACTACTACTACTACTACTACTACTACTACTACTACTACTACTACTACTAATAATAATAATAATAATAATAATAATAATAATAATAATAATAATAATAGGAGTGGGGAGTGCTGTAGTCATGAGTTGTTGTCATACAACAACAACCGCTTGAGCAATGTGCCTTTCCTCACTTGTTGTGAGGCGCCACTTACAAGGTTGAAGTGATGTTTCCATTTTTATTTGGTTATTTTATCTCACTCTTGTGGCTACAGTACATGTGCCTGCATTCAACTTTCCTGGCTTGTTGTTGGGCGCTGAATGCGGGTTTTTCACCCATCCACCAGTAGATGGTGTGTAACCACTCGATAATAATAATAACAATAATTGCCTAAAACCAAAAATTTCAGGGATGAAAAAAATTACCGACCAATCACTTGTTTGAAAATCTCGAACAAACTATTAACAGGTATCATTGCAAAGTGCATGAGAAACCATACTGTGGTGAATTAAATCTGAGATGAAGGTCAACTTGGGGTGGCGGAAGGTGTACCGGGAGCGTTCAATCAACTTATCGTTGATAGATGTATAATGGAAGAACCCAAACAATACCACAGAAACCCCGCTGTTTCCTTTTATGGTTACAAGAAAGCACCCGGCACAGTTCATCAAGACTGGATGATAAGAGTTGATGAATGGTAGGAATTCCAAAGCTGGTGATCCGACTTATTGAGCGGAGTATGAGTATGTGGACAATGCGACAGGAGGTACAGAATCAAGGTGAGAAAATGACCAGCAGATGGATAAAGATTTCGTGCGGTTTCCTTCAAAGTGACAGCTACTCACCAGTGGGATTTTGCATAACTGAAATACCTGTGTGCAAATTACTACAACAAAGAAAAGGTTACAGAATTGGTGAGCCAGGAAACAGGAAAGTACATAAAACACACAGCTTGTTTGTTGATGATCTGAAACAGTATCAAGAGAGTCATAAAATCCTGAAATATGTCAATGAAATAATCGTGCAAGCAAGTCATGATACCGGAGCTCGTCACAGGGTATCGAAATGTGCGGAGATAGTCTTGGTCATGGCAAGATGGTGAAGGGCGAAGGATTGCAAATACTGGAAAAACGAATGAAAACGATAGACCCAGACGAGAATGACAGTTACATATTTCTTGGCGTTGAGCAAGCAGACTGAATCAAGACCAAGGCAGTATTTAAAAGAGTCAAGGAGGAAGTAACCAAAAGGGTCAAAATGTTGGTGAACACAGAATTTAACGATGCAAACCTGCTTCCTGCAATAAATGCGAAAGTGATGCCGGTCGCAACATATCCAATGAATGTCTGCAAATTCAACAATGGGGAATTCAACAATGGGGAATTCAACAATGGGGAATTCAACAATGGGGAATTCAACAATGGAGAATTCAACAATGGGGAACTCAACCAACTTGATCAGGCGATAAAGAAAGAACTACGTGCAAAGAACATGTTGGGAAGACAGGCAAGCGACAAGAGACTTTATCTGAAAAGAGAAAAAGGCGGAAGAGGACTAAGTCAATGAAGGATGTGTACAAAGAGACGAGATTGCGTGTAACGTGCAATATGCTAAATTCAAAGAACCAATGGATAAAGGTAACCTGGAGAAGGGAACAACTGAAAGAAGAAAATGCCATCATTCCAGAGTCCTTGACCACTATGGAAGAAGCTGGAGCGAGGTTGAGATTTGAAGATGAAAATGTATGGTTGGACAATGAATTAGTCGAGGCAGAATGGAAACCAACATGGAAAAAAGTCAAAGAAACGTTGAAGAAAGGTGTAGAAAGAAGGCGAATCGAACAGGACAAGATGAAAGAATAACAAAGGAAGATGTTTGGGGATCAAGAACGAGAATGCCACCTGTGGCTTACACAGAATCTACACCCACACAAGACAATAATGGGTATGTTGGAGCAAATGGTGGAGACGAGGTCATGGAAAGTGGCAAGAGGTTTGATGGAAGGCAGAAGATGTTGAGTGTGTTACGAAAAGAATGAAACGGTGGAACACTTAGCTGCAAGTTGCAAGGTTTTAGCAAACAGTGAATATCTGTCAAGACAAAACCGAGCTTTGATGATATTGGCAGTTGTTTGGGCGAAAGAGTACAATCTCATTGGGAAGGATACAGTGTGGTATAAGAAGAGATGGGAACGAGGAACGGTGTTAGAGAATGAGAAAGCCAAACTTGTCTGAGACTTCGAATTCCACCTTTGAAAAACAATGACTACGAGACCTGATTTGACTCTTGAGGACAAGGAAAGAAAAATAATCAGGATATGTGATATGGCTTGCCCTCAACAACAGAATCTGTAAACAAAAAGGTTGGAAAAGGTAACGAAATATCGACGAGTATCATTTGAGATGAGGGAGAGACGGCCGGGATACATGGTAACGGTGGTACCAATAGTAATTGGAGCCTTCGGTGGTGGCTTGAAGAAAACGATAAGTGAACTTATAAAATTATTTACGAAAACAAAATTAGTTATCAGAACTGTATCGGAGATGCAGAAGAAAATACCAATGGGCAGTGAGTCTATTGTACTAAAAGTTATGTCGGGACTTATTCAGGAATAAGAAATTTGATTAGACTACACGTACTATCAAATTTTGTTAGTTACAAATGATAATGTCATTTGTAACTAACAAAATTTGATAGTTATTTTATACTTGGGCTCAATGTAGCTATTTTACTACTACTACTACTACTACTACTACTACTACTACTACTACTACTAATAATAATAATAATAATAATAATAATAATAATAATCGATTAGTGGCACAAAACCTCAATCATGTATCTAGCATTTCCACCAGTGCTACATAAATATTCGAGTTTCTGTGTGAAGGGTTCTTTCACATATGCAAGCGAAATCTCTGTGGATCCAGTAAGTTATATGCTTTGTTGTTTTGACATTAAAAGTCTATTTATCAACGCTCCGTCAGAAGAGGTCATTAAAATATGTACTAAAACACTGTACCATGAAGTCAATGAGTCACCCCCTATTCCTGAGGATATTTTTGTAAAACTAGTGAACTTTGCAACAAAATCAGTTGAATTGAACTTTTAAAATGTTAGGTACTAGCTATAGGCTTGCCACTTGGCCCGGCTCTATCAAATAGATTAATTGGATATTATAAAAAAAAGTTACTTGAGTCTATACAAAATGTAGATGTTCTTATGTATTATAGATTCGCCGGTCACACGTTTGTTATATTAAAAAATTAAAAAGGCAGTAATAAGTTTATGAGTCACCTAAACAATCTTCATCCATCCTTGGTGTTTACTGCTGAAAATGAACGGGATGGTTGCTTACACTTTCTACATGTTTTACTGGAATAAAAATTCAAACTTCTTTTAAATCTAGTGTGTTTCAAAAACAGAGCTTCACTAGAGAATACGTACGGTGAGTCTCTTTTAGTTCCACGCAGTTCAAATTGGTCTAATAAAAGTCTAGTATATTGTGCTGTCGTTATATGCTTTCCTGAGAAATTGTCAGGAGAAAAAGGTAAAATTAAGCAAATTTGGTTCAGTATGGATGTCCTAACTATGTTGCAAAGAAAGCAATTCGATTCAAACTATCTAACTCCAAAATCCCTGTTAGACAGGGTTCCAAAAAGTACCCTATATACCTCAAAATATCCTGGTTAGGTCAGGTTTCTATTAAATTTGAAAATCAAATTACCGGGGTTGTTTCTTAATTTTATCGTGCAACTGCACCTAAAGTTATTTTCAGTAACTCTTCCTTCGTCTACAAAGGATATCTTGCCTGCCAAAGATTTAAGTATGGTTATGGATGTGTTTAGGTGCAGGTGTGATGCCTGGTACGTAGGCAGTACATCCTTAAGGCTGTGGAATAGATTAAAACAGCATGTGCCCAGTGTTGTTGGAGAAAAATCCTGTATTTGTCAAGTTAAGCCAAAACGTCAATGCAAAGGCATAAGCGAAATTGTGAATTCCGATTCTGCCATGGCACAGCATTTGCTGCTAAACCGTCAATGTAGTGAAAATTATGGGATAAATCAGTTCAAGAAAATTGGCCAGGTCACACCCTTGGGGAGGTGTAGTGCCAATTAGCACAGGGTAGGTTGGGTTCATTAGCCATGGTTGGCAGTCCACCTAAAAGAAGGAAAATTCTGATTTAAAACCCGATACTATTACTTTAATAATGAGAAGATCAAGCAGAAAGAAATCGTGCTCCATCGCTCGTTGCGTGGAAAATCAAGGAGCACGTCCTTAAGTGCCCAATCAGGCTGGGATTGAAAATTTAGCTACTGGATTGGGACTTCCTAACGAAAATGGGCAGCAGTTTTCTCAACACCTGCTGCCCAAGGGAGGAATACAATGAGGTTGCAGAAGCTTATTTCATCCTTCATTTTCCCAATCCAGAGATTCAAACACAATACCAACCTATAACATCTGGTGAGAGAAAAATCCAAATAAACATATCGACAAAGGCAGTAATAAACTCACGAGTGGGCGTAGGGGAAATATTAATAAGAAATATCTTACTAGTATCAAAATAGATCAATTAAAAACGCTAAAAACGTCAAGGCTGGTAATATACCGAGGTTGGATACCGAGGGCCCATAGATATAATCTGCCGATGATGATGGGCTATTGGTAGCATCAGTGGATAACGGGGTGCTATTGGTAACACCTGTTGAGCCAAATTCGATGGCCAGTTCTGTAAATATAGCCCCTGAAATCCTGGATAAAGGGTTAAACAATAATGTAGTTTGTAGCAATAAGATGCCAGGTTTTAGCGAGTTAGAGTAAAATAAATTAGAAGAGACGGCCTTAGTAGAATGGTTAAAAATTCAGGATGTAGATGCAGCGGATCGTTTTTATCTTTTCAAAGTCAGGAAAAATAATAAAAGCCAAAGAATAATTTTAAAGGTCAACTCAGTTGTTAAAGAAATTCTTAATGAAAACGAGGTAGAATCAACTTCTTTTCACCACTTGATTTACACATCAGCTGTTGAAACTACTGAACCGTGCAATATTAAAAGTAAGGAACTCTCACAAGATTGACAAACAACATCCATATCCAGATTGCTGAGGCTGTAAAGCTAAATAATAAATACAATGTTAAATATCCTGATAACTTATTACCAGCTACTGAAAATATCAAAAGGATCATACATGCTAAGGCTGAGAAGATCAGGCGTTCTGAAAAGCTGTGACGGTTTAATATAAGATAAATCGCATGTTCAGAAATATACCAAAGAACTTCTACAGAAGTATTGGTAAATCCAATATCAATAATAACAAAAATCCTTCGCAGGAAGGTTTTAGAAATTGCTCGAAAAAGATATGGTCAGGCGGTAAAACTCATAGCTATGGTGTCTCCTGGATTGAAAAAGAGAATGAAGACTGTAAAGAGGAGGAATGAAAAGAAATCACCATTGAGGATCTTTGATATAATCTTTGGTATAAAATTGTGTAAAATGAAAACCACCTGGGAAAGATAAAATCCTCAACTTTGGTTAAATGCTTTCAGTGAGTCAAATACTAACCTTACGAGATTATACAATACGATTGTAATTGAAGTAAAATTCCGGAATGGCTTGTTAATGAAATTACATATTTACTTCCGAAATCCGACGAGACGACAATTAAAAAAAAACTATCGTCCCATAAGCAGTTCTGTAGTTCCCACGAGCAGTCCTGTAGTTCCCATAACGAGTTCTCTAATTCCCATAAGTTACTTCCGTATTAATACAGGACACTTACTCGTTTTTCAATTAATAACAACAACTTCCCTGAAGAACAAATGGGAAGCAAAGTGGGTTTTATGGGTGCAAGGACCAATTAATTATTAAGAAGATGATACTTGAAGGTTGCCAAACAAGCAACCCTATTTTATTTATAGCATAGATAGACTGTACAAAAGCTTTCGACAGCGTCCCAAACTCGTGGATTGAAAATTAATTAGAAAAGTATAAAATATCGCCTGCTCTCCGTAGCTTTCTTTCACACGGTGTGGTCAACTGGAAAAGATCTTTAATCTTAAACACTGAATATAATTCGGCTTATGTTGGTAACATAACCATAAAAAGCGGTATCTTTCAGAGTGATTCTTTGTCTCCTCTCTTATTCGGCATGGTACTTTTTCCGCTTAGTAAATTCTCCACTACACTGGGTCTGGATACAAAATATATAACGTAGTCATTATCCACTTGTTGTGCATGGTTGGCCTTAAACCCTTTGCCAAAAACGATAAACAACTTCAAGGGCTTTTAAGCGCAGTCAAGCAGATTAGTGATGACACCAGAATGGATTTGGGGCTGGATAAATGAGCTAAAACTTAAATTTGTCCTGGGAAAGCTGGTTAAAAGTAAAAACATTAGGTTGGAGATTAAAGCTGTAATTAAAGACCTTGAACCACAAGAGTATCTAAGTGCAAATAAAGGTGCAAATAAAGTAAAAGAGTAAAGCAACGGACATCAAGAGCCACACAAAAATTAAAGGTATATGCAAACGTGCTGATGATTGGAAAAATAAGCCCCTTTATGGTTAAGACCCAAATAGAACAAGTGGCCCTGATATTGATAACAATTTAACTCGCGAGTGGTTAGCAACCTCGGGGCTAAAATCGGAAACCGAAGGCCTTGTTATTGCCTCACAGGTTCAAACCCTAAAAACTACCCACTAAAAACTACCAAGCAAATGCACTAAAGAATGGTGGTAATTTTACAAGCCGGGTATGTGATAACCAAACTGAAACAATAGACCATATAATATCTGGTTGTTCAGCTCTTCCACCAATAAAGTATCTAGAGGGTCATGACAGACTCGATCAATAAATTCACTGATCCACGTGTAGACATTGTGGCTTACCATACGAAATAAACTGGTGGAGGTATAAACCAACCCAAATTGTAGAAAATGACTCAGTAACTATTTTATTAGACTTAAACATTCATACCGAACGAACAAAACAGACTAATAGGCCAGATATCATAGTGAAAAAATTGCAAAGATAAGTTCTGCCTCTTTATCGACATGACTGTCCCTGGTAATTGTAAGACGTCTCTGAAAGTCTTTGAAAAGAGACGTAAATACAGAGATCTTGAAATCGAGGTAACCAAAATGTGGAAGCTCAGAACAACTACAGTTCCAGTTGTAATAGGAGCTCTATGTATGATTGTTAAAAGTGCACCAAACTATATTTCCCAGATCCCTAGTGCTCCAACAAAGCCTCAGCTTCAGAAAATAATCCTTATGAGAACCGCACATATACTGTACACATATAACCACATATATAAATTTCTCTTCATGTGAAATTACGCTGAGTATTTTAGTTAATTTTTTTTACATCATAAAATCTATTATTAAGTTAGTATCTTAGTAAGATATCTTAGGAATGCTGAAAATTCCATTGCCTCTATTCAGTTAATTAAAAATAATTTTAATTATTTCTTTTCCCCAGACAAAGGGCAGTAGTTCTCTGTTGCCTGATTAAACGAGAATTTGCACAACGTGAAAACATCTAACAACAACAACAACAATAATAATAATAATAATAATAATAATAATAATAATAATAATCTTGGCAATTATGAATGGGCTAGATCAAACATTCCCGCTAAAACCGCAGACTTGCGAGTCAGTTGCACGACCTTAACCAGTTGTGCATGCCCCGAAAGGGTTGATACACCACGCACTTCTGTTTAACGGGCGGGAGTAGTAGGGAAGGATCATATCTAGGTGTCATGAGCGTGGATCTCAAGTTCTGAAGGGCTGAGTACGAATTCGTACTTTTTACTTAGTCCTGCAGTCTTGGATGAAGCTTCGCTACGGAGACCATTTTAAGCAGAATGGGTCAACTAAACTGGGAAACCTAAACAGAGCCCACCTGAAAGTACATGTGCTGTTTCAATTTACATCAATATCGCACACACTTGGGTGTGATGCATGCACCCAGTTTACCCTTATCGGGCTGGTAGTCGGATGGGTTTGCTGGGGTTTCTACCCCTGAGTCCCCCATGGGCTCGTATTGCTCCACCACTCAATAATAATAATAATAATTATAATAATAATAATAATAATAATAATAATAATAATAATACTACAGTACTGCACATGTACTGCAATACATGCAGTACATGTGCCTGCATTCAACTTTCCTGGCTTGTTGTTGGGCGCTGAATGTGGGTTTTTCACCCATCCATCACTAGATGGTGTGTAACCACTCGATAATAATAATAA
>RDPX01000004.1:890850-909127 GCA_003991215.1 Morbakka virulenta
ACCCAGTTTACCCTTATCGGGCTGGTAGTCGGATGGGTTTGCTGGGGTTTCTACCCCTGAGTCCCCCATGGGCTCGTATTGCTCCACCACTCAATAATAATAATAATAATAATAATAATAATAATAATAATAATAATAATAATAATACAGTACTGCACATGTACTGCAATACATGCAGTACATGTGCCTGCATTCAACTTTCCTGGCTTGTTGTTGGGCGCTGAATGTGGGTTTTTCACCCATCCATCACTAGATGGTGTGTAACCACTCGATAATAATAATAACAACAATAATAATAATAATAATAATAATAATAATAATAATAATAATAACATAACGTTATCATACTACCTTTGAAAAGTATCATATCTATGGATCAGTTATCACCACAGATAACCTGTATCATTCTTTCGGTGATAACTTCCAATGCAATGCCCGGCATTTTTACGACAAAAACCATGTCTAACTAGGGCCTGAAGTTGTAATCGTGATCACATCAGGGACCAACGTAACGTGTTCATATCTCACATTAAATATGCTCATTGCCTACAGCTTAGCAACCAGACGTCTAAATCGAAACTTGATAACAGTCTACATTCTTATAGTGGATGAGGGGCCAAGAACAATTTAAATCGTCTCGACGAAAACCAAACGTTAATCAAATGTTATCTAAAAGAAGTCAATGGATGCCGATAATATTGCAAGTAAATAAATGAATTATAAGAATTGGAGCTTTCAGATTATCTGTGAGGCATAACAGAAAACCGTCTCAGATTATAAACTCCTCACGTTCAGCTATCTTTAATAGCATTTATTGAAAAGCAGAAAAAAGAAAGATGAGAATTATGGATTATATGAGGGTTAATAAAAAATTTGATCGTCTTAAATGTTTACAAGAAAAATGACTATGGGGAACACCAGTTTTAGTGTTTTCACACGTGGATGTTTCCAGATGTATGGAAAACAATAAAAAATAAAGGGATAAATCTCCAGAATATGGAATATCGGGACTTTGTAGATAATGTCTACAAATAAGATTAAGTGAGATTTCATGTTCTCGAGTGTAAATTGAGTTAATCAGTCTTTAAAATCATGGCAAATTATGGAATTGTACGCTAGAAATGTATTATCTTCTAGTATCAGCCTTGATTAAACTCTCTTTTTTCAGTATATTAGAATTTCCAAATTACAGTAACTTAAATGATTTATCAAAGTATTAAAGGCTAAACATTAAAGCCTTAGGGTGCCACCGAATTTCCATCAAACAAATATGGCCTGCTGTAAATTCAACAGAAATATTTTTCATCTTTATTGGCATGCACTGCGTCAAAAGATTAAGCACGAGGTTTTATAGGAATTTCTGCAATAATACAAGAAAAATTACAGCCATGCTAACTTTGTTGTAGTAATAACATGTGAAAACTCCTAAGAAATACGAAACCTATTGTTCTTTAAATGATAAACTTTATCAAGCTTCACATGAATGCTGGGTCCGAGATAAATCCGTTAAACTTTTAATGGGTTTCCATCCTAATGGGTGTTACATGGATCGTTTCAAAAAGCGGGGGAAGGTTGTACCAATGTGTTTCAGTGCTTAATTAGTGTTTGACAAGAGAAAATTTAATCATTGTTATTACAACACTCTTGATGACACTACAATCACTGCAGCGCTCATGATGTCTTTTCTACTAGTGGTTACATCAACGTTCATGTTTCAATAGCCAAAATTAGTGTCATTTTTTGCATGGGGTTACAAAGTTGCAATATCATGATATCAATTAAATCTCTGGGTCTGTCAGTTCGTATTTATAAGTAATTCAGTACTTTTTACAAATGAAAGCATAAATCACTGTAAGTATAAAGAGCAAATGGCGTAAAATAAAGCGTAAAACTTATTTTTCCCAACCTAATACACCCACATGCATTTACTTACAAAGTAAAACGGTAAAAACGTTTTCTGTTAAGAAGATGGTAATGTGCGTTTCAATTTAAGCATGAAAACTAGGTTGTTCATTAACGATACAGAAAAACGTGTAGCAGAAATGTTAAACCAAACTGGTTTCTAACCTGCACCTATTGCATGGCTATCTGCTGTATCAACTGAGTTGTCAGCACAACGTTCTAAAGAGATATTTTTGAAACTTTACCTTGACTTAACGTATCCGCCAAGCTAAGGCCAGAAAGGTATACGCGATGCGATTACAACCTCTTTGTTAGGAATGATAAAACATTTAAAAGTGTTAAGAGAGCTTGATTTTTAAATGGTCGGCAGATATGATAACCATACCTTCCAGCTGGTAAAAAAATTTTAAATGTTACTTTAGAAAAAGATTACTTGACATTTCACATTTGATCCCTTGAGTGGTGGAAGAAGTATTTTAAATCCTTGATGAACAAAGAAAATCACAGGGAGGAAAAAGCAAATGAGGCACAAGACCATGTGCGAGAGGTGGAAGAGATCAGTAAAGAAGAAGTGAGTAGAAGTCTTGACCCGATGTGGAATGGGAAGGCAGTCGGCACGAACATGATAGCAGTCGAAGTTTGAAATGCCTCGGTGATAGAGCTGTGGCTCTTCTCACAGCATTATTAAACACAATTTTGGTGACCGAGAAAATGCTTGACAAATGAAAAGTACCCTCGTCCCAAGTTACAAGTGGGGACGAGGAAACTATAATACTTTTAATAAAGGTAACGTGAAGTTCTGTTCAAACTATAGGTGCATAAAGCTACTAAGCTATCTCATTAAAATGTGGAAAAGAGTGGTTGATGCAAGAATTTGATTGGAAATAGAAATTAGCAAGGAATAGTTTGTACTTATGTCGAAATTGGAGTACAATGAATGCCATATTTGCATTGCAAATGATATATTGTGAAGTATCGCGAGGGCCAAATGGAGTTGCACTGTACATTTACCGTCCTAAAAAAGGCTTACTATCAAGCGTCAAGGACTAAGGTGTGGTGCTGCATGAGAAGGAAAGGTGTATCGGAAAAATACGTCAGGTGTGTGGAGGACTTGTATGTAGCTTGTGGGATTGTGATCAAATCTGCGGCAGGGAGATCCAACCCTTCAAAGTTGTTGACCTGGTACTGGTAAATGAGGAAAAGAAGAGATAGGAGTGTAATTAGAGAGAAATTAGAGAGGTGGAAGGGGGCATTGAAAAAACGTAGCCTTACAGTTAGTAGATCAAAGACTGAGCATGTGAACATTAACAAGAAGGCAGGTTTACCCCACTAATGATAGGTGTAGATGAGGTGCGTGAGAAGTCCTAGTTTAAGTACCATGGTTCGACACAAAAGTGACGGTGGCAGTGACAGAGGTGGGAAAGAGAATTCAGTGTGGCTGGGATAGTTGGAAGGAAGTGACTGGAGTGTTATTTAACAGAACAGTGCCAGCGAAGTATAAGCAAAAAGGGTGTAAATCCATGGTCCCGCTTGCCTTGATGTATGTGATGGAAACGGTGCCAATGACTAACAGCTTGGAGAAGGAAACGAACGCAGTAAAGGTGTGTAAGCTGCGTTGGTCTCTTGGAGTTACCAGGAAGAATATGATTAGGAACGACATGGTCGGCGAGGTTACTGGAATTAGAGAGATAGCTCAGCAGTTGTGCGAAGCTGGGCTAAGGTGGTTTGGATATGTGCAAAGGTAAGTGATGGAAACGGTCCCCAGTGACTAACAGCTTGTCCGAAGCTGGGCTAAAGTGGATTCGGCATGTGCAAAGGAGGGATGAAGAATATGTCGAACGTAGAGTGATGGAGACAAGAGTATTCGTGACAAGACGGAGAGACCAAAGAGGAGATGGTACAATTGTGTGAAAGACAATATGCGAAAGATGCAGGTGAAGCGTGCGGGGGCGGTTGATAGAGCCCTGTAGTGAAAAAAGATCAGCTGTGGTGACCCCTGAACTGGAGAGCAGCCTAAAGGAAAAACAGAATACCTTGGAAAAGAAATCTCTGCAACGACGGCTGGCAAAGAGGTTAGGAAGAAACTAAGCAAGCTGGTTGTTTTCAAATACCAATTAACTCTTTATTACCCAAACAGTTTTTTCCAAGACTACCATGAATACCAAGCGTAGGTACCAGCACAAAAAACATTTCAAATATACTTCTTCGATACTTTTCGTTTACGATACTTTTCGAAAAATCTCACGGTTTTTGACACATTCTGGCAAGTGTAATAAAGGAAACATCTAACCACAACATTGACTCACACACAACTCATAATTATAACCCTGTCGTATTGCTCGAATTGATGTAAACGATTTTCTTAAGAGAATTCTACTAAAAGCCAAATTTTTTTTTAAATCAAAAGGACTAGTTCAAAAAACAGTGACTTCATCAAAAAACTGAATATGTTGGTGATCTCATTCTCATTTTTAAGTCATATGTTGCTGGGGTCTATATATCCAAAGGGCTGTCTTGCAATCTAAACTTTAAACGGACATTATTCAAAATGAGTTCAAACACAACAGTACTATAAATAATGAAAATTAACTACTAATGACAAGAAAACCACAACCTTGTAGTTAAAAGAAAAATGCTCACAACACCATTTTCGACGTAACCAATCAATTAAAATACCAATGGATCGATTATGAACTTCTACCAATGTTTTACCGGAACTATATTCACCTTAAATTCTTATTGGTTAACAATGATCTCCCACTGTCGTTTCTTCCATCGTAAGGAAATACCTAAAGAATATCTATTCATGTAAACCAGTAGCTTATGCCTTATTACACAGCTTTTAATGTTTCCTTTTTATAAGTTCAGTGATTTCTTTCAAATTTTTTTTGCCTTTGTGAGAAAAGCAATGTAGGCCTTCAATAAATGGTAAGTAGTATCATTATCAGTCTTCCAGATCAATCAAAAGAATATTAAAACACAATTAAAATATCTCTCGACTGATAACGCCTACGCATAGACCATCAATTCATAAAAAGGTCATTGAAAGAGTAGGTGTTTGGCAGCTTTCAAAACTTGGATCCATGAAAGAATCCAAAGCCATTCTTAATTAAAATCCAACAGTGGTGAACAAAACACATGACTGAGATGAATGGAGATAACAAATGTCAAAAATTTTAAATCCCTCTGGCTACATTATTCGGGAAAGCTCAAAACAAAGGCTTTATTTTGCGACCAGTGCTGGAATCCAAACTTGACGGGAAATGAGAAAGGGAGAAAACAACAAGGCTGCATGGATAAAAGTATAACTGGGTAAAGTACGTGTGCGATGAGCTCATGGCCGATAAGACAGGTAAGGCAAGTTACCCAGCTTTTGAGAGGTATGTAGATGGAACATGGTGATGATAATGGTGCTGTTTGTAAGAAATAAGATACTCTGTTCTAAGCACTACACTACCAAGACTTCAATGATACTGCAATTAAACACCCTGCCATTTTTATAAGCAAAAGACGTCATCACTTGTCAATTTTTATAAAGGTAGAAATTCTACTTATCTACCCTGAGAGTATACTACAGCACTGTCGTTTATTGGGAAAATTAGGGAAGTTGGGTCTCCTTGCGAATCCGTCTGCCTTTATAAAAATCAAATCAGAAAAATTTCAAGGTCAATTTCACGTCCAGGTGGTTAATACATTCCCTGCTTTTAAGGGAATACTTAAAACTGTAGCAGGTTGAGAAAACAGCCAAAACGTTTTCTTTACTTTAACCACGAGGTATCATGTTTCTAAAGAAATATTAAGCAAGGTAAAATGTACCAAGTCTCTTTTCAACAGTTTAAATTAGTTTCAACTTAAAAGTATTTTCGCTTGTCAACTGGTTTTTCGCTTGAAACATGCATTACTCGGAATGCAAAAACAACAATGAATGTTCAGGGTACACCAGTTATACAATTATGTTTTCACTTCTAATATGACGACAACGACGACGACGATGATGATTATTATTGTAATGTTGATGGTATTGATGGCGATAGTAATGGCAGTAATGACCATGATAGTGATAATACTAAATATCTCTCCTTTCCGAGTAGTCATGGGAATCCAGCCACAGCAGGCTGGCTTTGGCTGTGCAGAACGTACTTCTAATCTACTATTCCCTATATTCATTTGCAGCCAAATTGATTTCATCATGCACGATGCTCAATGCCAGATGACAGTGGGGTTGACATGACAAAAGAAAGATTCTAAGCTGTCAACTGAAAAAATTGCATCATGTAGGTTCATTACCAGCTCAAAGAAAGTCAAATGGGCAAGTGGGTTGTTTGGTGGAACCCCTGTCACGCCTTTTGTAATTAAAAACAAACCATGACCCTTTACAAAGATTATGGGGTAGTGCGCATAAAAAAGTATGGATGTTATTCCTTTCTCTTAGAAATATCTCATTCATATCAATGAATAAGACGATTAGGATACCAATTGTCTGCTAGTGTCAGGGGTAGAATAAATACCTGGCGTATCCCAATCATATCAACACTCCAGATAGTCTCAAATTTCAAATATCATCTTATTCATATTGCCTCGTTTACAATGAAAACAACAACTGTTTGTATTATTTATACGAAAACATGGGCGGTGCCCAGTAAAAATTCCTGGAATTTACGAGCTATTTATTCTTCAATATAGGTCCACGTTCTCTCTTTTTGTGCAAAGGTAACTGTGAATATTGTTTATCAAACGTCTNTCAGTGGTAGAATAAATACCGTGCGTATCCCAATCATATCAACACTCCAGATAGTCTCAAATTTCAAATATCATCTTATTCATATTGCCTCGTTTACAATGAAAACAACAACTGTTTGTATTATTTATACGAAAACATGGGCGGTGCCCAGTAAAAATTCCTGGAATTTACGAGCTATTTATTCTTCAATATAGGTCCACGTTCTCTCTTTTTGTGCAAAGGTAACTGTGAATATTGTTTATCAAACGTCTACGAAACCAAAATAGTAATTCTTCTTCTTCTTCTATCCGTTTTAAACGTCGTGGTTCTCTTGTTCAGAGGTCTGACGGTTTATGACAGTCTGCAGGCAGCGTCTCCATGCGACACGGTTTTGTGGATCAACCGTGTCCATCTTCCATGTCTTTATATCTTGTGTCACTGTCTGGATCCATGTCTTCTTTGGCCAACCAGCTTTCTTGCAGCTACTAACCTCTACTTTTGTACTTTTATTTATCCAAGAATTGCTTCTTTCAACATGGACAAACTAACGTAACCGATTCCCTCTTAGGAGCTCGTCAAGCTTTGAGAGCTGTTCTCTCAGTAAGGGATCTGATCCAATGTACTGGCCTTGTCCAGGTTTGACGTTGCACATCCACCTGATCATAGCCCTATCACTGCACTGTCGACGTGCAAGGGAGGACTGGGTGAGGGCCAAGTATCCACCACCATACAAGAGCACACTCCTGATACAGCTGTTATATATTCTACCCCTGGTGGCTAAGGGTACTGTCCTCGATGTTAGTATAGGTAGTAATTCTCGAAACGTTTTTTAAGCAGGCTTCACTCTGACTATTGAACTAAGTTCGCTGCCACCCCCAGCACTCAACATATCCCCCAAATAACAGAAAGGGCACATTCTAGTGTGTTGCCATCAACTACCACCTCATTGTATGGGCACCCTTCCAGTTGCTGCGCCAGCCCCAGACATCTCTTGTACTTGTAGGTTGCGTTCAGGTTCAACCTACCTTTCAGACTGCAACACTTTTTGTGCACCCATGTAGAGCAAAAACTACATAGTAAGGCATTGGAAATTGGACCATTTCTACACGTGGCAAAAGGGTATTTCCCTAAATCTTTTAAAGAACGTAGGCCAGGGCCACTGACCATCACTTTTGTTTTTGGCAGATTTACTCTCAATACTTTGGCTTTCAGTTCATTTTTCCATGCTTTCAATTTCATCTGTAGCTGCTCAAGAGATTCTTGTATCATGACCAAATCATCTGCACGCAATAGCTCACATGGGCACCCTGTACGGAACTCCCTGGACAGGGCCTTAAGCACAACGATGAACAACAGAGGACAGAAAACTGAAACCTCATAAACTCCAACTTTCACATTTAAGTCATCACTGTAAGAGTGGTCCACTCGTATTCTACTCTTTGCATTGCGGTACATGCTTTGAACTTGTCGAATTAGCCATTCCTCTACTTCGACTTTGGGAATTCCCCACCATAGCACGTCCCTAGGACTCCGTCAAATCCCTTCTCTAAGTCAACAAATGCCATGCAGGGTCTTTTGTCTGCACCGACATTTTCCTCGTATTTGACTAAGATGAAAATGGCATCATTTGTGCCACCAGGTATGAAACCAAACTGCATTTCATTGATGTCCACTTGCTGTCTGATAACGCTGTCAGCTACTCCTTCCAAAACTTTCATTGTTTGTTCCAAGAGCTTCAGGCATCTGTACTTACCATTGACATGAGCATCACAATATCGGAAGAACCTGTTGCCTTGCCATTTCTCATTTTCTTTAAGGCTCTTTCAATCATAACTAAGTTGATTTCAATTCGAAGGCACTGGACTGGAAGTTCCTTGGTATGATGGTCTGGGTTCCAGGAAAATTCAGAGTTCAATAACCTTTCATAGTGTTGTTCCCAGGCCCTATGCTTGGCTATATTGTCCATGCAGAGTTTCATCAATACCCTTTCATAGTGTTGTTCCCAGGCCCTGTGCTTGGCTACATTACCCATGCAGAGTTTCATCATCTTCGATACTTTTCTCTCCAATAATATCTAGATTATCCCTTCTTATCTGTTTTGCAACCTTAAAGACAGAAATATCCTTAAGATCAATGTTACTGAACTTGGCTGTGGCAGCTGCTCGCTTACCTGAGAAGACAACTCATTTTGCTACATGTCTTGCCCGTTATATTCCATTCCACTGCCTCCCCTTTTTCAGGCCTTGTAGTAGCTCCTCTTTTCTTTCGTTGCAGTGTTCACTTCTCAACACAAAGTCTCCAATGACGCTTTTTCGTATGGCCACAAACATTAGTAGCACTACTTAGGAGAGCATCTTTGAGGTGAGCCAGCAATCTTCCACACCAGCTGCATTATAATCACTTGTGATCTTAACGAAAGTATCATGGAATTTCTTTTGAACCTGCTGATCCATCAGTTTCCAGATTATCAGCTTAGGCCGGAATTTACGGTGTGCAACAGATCGTATTCTGGCTTGGAAATCGCATACTAGTAACCTTTGCTGGGCAGAACATCCCTCTCCTGGAATGATCTTGATATTCTTCTCAATGCTGCAGTTATTTTTGTCAATTCTACATCCACCAAACATGGCAACGGTTACAGAAGTAATTAAAAAGGCAGCGAGTTAGCAAGGAATAACGACCAAATTATTAATTCCAAAGCCAACCTAAAGACCATACTGTACATAGACGTGCACACACGCATACACACACATACCAGTATCGAAGTAATTATTTACTATCGACAGTACTCAATAATATAAGAATATTAGAGCTATCATAAGGTGAACGACAATGAAGGTGAACACGTTTGTCGTTCACCATAAATGAAGTTGCTATTAGGAAATAAGTAACCTTTTCCATTGTTTTCCTTCGGCACCAATAATGCGTGCCATGAGAAAAATCTCATCTGGACAGTAATAGATAAAAGGGCGCACGGCAGGCCTTGAGTCCCTTTTCAATTTGGAGTTTGTAGTTTAGATGCCGTAGTTTCCATGACATGATTGATCCTACACCTTGTTTACACCTGGCAACTGGCAACATAAATCATATTTGTCGACCAGCAAGTTAATTAACGTCGTATTCCAAAGTTATGCTTAGTTAAGTGTGACTAAATGGAAGTTGTTTTAACTAAAAAGTTCAATCGCATTGCAGATATCCACACTTCTTATTGTCGGGTTTGACGTTACAAGAGAAACTTCTCAAAATGAGATCGAAAGAGTTATTTTTCCTTTGTTGGGAACCATGACAGAATGATCTAGAAATAGATAGATACTCTTTCCACCACAGGTCTTCTTGTACGGTTAGAAGAAATCGTTTCATAATTTCGATGGCATTCGAAAATTCCTTCGATTCTAGTTGGTGGCGAATATAACGGAGGAGTACAGGTTGTCGAGCTTCATTACGAGAGCTATTCTTCAGCGTAGTAAAGAGCTTTTGGGTATTCTTTTGTTTGTAACCACAAGGTAGGTGTAAAATGCTTAATATACTCGACTGCTTTCACAACAAACCCGGTTTCCATGCTGCACAAGCTTTTAAGTCGTAGAGCAACTCCCTTCGGCAGACCTTTGATAGCTAATTTGTGACAGGCACATGAATGGAGATAAAGATGATAGTTTTCTGGCTTATTGTAAACTGTTGTTTAGATTTTCCCTTTTAAGATGGTGAGTTTTACGTCTAAGTAAAAGAGGTTTTTTTCTCCAACCTCCATACTAAACTTCAACTCGCTCCACAGCAATTTCTAGAGGGCAGAAAAATCCTGTAAACAGTCCTCCACCCTACCCATATTGACAGGTAATCATACCTGTATCGATCAAAGTATCTTATTCTCACAAGGTAGATTCCATTGCTTTGAATAATTCAACGTTAATGGCGAGCATGGTCACATCTCTCTCGAAACAGGAGACTAGAACTTCAGCTGCTGTAGCATCTATTTTAACTAGGTTGGTATTAGAATACGATCATTTGATCTATAATATCAAGCAAGTGCGAAGTGCTCCTCAACGACTTAGTAAATTATTTTTCAGTGGTGCACAGACAGGTTACAGCCTAATGTTAAAAGGCGCACTAACGTAACATGTTTTCATGGGGTAGCCTTTTTCAGTCATCCTCTAAGCAATACGTTACAAAAGGCTTACTTAAATCGTTGCAACAGTATAAGTCGTTAAAATAAAATGTTAAAAATAACAAGATACAGCGGGCGGAAAAAGTACGTTGGATCTTTTCTTGCCTTATCAAATTTGCATTATATTAATAAACATATATAGCTATTTATCTTCATTTATTTACTTCACAAAAGCAATAAAAAACTGACAAGTTTACAACTCATTCCATCATTCTATGAAATGTTCTTTCTGTCTCCTAATTACAGCATGCAGTGCAAAACCAGTTATTTTCTGGCTCCAAATAACTTAACATATTTACATTACCTGTATTGTGATACTTACATCCACTACATTGCCTGGGTGCAGCTAAAATCTGAGCAGTAAGAAACGCGGGGGCGTAATATTTAACAGTTTTTTCACAAACCGCTCAAAAAGACCAACAAAGAATTTCAAAAAACCTACATGATAACGGACAACCGAAGTTCCTACCATTAAATTCTACGACATAATGCAAACTAAACTGCAGGTGTATACATAAATATAGATAGACAGATAGATTGATAGATAGATAGAAAGATAGACAGACAGATATAGACAGATAGGCATACATACATACATACATACATACATACATACATACATACATACATACAAACATACATTCATACAACATGATTAGACCAGTTAGAATACAAAGATATCAAAATACAAAGATATAAAAATACATTGATGTATTTTCCAATTCTTTTTTCCACAGAAAAACTGTTTTCAGTCTTGATCAATAGCGGCAGACTGCAATTTAAGCCACATTCATTAACAAGGTTAAATTTAAAAAACAACATCAGAGATATGAGCTGTCGCTATTACAAAGTCCTTAGGTCTGCTTAACACTAATCTCTTAAACCATTTCTTTGAAAAATTCCAAAACACAAGCGTTAAATTGGGGGTATTAGTAAATGAATTTGACAAAACATATCAATCAACTGGCTCAAAAATCTTCATTTGTACCTTCTGGAATTAAACTGAAAAGAAACCGCTGAGTAAAAGGTTTTAAATATGCTATGAAGAAAGCTGAGGGTATGTTTAAAAAGGCGTGGCTTGTAAAATTGTACTGACTGAATAACTACGAACGAATCCAATAAAAAGACATGCATACACCAGAATAAACCGATTGATAATGTGATAAAGTTTCCGTCAGGCGGTATAAAATATCTACCAAATTATCACCCTTTTAAATAGTAGAAGTCAAAGAGTTTTTCAATAACAAAAATAGTAGTGCGTTGGAAAAATCTCACAAATATTTCTGAGAAGCAATTGTAACTGATCGTGCTTTTTAAGTCAATATGTAAAGAATGTCTAAATAAGATATTATCCGCAAAACCAAGACTTGTGGCCAACAGTAGTCCTGTGTTGGAAAATAGTGTAGTTGTTCGTAACTCTTTTAAAACAAGGAACATTTAGTTTGTGTATTGTTGCATCCGAAAAACGCAATAAAATAGGCAAATATCGATCTCTTCTCTCCATTTACATACTAACGATTAATTATCTAAACAGCAAAATACAAAAATAGACTTATAAAAAAATATATATACTAGCAGAAGTACCCGGCACTGCTCGGGTAAAAAAAAGTGCAACTTAGTAGGCTAAAATGGCCCTATCAAGATAATTGCAATAGAAATTATAGGTAATTTAAACTTTGGTAATCTTACGAAAGATAATGATAGAACGTCAAATAAAAAATGTTATGGCAATACATTGGCAAAAAAAAAGAAGATTAAAGAAAAGTCCTTCCCGGCGGGGAATCGAACCCTGGTCTCCCGAGTGACAGACGGGAACACTCACCACTCTACTACTGAGGACCTGCACGGTCAAGAAGATCACTTTACAGTAAATAAACTTTCTTAATTTCAAAAAAGTTTTAATATTGTTTTATTTTTGTTTTGGAATTTATTTATTAAAATTAATTTTTATATTTTCTATTTTATTCAAATTTTTGACTGGAAGCCTCCTTCACCTTGAAAATGGGCTTGGCCGCCCCTTAACTCTCCAGAATATGACTTTCGAGGTCAGCCTTTTATATTTAAGATCCTTCCCCGGATAAAGATAGATTCACACTCCAAATTACAGTTTCCTGGGTTCAGTAGTTTTCTCATAAATTCACTTCAAACAGACAAACAGACAGACAGACAGACAGACAAAATACTCACTTATAAAAATGTGACGTTGACAAAAGACTCTGGGATGCGACTGAATTGAACGGGTACAAAATCATTTAGCAAAACTACAATATCATTGCCATGTGCAATGTTGTTGGTGTAACTGCGTAAACCTGGGTGTCTTCCGAGACCCTTGAGAAGAACCCAGTTAACAGCATAGCTAAACAGGGCTGGTGACGGAGCACAACCCTGCCTGATTTCTACGACAGTAATGTTCCGAGTTCCTCTATTATTAAATCTTGACTTGAGATCTAATTCATACATTAAACAGGAGCTCCTAAAAAGTATTCTAGTTATTTCGGTGAAGTCAAAGGAAATGCATATATTTTATCTTTCTTCGACTTCATGTTTAGCCAATCGTTCACCTCGAGTTTTGGCTACTATTTAAGCTCATTGATGGTTTTCACCCTGCATCAGAAATTTACACTTTCAGTAAAAGGATTAGGAGCCACCTTCATCAAAGTGCTGAGTTTATTCTGTGTCTTTTGCTTTTGATTTAATATATATTGGACTTAATCATTTAATGAGATCTTACAGGGACAGGAAACGATGTAGTGTTTGAATTATCATTGCATTAACATTGTATCAAAAACAAAAACAAGCCCAGCTCACAAGATCGTCGTCGTCGTAGTCTGTAGATCGTTATCGACCTTTAGTGACCTCTCTGACCAGTTTTCGCCACTTTTCGCGATCCTGACATGCGTTGTTAAGTTCTTGCCAGTTCATATTCATTATTGACTTCACCCCATCTATCCATCTTCTCGGTGGTCTTCCTCGTCTCCTACTCCCTTCAACCTTTCCTTGCATGATTAATTTCTCCAAGTTGGAACCATCTCTTCTAGATATATGACCAAAATAACATAATTTCCGTCGTTGAACTTCATTTGGCTCACAAGATACCAAACGCAAAATGCAGTCCTACCTCCAGTCAGTAGCTTCCTTACTTCCTGAACTCTGTTGCTGAACTTATTTCTGAACACATCTGATTTTAATCACCGGGGGAAGGAATACTAAGTGACTATCACAAATTTCTGATGGAAAAATGCTCTTTGGTTAAAGATTAAAAATACTGCCAAACATCCGCTAACTTAGGTTTTCCTGTCATATGAAATATTTTTTATATTGTTTTATCAAGAAGCTTTGCTGCAAGCAACTCAAATTCAACAAGAAAGAGTGCCACCATTGTAAAAACGCACTCAGGTATTTTCAGTATTTTGCAGATCACGTCACAAGGAAGAAATATGTGACACAACCTGTTTTATTGTTTATTCTCTTGATCACATTTGGAATGATAATTGACAGCAATTGATTTTCCTTTTTCAATTTTTAAGTTCTTTATTGAAGAAAACAAATGTTGACAAAAACAGAGTGATAACAAATTTACACCTTCAATCGGATTAATCCCGGTGAACATACCGAATGCACATGATTCATTCGGTATGTCCACCCCTCATCCACATTTCTTTATTCTTGAATGAGGGAGTGTTATTCACCTCGTTGACACCTTTGCGTTGTTTACCATTCGAACAAAGGATCGTCGCTGTTCATTTTGATATGACTGATATGATGCAAGTAATCTGTGAAGCTTTCCCTTCGGCAGCATCAAGTAAATGTGTTGCTTCAGCAAAAAAGTTATTGGGTCATGGAATAATTTTTTGCGTTTTGCTTTAAGCAACATTTTTAAAAGTATAAACCGGGCCTTACTGTCGTTTCTCATTTAAAACTGGAAAATGGAAACTTATGGTTTCCTGCTTGTCAGTAAACTATTGTTCATCTGGAATTTCAAAACACAACTGGAGCATCATTGTCAAGTCCATTATCGCCCAACGAATTGAAAGGTCACAGAAATGAAAAATGTTTTTCACTCTCGCTGGTGTATGACCGCTAGGCACTCAGCAGAGTTTGATTCCAGCATTCACAAGAAAACATGGATTCAATTAATGGCATCGGTCGGTCAAGCGGTGTTGTCAGTTAATACTGTCAGTCAAAGAAAAAATTCACGGACAGGAGAGTTCACTCGTTTGAAGACGGCCCCCATCTATAAAGTTCTCCCAACACATGCACTAATATACCCACAAAAATCTGAGTACTGCCCTTTCGACTTAAAAAAGCTATCACGATTGAGAAGGGTGTAGTTTTCACACCTGGCAAACATGCACCACTTAGACCTGTTTCTATTCTTTCCAATTTTTCTTTCTTTAAGTTTTTCTGAAGAAATTTTTGAAGTTCATTGGAAATAGCCTAAATATTAAATATTAAACTATAAATGCAAATCAGAAAGTAGAGATCATAAGTCTCGAATGTGGTTGTCATCCTCACCTTCCCTGGCTGTTGGATATTTTGCTTTGATTATAACGCTAAACTTCATTTCTTTCTTTCTTTCTTTTCCTAAGTTGGTGTTGTTGTTCTTTATAACTTTCCTAGTGTGTGTGTGTGTGTGTGTGTGTGTGTGTGTGTGTGTGTGTGTGTGTGTGTGTGTGTGTGTCAACATTGCCTATCACTTGGAGGTGTTTACTGTATTTCGGCAAAGATTACACACAGGACACAGTGTATTAAAATTCTTTCAATGCCAGTTCGTCTGCAAAAAAGGCAATGGTGCGACATCTAATGACCTTCAAAGACTGCTGAAACGATGTGCCGATGGTTTCAACTATACTATTGCCATCTGAGCTCTTTTGTCGTTATAAATTATTGTATAGCACAAGGAGGAAGTAATTTTTTTCACACTGAATAAAGTGAAATGGTGAACGTAATTAATGTTGTGCTAAATTATGTTTGATACAGATAAAAATTCGTATGGTACTATTCTACTTATAAAATTTAACAGCAAATAGTCTCATGAGCTACTATTAATGAAGCAAAGGCTAAGTTCAAAACCCCACATTAATTTTTCCCGGTGTCAGTCAGGGGGTAATCTTGCACTTAAAAAACCCCAGGGCGACCATTCATTAAAGCTTCTTACAAGCAATTTCAAATTCATATCGTGTAAAACTGATGAGATTATAGCCTTAATAGTACATTGTGACACTTTATGAGCTTGCCTAATTTCATGTCAAGGGTTATCATACGCTTAATATCGGGAGGTTATATTCCAAATGGGATTACGTACTTACTTTATTTTATGCGTTTAACGTCTTCTGTTCCCTTGCGGGGTTTGACGGTTTACGAGACTCTTCCACCTTCCTCTACCATGTACATCGTCCACTCCTGCACCCACGAATTTCATACCCTCTCTCGTTGTCGCCATCAAACTCTTCTTTGGCCTCCCAGGTGGTCGCCTCCTCTCCACATTCAAGTTTAATATCCTACCAAGAAGCTCATTCATTTCTCTCGTCCTGTGGTGCCCATACCACCAAATGGGATTCCAGTCAAAATATGTGACGTCTTAACACATCAGTAAAACACGTTAAATGAGCAACGGGTTGTAGAAGCAGCCCTACGAAGATTTAAAACAACACACGTTGAAAAGGCAGATGATTTATTATCACCTTATCACGCAGAAGGTTCCTGGATCTAGGCTTGCCACGTCCCTGATACGAATGAACCCGATTCATTCCTCGATTACAAGTGGCAGCCTACTCCTTTTGTATGTGCTTTCAGTGATAAAATTGAGAGG
This sequence comes from Morbakka virulenta, assembly GCA_003991215.1. NCBI lineage: Eukaryota > Metazoa > Cnidaria > Cubozoa > Carybdeida > Carukiidae > Morbakka > Morbakka virulenta. The sequence continues at coordinate 907,447 of RDPX01000004.1, forward strand.
GTCAAAAAAGCAATTAAAATATTTTTCATGATAGCGTAATATGTAGAAGTGGTCTTCTGAGCTTGTAAAGAGCGAATGCTTAAAAGAAAGCCTGGATTAAAATGTAACTTGTGCTGTGGTAAAGATTACATGGATTTTGGTCAATCCAAAGCATTGGTCATTTTCAAGTTGTATCTTTCTTCCTGTTGTGATTCTTGTCTGTCGGCCTATTCCCCTTTATCAAGAGGGGAACATGGGTAATGGATGTGGAAGACTATTTTTTTTTTGTTTAACAGAGCAATGTTATTCTATTTTGTAGAAGCATTCCGTCACTAGCTTGACCATTATTAAATAGCTATTTCAAAGTGTCTCTTAAAAAGTATCGTACTTACAATTTCAATTTTCGTAATTTCCTTGACGACAATTATTATAATATAACCTTGGTATAACTGCAAAATAACAAACGGATTAAAGTGGGGTTTACTACACCACCACAATTACCTTAGTTTCACAGTAAGTTTGGCGTATAAGCAGATGATTCACATAATTACTATTTAGAAAAGCTCAATGAGGTATTGATAGACATCTGAATACATGTATAACTATTGAGGATGCTGAAGTAAATGACTGATGAAATACAATTTCAAAATTAATAATGAAAGCTCGTTAATTATGACTTAAGCTTTCTGTGTGACACTTGTCAGAACCATCAGAACAATAGCAATGATCTTGAAACTACCGAGATTTTACTATACTGATGACCCTACCATCACAAATATAATTACATCAATATTCAGTCCAGTATAGTAAGAAGGATCAATGTTCGTGACAAGTTTCTGGAAATTAATATCAAATGTTGAAAAACTAAATAACTCTGGGAAATTACAAAAACTAATCCCTCTAAATAAATTATTCCTGAAATCAATGAACTACTAAATGGATAACTTTACCTATTGATCCTGAAGACGCCGAAATAAAAAATTGCATTGAAAGAGAAGTAAAGACATGTAGAACTGTTAAGGATGTTGAAATAAATGACTGATGAAACAACCTCAAAATTATTAATGAAAGCTTGTTCATTTTGGTGTTAACTTTTTGCGTGCCACTTGGAGAACCATCAGAAAAATAGAAATGATCATAAACTACTGGAATTTTGCTATATTAACGGACCCTATCATTACATAAAAAAGTACACCAGTATTCAGTCAAGTATAGTCATAACGATCAATGCTCGTGACTTCAGTTTCTGGAAATCAATATCTGTCGAAAAACTAAAGAACTAAAGCACTTTGGGAAATTACAAAAACTAATTTCTTTAAATATATTATTCCTGAAATCAATTAAACTCTAAACGGATAACTATATTTATTGATGCTGAAGACGCCGAAATGAAAGCTTGCATAGCAAACGTGTCTTTTTGTTGTTTATCGTTGCTTCTGTTTATACAAATCCCAAATAGTCGTGTGATAAATTCATGAATGTTATTAATGAGTATTATTACATATTTTAGCTTAATTCCATATTTAAAGAACCCAGTTAATATTAAATCCACTATGATTTCGCCAAAAGTCTTCGTCTAATGTACAAATGTGGGTATGGTTAGCTAGCTGTACAATTACTGAAAGAGAAAGAGAGAGAGAGAGAGAGAGAGAGAGAGAGAGAGAGAGAGAGAGAGAGAGAGAGAGAGAGAGAGAGAGAGAGA
>RDPX01000004.1:918645-940641 GCA_003991215.1 Morbakka virulenta
TCTCTCTCTCTCTCTCTCTCTCTCTCTCTCTCTCTCTCTCTCTCTCTCTCTCTCTCTCTCTCTCTCTCTCTCTCTCTCTCTCTCTCTCTCTCTCTCTCTCTCTCTCTCTCTCTCTCTCTCTGTCTCTTGGTACATTTCTTTAATAACCTTTTCTCTTGAATTCCCGTGCCCTTGTTCTGGCACAACACTATCATTTTTCACTCATCGTTCATGCTCTTCTCTTCTTTCCTTTGTCACCCACTTTCATATTAATCGCTTAGAAAGCTTCCCTTTCTTCTTCTTCAGGTATTTAATAACCGTCTAAAATATGATGTTCAGACTCTGGATCCTTTTTATTTAAATCACAATATTACCACATTCTCCCGTCGTTATAAGTTCACTGAAGAAGAAGTAATTTACTATAAAGAAACTTATGTTGTTCTCATCCAAAGCAATTACAATATAATCCAAATTACTTTTTGTGCTCGCAACTCTTAAATCCTTGACGAATGGCTTATCTAAATACAATTAGAAATAGTTAAGGTTCTCTTTTAACCACAAATTACGTTCGGATGATTAAAGCACCTTGTAACCCTCAGATACTTTTCAACAAATAAACACTAATCGCTGTAGTATGCTCGTGCGATCTGTCAGGCAAAACGAGTTTCTGAAGAACGCAATCGTACCGTGGCAACTGTTATACATTTTCTTCAAAATTTGACACTAAATGTTGTTTAGTGAGGAACACGAGCAGAAAAGGCTGCGGTGCATACATCTAATAGCTCCTGTTAGTCCACTTAAGCTACTTGTCCCTTGACTATATTACAACAACGCCTGTATTCAGCAAACAAAAATATTATACAGAAAGGCTTCCTGTCCTTTCAATCCTTTTAAGGCTGCAAATGGGACTATATAAAAAGGGCTGTAAAGTACATTTTCTGTATCTTCATTTCGAATTTCAAAAACTAGCATCCTTTCTAAAATTCAGATTAGCAAGGTTTGATATCAGCTTACATACATCCTTGTTAATAACAGTTAATCTCAGAAAATTCATAGAGAGCCGACGCAAGCAAAAAGCAAAAATAAAAAACTGTGGTAAACAGAGTAATAAACACACCCTGATTACACTACTAAGTGTTTCGTGCTAACTTAAAAGTGTAATCAGGGTAAAAGATTACGTTTTAAAGTTAAAAAAAGAAATAAAACAATCATTGGGGATTGGTCAAGCCAACTAACATCATTTAATACCATCACGGCCAGTCCCTGCACTGGTTCACGGCACTTCGTTTGACTATCTCAAAACACTGCTGTCTACATCACTGATCATGACTGCTAATATACAAATTAAAGCCTAAGGCACAGGCAGCTTCTGTTAAGAGCATTGGATAGTATTCTGATTACAAACTATATGTATTTTTTTATTTAGCACAACACAACATTGCGCATGCTGTCACATCCTTATGTGGAAATTTAACGGTAAAAATACCAGTGTAGTCAATCACAAATTATACGATTCAGACAGCTGAATCAGAGAATAAAAGATCCTATTCTCTTCAGTCACAGTCACAGTCACCGTTGACAAATAACTTTTAACCTGTCGGCTACCCAATGAACTCGGAAAAATGTCCCTCAACAATACTACCACAGAGTCCATTAAAAATGGCTATTTAGATCGTTTAACACTGCAGACAGCGTCAACAATTACAACTGATAACTACATGATATTAAAGAAAATGCTGTAATCTTTGCAAAAATAATAAGACAAAAAATTCAGAATAATAAAGATTTAAAATAAAAAGGAAGATTAACATTTAAACACTATTCGTTTGAAAACGTAGTACCGACAGATCAGTTGGTATAAGGGTGAGCATGAAAGCACATGATGGCAACGGCGAACACAAATAAAACACTGCCTAAGATTACAAAATTATATTCCACATAGGAAAAAATAATGTAAACAATATGGCATGGAGAATGTGCAGTACCATTGCAATGATTTTTTATCAACAGCAGAGAAAATGATAAATTGGTAATCAAGACTCCACTTGGAAAAAGAAATTAAAAATCTAATTGTGTATTTGTACCAGATAGCCTCTATTCTACTGAGTCTTTAGACCTGGACTGAATCGCGGGTTTGATTCGTTTAGAAACAGCTAGTTTATTGAGCGTCAAAACTTATAATGTCGTTGTTGTGTGTGTGGTGGTGCTGTAAGAGGTCTGGATCCGTGACTCGCAAGGTCGGAATAACAACTAAAAAATTACTGTAAATGACAGAATAACTCAAATGGTGGGTTTCGGGTTGATATATCATTAATCAAAGTTACAAGTAAGCAAAAGGCAAAACAAAAACTATTTAAAATCCTAACTATAATTTGATGCCAATTTATAGTAAAAAATTTGTTTCTGACTCATATTCAAGCGCTCTCTTAATGTGACAGGGAAGGGAAAAGCTTTTAGTTATTAACACTTCAGACGATAGACACGTTATCCTGGATTACCTTGCACCCATTTCGTGTTAACGGGACTTCTAGGGTGGCAAAAATACACAAAGCCGCTGTTGAAAACACCAGTAGTGTGATTAAACCTTTTGTTTTTATCTTTCCACCGACTGTTACCTTCACAAGTAGTAGCATAAAAAAATTGTTTGCATTATCCTTGATCAAGAAAAAGCCAACCTGTTCTCGCACTGAAAACCAAAATAAAATTATCAACTCCGCAAAACAAGCTTAATTCCTAGACTCTTCAATCTGTGTAAACAGTGTTTATCGCTCCTCCGATATACTAGGTTCATTCACTAGTTTACTTAAGGACGTATAAATTACGGTGGTGGCACAGTTATTTTCAAAGAGCAATAGCAACACAAGCTGAATACATACAGCTATATACATATTGTGTCTTGCTGTTTAAGAGAAACTAGTCACAAGAGTTAAATTTCTTTTACTTACCAACCGCAGAAGTGACCAGAACGAAATAAAAAACATGACTATAGGATATTGTTGTTATAGCTTTATCACCGTTAGATTACGAATAAACTACCTGTATTATTGGCAAAGACCAAAGTAGGAACCTTTAACAAGTTGATGTTTTTTCCTGAGTTTCTTCAAATTATTTCAAAATATTTGACTGTTTACGTATATATTCATTCATTCATAAACATCATAATTCACTTACTCCGCATGTAGCAGATTGCTCACCAACAAGGCTTGGTTGTTTCCAAAGTTTCTCGCTTTTGTAGAATTTGAAAACTGACCAGATATATGAAACTAAACTGTGTGAGTGTCATGCAGATGATCATAGGCACTATAAAACGCATGCGATCAGAATATTCTGAATATAAATCTGATGCATGGCAACATGTTGTAGCTCAGTGTATCCCATTACATATGAAACCCATCAGAAGCCATATACAACAGCACAACGTTGAAGTCCATGTTCAAGTCATCCAAAAAGTAAGTCATACAAAGGCAGAGTAAGATTCTTCGATTAAGCAAACTAGAAGAGAAGCGATCAATGGCAACAATGAAGGAATTAAATATCTAAATAGTATCAGGTATTCAAGAGTTTAAACGTTTTAACGTAAGAACAAGAGAAGTAAATGTGAAACCTTATGCGATGCCAAAAACCTTTAACAAATGCAACCTCAACATCTACGAAGTAGGGGTACTTAGAAAGCACTTGGAGCAAATTCTTTTCCATTCACGTGGAGTGGGTCCATATCAGAAAGCCTTAAGTTTTCTACAAAAATTATTAGCCATGTATGTAAAGCGTTTAAGCAGATGGCGATTAACACAAATATAATATGAACGTTTTGCTCAGTAAAGTCCTGTCTTAAGCTGCATAGCTTTTGAACAAGTACATTCATAGTACACAGCTTATGCACATACCGAAATAATACCAATGAATTGCTAAATATTAAAACTCATTTTCAATGGCAACCCAAGCAAACAAAATTTGTCTATTACTTATCAACCGAGTGTGCAGTGATGCAGTGGGGTGTTACTGGAAACTGGGAAAGGTGCTAAATGAGATAGTAAAGTTCACATAATCATAAACTATGGAGTTTCTAATGGAATCTGGGAGATGCTAATCATTACATCAACAAAACAAAATAAACGGCAAACTCTTAGCAGAGTATGTAGGAGAATGAAAAAGAGAGAAAAATATGGACATTCACGGAAGGTATGAATGGTATCTCCCAAACACACTACATACTGATTATTAAAAAACGGGCAAGCTTTGTACACAATCTTATACAACTGCTTTATTTGCAGGCCTCAGCATAAGAAAATCACGCGCCGGACTCGCCAGATGATCTACGTATAGAAACTGTTAAAGCTTGTTATCATTTTGTTTTGCTCTTGGGACAATTGGAAAACAGTTACTTAATTATTTAAGTAAACTGAATTCTATCCCGGGTAAATATGTTTAAAATGAAGGTGAAACAGAATTTATAGAAAACTGCGAATTAGATGATATTTTCTCATGTGCTAAAAACTGTTAAATGATCACATAAACCCTGTACAATGGTCATACATGGGTAAAATACAAATACTAAAACCTGGCAATTCAACTAACAAAGAGAACTGCAGTACTAATGGTTTATTACTTACAATAGCAAATGGTCAAAAGATAATATTGAACAGAGTACAACCAAAGTTGGGCAAACAAATGAGGCTTACCTAAAACAAATTATAAGTGCGCGTTAACAAATAGAGAGAAGACAATGTCGCAGTACATGAAACGAGTAACCATATTGGAAATAAAGGCCACGGAGGGGGGGGGGGATCAGGCGGCTTCAAGAGTGCAAATAATGCCTGAAAGAGTTCCCCAGAGAAGCTGGATTGCATTGACTCGATTACATCTACATTGCGACACGATGGAATACAATCCAGGAGTAAAAAAAAGCGGGAAGGGGAAGAAAATGAACATTGGTGTTCTACTAGTTATCTACAATAAAAAACCGAATATATCCAATAAACGAAGAAACAAAGAAAAAAGTTAAGAGTGGAAAATCGAAGTAAGAAAAGTAAAAGTGATAAAAATAGAAGTGAGAATTTTCTGATGAAAAGGGGAAAATTAAGTATAAGATATAAAGAAATAAGGAAAATGGGAGAGGAAAATGAATATACGTAACCGAAAGGCAAATGTGGAAGAAAGGAAGGTGAAAGAGGAAGGTGAAAGAGGAAGGTGAAAGAGGAAGGTGAAAAAGACAAATATGAGAAAGAGGAAGGTGGAACAGATAATCTGGAAATGAGGAAAGTGGAAAAGATAACTTGGTGGACAGGAAATTGGAAAAAAAACTTGGAGAGGAAACTGGAACTGAGAAAAGTGGAGCTGAGGAAAGTGGAGCTGAGGAAAGTGGAAGTGAGGAAAGTGGAACTGAGGAAAGTGGAAGTGAGGAAATTGGAAGTGAGGAAAGTGGAACTGAAGAAAGTGGAATTGAGGAAAGTGGAACTGGGGAACGTGGAACTGAGGAAAGTGGAACTGGGGAACGTGGAACTGAGGAAAGTGGAGCTCGGGAAAGTGGAGTTGAGGAAAATGGAACTGAGGAAAGTGGAACTGAGGAAAGTGGAACTGAGAAAAGCGGAACTGAGGAAATTGTATGTGAGGAAAGTGGAACTGAGGAAAGTGGAACTGAGGGAAGTGTAACTGGGGAACGTGGAACTAAGGAAAGTGGAGCTGGGGAAAGTGGAGCTGGGGAAAGTGGAGTTGAGGAAAGTGGAGCTGGTGAAAGTGGAAGAGACTAAACTGAATTGAATAGCCGAATAGACTGATACGACCAATGCATTCAAATTGAATTATTAAATTGATTATTAAAAGAAGGGAAAACGTGCACGAGTATCGAGACTCAAAAATGCTTGGAAACAAATTACTTTTAAACAAAATATGCTCTCCTGTCCTTTTCATACCTTCTGCAGTCCAGCTCCAATTTTTAACACCGTCGGAAACCCAGACTATTTGGCAAATGTAACAGTAATTTTGTGTCAAAATTAAAATCTAATTAATTTCCGGGGCCCCTCTGTTTTGTACTAAATACGACAATCGCCTGCATATATTTCGAAGAAATGTAGAAAACCGAGAAAAACTTAAAAATGAACAGCAATTTCATTAAGAAAAAAAAATTATGATAACCTGTTGTAGTACCAACAAAACTCAAAATTTTAAAGGAGACTTAAAAACATATAATTTCTGCATTTCCTATTTCTTCATGTCATTAAAATAGCTTTAGTTTACCTGTTTTACGCTATTATCAACACAAAGGAAATCATGTGTATACATTCAATGTTTACTAGATATGCAGTAGACACACTTAATATATAGATAACTATATACTCCACACAGCATATATTATACAATATATTACGTACAGTTTGTGCATGCACAAATGAGTATATAGTGATTAAAGTGAGATAGTTAGTGGAGTTATATGGTGTTGCCCAATTTACTGGAATCTACGACATTTTGAACTTCGAAAATTTTAAAAGTACCTTTTCACTGGCCAGTAAGATAAACTACAGCTTTTTATACACGTTTTGTCTTTTTAAGTTAAGTTAACATTTGGTAACCCTTACACTGGACAGGCTGCAATAAACAGATTTCCCGATGATAGTCGATTTAATACACATTATAATACGTCACCCTAAGCTTCAAAACTCTTACTTTTCTACGGCATGGCAACAAATGTCTCTTACATGCCAGGATGAAAATTGTAAGTTCACCATTAATAGTATAACAAAACAACCAAACTCGCCGCCAAATGAAGCTTAGAAATAAATAATCACCATATGATGACATTAAATTTCATTTTGCCAGATGGCCATTGACAACATAATGAATGTGAGGGGTCACTTGGAATTTAATGGGGATAAAAATTTGACAGAAATCTGTCTCAGATTAACTCAAAGTACCGAAGCTACTTCTAAGCAGCACAAAATTTCTTTGTGGCTTCATGTTGATTGCAACCATACCGAGTATCACCATTGACGATTTAGCTTAAAGAACCATAATTCAGATTATTTTACATATGCACAGTCGTGGTGTTCCTAATACAAAAATCAACCAAAATATCTAAAAAGCAGGTCAAAAAATAATCCAAACTAAATACGGTTTTTTTCAAGTATACAGTTATACGAAAAACCCCAAGTTAAATCAAATTTTCATTGACTTTTACTGTACCTTTCGAGGATCCTCTAACAGTTGTCTTCAATAACCAATACAAAAAAGATCGAATACTATTTTACTTTATTTCATTAACTAACAATTGTCCGTCGTTCTTTTGCTGTTGAGGGTTCCTACTGTGTGCTTCACTATTGCGATGATTTGTTACTATTGCTGATATTGTAACTAATTATTATTGGATCCAGTGTTTGCTGGTTGATTTCTCTGCATGTTGTTGTTTGTTGTTATTTCATATAGCCGTTGCCACTACTGTCAGTATTATGTCTGTAGTTGCTGTCCCTGTTTTCTTTTCTTTTAATGACTAACATTTATGATTACTCGATATCAAAATTCTTGTTAACCAACACTACCCCAGTTTAAACCCAAGCTCCCATGCTACGTAAATAACCACCCATGTATTCTTGATATCGCCGCTCCGTTCCGTACTATTCAAAACTGTCAATTAATTTTTTTCTTGTATCAAAAAGTAGAACCAACTCACTTTGTTTATTAGTCGTTGAAGGCGACTAGTGAAGGTTGATCGAAAATTATAACAAAAAACAAAGCCAAATGTTTTCCTTCTGGTTTTTGCTTTACATTTTTAATTGAAGTCATGGGTACAAGTGAATGTGGACCCTCTGATAGCATTCAATAAAGTGCTCTTAACATTTGCACATAAAATACTAAAAGCAAACTGAATGACAAGCTATCTCTTCGAAGATAAAAAAAGTAAATAACCAAAAAACCTTTTGCTTCGTGAGAAGGCACTGTTCTCTGGAGACTGAGTAATAAAATTCAGTCTCGCTCGCTGTAAGGTTCAAATGGCGACGAACAAATGTGGCAGGAGTTTGATTTTTACTACCATAAGGAATCGTGGGCTAACTCATCCAGAAAATAAGGCAACAGTACTTGATGCTCTCTTAATATGTGGGAACAACTAAATGGCCATTGAGTGTAGAAGAGAAGTACGATGGTTATTAACCAGTGACGATTTGGAAATTTCTGACGATACACCCCTAGCTTTACAGAAATCCATGTAGCCAGAAACTGACGAACTTTAAAACACAACAGTACAGTAGGATAAAACACCTATCCCTTGAAGGAAGGATATGATAAAAAAACCCAGGTTAGTGAAGGCAATCTGTATCGATGGAATGCCAGGCTAAGAGAGTGAAAAATTACCTTAATTAGGATTCATGATGACAAATGGCAGAAATATCAACCGAAATAAAGTCATAGATTTCTATGGCTGACAGTGACTGACTGCTGTAAAAATATATGTAAGCCAGAGAAAGTATGTTACATGAATAAGATCATAAGGTTTAAAACCGTTTTAAGTAGTTTACTCTATGGGGGATCATCCTTAAAAGTAACAATAATTAACCACAACCCTATTTTTTCCCAGCACACATGGCTCCAAAGGACTTTGAAAGCATTTTGGCCACACAATATTTTCAGCAAGTAACTGGACAAAAAAACGTCAATAAATCCAATCATCAATGGGAGAAGATGAGGTGGAAACGCTACGCTCGGAAGATGCAAGAAGCCACCTGTCAAAGGCTGCGCTGTGATGTACCCGGGTAAAACCGTGAGAAAAATTGGCCAGGATGTCTTGAAAATCTACCCAACCTATCGTCCAGGTCAGTAGTATCTGATGAAGTATTTAGGAGGTGAAAAATCAAAAGAATAAAGGTAAGTAAGCTCTCTGAAAACAACAAACAAGGCTGTTGCGCTAGTTGTTAATCCATATGCAAATTCGCACAACTTGGTATTTGATTATCAGAAAGAATCATTTCGATGTGAAATGACTGTAAAACCTTTACCCTACAAGATATGTGAAGTAAGAGCGGTAAAAGGAATTTAACTTGTTACTTGCGGGCATTCTGTACTTCAAAAGCCACACTATTAAAATGACAGAAAATAAGTGTCAACACTAATGACTACCGTCCAGCAACGATCACTAACCAGCACAGAGTCAATGGTTAACAACCTGGTGAAGTGCGATGAAAAAAGAGTACAACAACGAGTGTAGCTAAACAAGAGAATAGTTATAGTTATAAATAGTTATAGTATAGTATAGTATAGTATAGTATAGTATAGTATAGTATAGTTATAGTAATAGTTATAGTTTATTTAAACAACGTTAATCCTAATACCAGAGGGCTAGCAATCTAGTGGTTTTAGAACCGTCGTTTCCAACACTTCGCCGCTACGGAAGAAAGGATTATGAACTCCAGTGTCATCTTGCTTAACTGTTTCAATTCAAATAGGACTTGCCTTAATGCTGTCTTATTTGCTTTGTTCAAATTTTTTGTTTTTGCTGTTTGCATCAGCGGAAAAAAGGGATTTTATTGTCTAGCTCTGCAGCATAAAAATTCCTAGCCTTGAAAAGAAAACTTAATGTCTACTTTTTGCTGCTCAATTTTTGGGCTGTAATTAGAAATAACTTTTATTTTTCATCTTACTTCTTTTTCCAGGCCCTTGCACCGACAATATGCATTTGATAGACACAAACAAACAAAATAAAAATGGTTCGAAATTTTCTGTAACTCTTTTTAAATACACGTTTAACACATCGACATACATGAGGCTTCTGTTTTGGCAGTTTCGTAAACATATGCTTCAGAAACAAGGAAATTGACAATAGATAGATAGACATAGATAGATAGATAGATAGATAGATAGATAGATAGATAGATAGATAGATAGATAGATAGATAGATAGATAGATAGATAGATAGATAGATAGATAGATAGATAGATAGATAGATAGATAGATAAAAATATGCTGAACAAGAATAAAAATGNAGAAATAACTTTTATTTTTCATCTTACTTCTTTTTACAGGCCCTTGCACCGACAATATGCATTTGATAGACACAAACAAACAAAATAAAAATGGTTCGAAATTTTCTGTAACTCTTTTTAAATACACGTTTAACACATCGACATACATGAGGCTTCTGTTTTGGCAGTTTCGTAAACATATACTTCAGAAACAAGGAAATTGACAATAGATAGATGGACAGATAGATAGATAGATAGATAGATAGATAGATAGATAGATAGATAGATAGATAGATAGATAGATAGATAGATAGATAGATAGATAGATAGATAGATGGCTAGCTAAACAAGCTAAACTTAAATTGGAATCCAATAGTTAAAAAAACTGCTAAAACTATAAAGTGTTCTTTCAAAGTTTTACCCAAGAAAACGGTCCGATTTTACCATTGTAGTGGACTGGTTGTTCTCGTTATAACAACAAGCAATGTGCAAATGTTCGCTTTTAGGATGTTAGTGAAAAGAGAGAATTTGCAATAGTCGGAGTGCTTTACTTTGGTTATTCGATGACCCTTTTATCAGAGCAGCAGAAGATGAATTCCAATCCATATAATCCATCACGTTTAACAAGAACAAACGTCAACGCTCTGGAAGTTGCCCAAATACATCTTCGTTGGGACTGCATAATTAACCTCATGATTTTCATAAATATCTCAGCGCAGACCCACACAGACTCACCAGCAATTACCTCTTCGATAGTGATTAAAAAACCAGCTGCTTTACTAGCTAATAATGTATGTAATTTGAAAACAATCGAAAGCTATCAGTTATTGTTATAACTTCATCACGGGTCATTCTGTATCAATGTATGCACGTTAACATTTAACATTCTGGCGTGATAATCCAATAAAAACAGCTGCAAATTGCTAATTTCACACCAACCAAATCTGAACTTTACTTCAGGTCATGTAAAACTGAAAACTGAAACATTTAATAAACTACACATTTCAAAATCCTATTGTGAAGATGTCATCAAAGTAATAATCCAATTTTACGGGTTTGAGCTTGAAGAATTTATCATGGCTGATCACGGTTTTCGATATTCAAAATTTTCACTTTTGGCTAAATATATTAAAAGTATATTTTGACTGGATAAACTTTATTCCATGTTCCTGCTGATATTACATCCAAAACTTGGAAAGGGTAAGCCAATTACTATCATTTCTCATCATCTACCTCCATCATACATCACCTTTCACACCGAGTAGGAAAAAATTACCAATCTAGTCCCATCCTCTTATCTCAATCCTTTGTATTCTCGAGCGGCATTTACCTTCTCGCTGGGTTTGTAGTCAGTCGCATAACTTAAGTGGGCAAAAATTGGACATTGCCCATTGTTTATCGAGCCTCTTAAAATCCTTCAACATAATAATTATGTAAAAATCTACAAGCCCCTCTTCAAAAAACTGCTATGACTTTCTAATATAAATGGCTGTGAACAGTTCTCGACGAACTTTTCACGTGGGTATACCACCTATGTTAAGTTTGACGTCTGTGGATCCAAATACGGCCAAAGTGTCGGGCAAATTTGGGTTGTATATTTCACTACTTCGAAATAGCAGATCCATTAAAGATAGGCACTTTCGATGTTCACATAATACTAAAGGTTCGAACCTTAATACGACCCGGGTGATCAAAAAGTGTAATCTGTTTCAAGAGCAAATTTCGAGACAATACTCGCGTCCGTAATTGTAGGTGGGTGGAAATAAACAGCTTTTTAGGCAATAGAAATGATTATTTTTCTAGTTAACTGCAGAACAAGGAACTCTATACAAGAGAAAGTATTTATTAACACAACATCAAAACAGCCTTGACCTAAATAGTTTTCATAGTTGGTGTTAAAGTCCAATCTTCAGGTTTCGACACGTTTCAAATAATGTAATCATTTTAGTAGTGGGGGAATGGGTGCCATTTTGGGGCAAATGTAAAAGTTTTGTAGTTGTTAAAACTGAGTTTGTTGTCGAAAGCACCGTGTCTTTGTATTCCTTAGAAGTTTTCAGAATTAGAGAAATTGTTCTGCAGAAGGACGAGAATGAGGTCGCGGATTGATGGATGAGGTAATGTCTGCTAAAGGGAAAGAAAATTGCCCTGAGCTATATCTAAAAACTCGAATTAAAAAATGGTAGATGTGAAAAGAGCATTATCAGTCAAGACGGGAAGCACTAAATCAGAGAGTAGATTTAACAGAGACCAGAGGAAACAGAGAGAACAGTTAAAAGCTAAATGGAATGAAAAAGTGATGTGTGGTCAGTGTGTTTGGCAATTGCCGGACGTAGGTAACAAGGAGAACACCTGGAAATCGATACTACATGGTGATTTAAAGGTTCAAACTGAAGCGCTCTCATGCTCTGCACAAGAACAACCAATCTTGAGTTCTGGTACTGTTTTATGCAGGAAGTGCGGTGAAAAGGGAGAAACAGTAGAACATAAAATCAGTGAATGTACCACACTAGCCCAGGCAGAATACAAGAGACGCCATGAAAATGTGGCGAAATTGATACATTGTAAAGTGTGAAAGGAAAAGTGGTACGATCATCGTCCAGAAGGATCTGTTGCAAACAATGCATTACAAATTCATTGGGATATGAATATCAACTGTGACAAAATACAAACAGGGTGGTCCGATATTGTTGTTACAAATAAGAAAGAAAAACACTGTACTCTCATTGATGCTGCATATCCCTTCGATAGAGCGGAGTATTTGAAAAGGAAAAAGATAAAATACAGGAACATCATGCCTTGGAATTGGAGCTTGGAAGAATTTGGGATATGAAAAAGGTTCAAGTTGTAGTCGTTAGTTCACTAGGTAGTATTTCCAAGAAAGTTGAAAACTGGAAAGAGAAACTAGGGACCCATGTAAATATCGCACCCGTTCAAAAACCTGCCTAGTTGGGAACAGCTGGAATCCTCCAAAAGGTACCTGATATGTGAAATGTGAAAGAAACCTATTAACCCTTGGCTATTTGTTATAGCTCGCTCAAGAGCAATACATCAGCAATTCCACTAGCCAGAGCAATAACCAAAATTTCATAAGATGATGATAATAACAATAATAATAATAATAATAATAAAACGTCAACTTAATATATAACCGGAAAATAATAGCAAAACAATATAGAAGAATGCGAAAATTAAACGCTTATGGAGCTGATTGAAATATCACTATCTAAAATAGAAAAGAAAACAAAGTCACGCTCATTAGCGTAACATCAACAACAGATTTCTTAAAACTACTTAAAAATTACTTAAAATTACAGAAGGCCGATTTTGTCTTATCGCCTTCATATTTGCATATTGATTTTGGTATAATGAACGATCATACCTTTAAGTTTTATAAGGCTTTTTTCATATCTGATTTTACTGGTCCGAAACTTTTAAAGTAACTATCTTCACTGAGTTCTAAATTTATTCATAAACTAATGGTATTAAAATATAAACTCTTCGACCTTATAAACAAATCTCTATATCAAATGGTGGCATTACTTTGATATGATCATCTTTAAAATTCTGAAAATACACATTTCATTTCCTACTTTAACTTCTTAACGATCTGTAATCCCTAATAAGCCTTGGAACTTGAAAGAATTAAATGACCTTACTTTAACATGGGCAGCTGGAGGTGGAGTTACATACGTATTAT
The DNA here is from genome assembly GCA_003991215.1 of Morbakka virulenta. Lineage (NCBI taxonomy): Eukaryota > Metazoa > Cnidaria > Cubozoa > Carybdeida > Carukiidae > Morbakka > Morbakka virulenta. The sequence continues at coordinate 932,267 of RDPX01000004.1, forward strand.
GGGCATTGACCAACCTACCACGTGTTACAGGTGGAGAACAATAAGTTACAACAAAATCTCGTGACCTGCGTATGCAAAAAGGTTAGTTTTAATGAAACTGACCAGGTACATTTTGACGGTTTCGCTCAGCAAAATATATCGAAGTCAAACATTTCTACGTTACGTAAAGAAGAATCAAACTGTTATTAAAAATTAAATACTGTGAGTGTGGCAAAAAAAGCGAGTTTCTCAAGTTTGTCTTGACCTCTTCCAGAGGGCTATTACTGTAAACTAATGTAAGAGAAAAAAACATGATGTATCCACTTATATCAAACAGGGTCTTTGAATTTGTACTTAAAACTAACAAGTAACTAAGACTTTTACACGACTCGTTAACCAAGTCCGACACATCATTAACTTGAATTCACTACTGCAAAAAGTAGCACAGTATCGGTAAAAAAGAATGCAACATAATATTACAAAAATATGGGTAGGTACTTAAGTGGCACTACCAATGACGCATCGAAGCATTTCATATTGTCTGTAAGATCGGAGATGAAATTTTTCTCCACTATCTCCACTCCACTATCAAACATATAATGGAAGATGCTTCACTCCCAATCTTGATTTTAGCTTGCTTGTGTCACTGTTATTTATCATAAAAAACCCTCTTCTTATTCCTCACCACTACGATTGTTCCAATGTCACTCAGGTTTTCTTTACATCTACCATCTACCAGAAACCAAAGTAATAATGTTACCATCAAGGCAAAATATTAATAATTCGTGAATACGAGCAAATGGTAAATTGTCACAAACCATTAGTTTTCCGTGAGTTTGTGACGATCATCAACATGCTCTTAAAATTCCTGGTGAGTTTTAACCCACGATTCTACAGCGACGGCTTTTCTTTTCCATTTTTGGCAAAGCAACACTCTATGGTCTCCGGTTCCTGTTAATCTTACCAGGGTTTACACAGCTCAAGTTTTTTAAATTTCTCCTGGTTGCAATTAATGTAGATGGGTCAATAATATAACCCCAATGTACCCCTTACCTTCCAAAAAGTTGAAAAATTTTATTTTTTGAAGACTTTACATTAGTTTGGGTTTAGTCTACAACATACTCAGAGTTGGCCAAAATTGGAGTATGGTCAAGTACCCAATTCCTACGATGACCTCTGTCAGTTTCAAAGTTATTTTCCATAAATAACGAACACAACAGAAAGCAATAACTAGGTCAGTTTTCATAACAGATTAATAAAATTTCCATTTTTATCCAGGTTTTTAGGGTCAGTCTTGCATGTGAACGGGTTATCGGTGATGTTGAACCATTCCTTATACCATATCTAGGGTACCCCTACCCAACACTTTTGTTATGCACCCACCATGCACTATCGTAAAAGGTGCATTCACATTCTATTAGTTTGGGTTTTAGTAGGCCTACCAATGGTCAATGGGACCTTATTTTCTCATTTTCTAGGTAGAATATCATTTCAGCCAGCTAAAAATATACGAACATGATTTGGATTTTAGCAAGACTGACGGTTTGAGAAAAAAAAGCTGAAGGTATCCACAGTGCGAGCATTGCATGAGGTGTCAAACTCAGTGTTGAAATTGGACTAGTGTTAAAAAAACATGTCGGGTTAACCAAAAAAATAAAATGCTATCACATTAAATACTGTAAACTCATAGTATGTGACATATTTATTACGTGTAGGTATTATTTGTATTATTTATTTTAATCTAGTACACTGTTGCCCCAATATCTTGTATCTCGTCGAGGTCCACATTGAAAACAAACATAACTAGTGTTGCTTTATCTGTTATCGTCGGCAAATGTGATAACTGGATACTTGATTTTTTGTATACATTTACGAGTTTTACCAAAAACATTCAAATCAAATTATTTCTATTATTATTATTATTATTATTATTATTATTTATTATTATTAGTTATTATTATTATTATTTATTATTATTATTATTATTATTATTATTTTTATTATTATTATTATCGTAAAATGTTTATACAGGATATTTACACTTCAGTAAAAGAAATCTCTTCTATGTGTGTCCTGTGAAAAACAAAATAAATAAATAATACGAAAATCTACAAAAACAGTGAAAATGATTAGTATGTAAGACAATAAAATCTCTTTGAATAAAAAGTATTCATTATAAAATGTGACACAGACATGATAGTATTCAAGCAGGCCTGAATTCACACCTCCACAATTAAACCTATTTACTTGCCAAAATGTGCTCTGACATCTAAAGGTAACTCATTACAAATAATGACAGCTTGAGAGTTCTTTTACTATGAGCATTTATGTGAAAATAGTTCTTAAAGTTTTTGCAGGTGTTTTCATCTTGGCATTGTCTTTCCAAGGTGCATGCTTTTATTCTCATTCTACTGTCAATTAATCTTATTTTAACGCTTCTTCCAATGATTCTTTCGGCTCTGTTGTTCAATAACCTCAACTTTTTCTGCTGAGTATTTGCAAGTTTTGGGCTGATCATTGTGCTTTACATATCAATGGGTAAGATCACGATTTCGTAAATTTGAAAGCTGCTTCTGTGTTAAGGTAACATCGTAGCTTAGTTAGTAAGCTCAGTCCCCCTGTTGCTTTCTTGTAGGTTTTTTCGAAGTTGTCTTGCAGGATGAGCTTTGAAACCAGCCTATTTCCCAGGTAGATGCAGGATGTTACGTGATGAACGGGTGTTCCATTGACTTTTAATGTGAGCAAGTGTCTCGGTTGTTGCGCTAAATGTTTTGCAGTTCCGAAAAGCATGCTCTGTTTTACCATGTCTTAAATAAAAAATCAACTCACTACTACGGAAAAAGTTTTGCAAATGTTCAAACTCGTTTTTCAATATTCTTTCTATTGTATTTAAGTTACTGTGGGCAACATAAATGAGCATGTGGTCTGCATACTGTACACAGGTAGTCTGCGATAGTGGTTCTTGAACATCGTTGAAGAATACTTAGAACAAAAGGGGACCCACTATCGAACCCTGTGGCACACCATTTGTAATGTTGAAGAGTGTTAATGATTGGTTTCCGATTTGAACTTTTTATGTTCGATTGAAAAGATAGTAAAACAATTCATTTTCTTGGGGGTAACTTCGTAGTCTCGACGTTTTTTCAAAATGACGTCATGACTAATAGTATCAAACGCTTTGCCAAGAAACAAAGCACCTGCCATTTTACCGTTTTCCGCGTTTTCTCTGATTTCATCTACAAAGCGAACTGTTGCCAGTTGTGTTGAATGTTTTGGCAGGTACCCGAATTGTGAATCGTTCAAAAGTTTGTTCGTTTCCAGAAAATCTGTTAGTTGAGAATGAACCGACTTCTGAAGAACTTTAGCTAGGGCAGGTAATACCGAAATAGTACGGTAGTTCTCTGGTTGTCGCTGTTCCCAGACTTATAAAGTGGAACCAGTTTGCCTTGTTTCTAGGCTGTTGCAACGGCTGCTGATTGTAGCGATAAACTAACATAATCATAAATATCAACCAAAAACTGTTCTCTCAAGAAACTATAAAAACTACAATAAAACAAATGTTAAATCCGACATTGAAGATACAGATTGGCATCCGTTGTTTGCCTGTACAAACCCAACTATTGCATGGGACTATTTAAGAGAAAAATTATCGTACGTTGCAGTAACTCATGCGCCATTTACTACTAAAATTATTAAAGGAAAACCATGCCCCTGGCTTAATAAGGATATAAAGCGAGAAATGAATTTTCGTGACACTCCGAACCGAAAAGCTCAGAAAAACAAAACCTGCTGGGGGGCGTACAAGAGACAGAAAAACCAGGGTTAACAAACTTATCAAAAGAGCGAAAGAGGAATACCACAAAAATCTTCGAGAACAAAACAGTACAAAACCCGAGAAATTTTGGAAATCAATAAAAAGCTTGTTTCCCACCAAAGCAAAGGTAGAAACTTCCTGTATTAAAATTGAACTGGATGGTAAACAAATTAACGACAAACACCAAATAGCAAATGGGTTCTGTAATTTTTATCAAACAGCAGCCTCGAAACTCAAGCAATTAAGTCTAACCCTCAAAGATTTTGTATGGTCCGGTCCAAATAAACGAACAACGCACGCAAATGTTTTCAAAATTTCACACGTATCGGTACCGGAAGCGGAAAAGTATCTGAAACAACTGAAAAGAAAAAAGTCAGAAGGCATTGACGGAATTCCCAACTGCAGTCTGTGCACATGAACTTGCACCATTAATTTCGCATCTTATCACCCTTTCTTTGAAGACTGCTGGGATACCAGAAGACTTAAAAACTGCAAAAGTTACACCTGTCTACAAAGACGGTGAGAAATCTAACTTTATGAACTATCGACCAATTTCGGTGCTACCAAATATCTCTAAAATCTTGGAACGATGTGTTTATAGTCAACTCATTAGCCATCTTGAATCGAAAATTCTACTTTCCTCGGAACAGTATAGTTTTCGTAAAAAACGCAGTACAGAGCTTGCAACATTGCTGTTCCTTGATGAAATACACAGGGCCATGGACCATGAAAACCTTACAGGTGCTTTGTTTGTCACCATCATTTGACACCATCAGCCACCATCCTAGATAACCTTCCACAATTTGGAATTTCAGGAGATGAACAAGTGTGGTTTACTGACTACCTTTTCAATAGGACGATGAGAGTCAACTATGGGGGTACACTATCGACACCACTCCCAATCTACTGTGGAGTCCCACAAGGCTCAATTTTGCCCCCCCTACTGTTTCTCCTTTATTTCAATGAACTTTCATCGATACTAAAATACTGTAAAGTGATAATGTACGCAGATGACACTGTCCTTTACTACCATCACAAGGACCGGAAAGAAATCGAGAAAGTATTAAAACAAGAACTGTGTGTTATGTCGAAATGGTTACAAGATAATGAACTTATCATAAACATGAAAAAGGGGAAAACAGAGGTTATGATGTTTGGAACGAAGAAACGGTTGAATCAACCAGAACACAAAATGGACATTCAATACCAAGGAGAAACAGTGAATATAACATCTGGCTATAAATACCTAGGTGTTCAGCTCCACCCTTCACTGACCATGCAAGAACACTTTGATTCGATTTGCAAAAAGGCATCTACACGTACACGTCTACTGAAAAGAATAAGACCTTTCATAACGGTCATAGCCACCCTGAGAATCTACCAAGGCCTTATTGTTCCGATAATGACATATTGTTCGTTGACCAACTTCTACTTGAATCTCGTATTCATAAACTGACAAATGAAGAAGTTTCATCCATCAACAACATTTTTAAAAGAAAAATTTGTCTTACAGTATTCAAATGCATTAACGGACTTTTTTCCAAACTTCAAAGATTATTTTGAACTCGTAAATCACGACAAAGGAACCAGAAACAATAATAAACTTTTGAGAGTGCCTAAAGTGAAACTAGAAAGTACTAAAAAGTCTTTTTATTACAATGGGATAGTAGTTTATAATGACTTACCATTAGATATCAGAACAGAAACTAACTATGGTTCTTTCTGTAAAAAGGTGGACCTATTTCTGAATTTGTAAATGTGTCTAAGAAGATTTACACCCAATTGCCTAGTGTTTCAAATGTCACACCTGTTCAGATGTCCATTATTTTCCTAGACACATCTTGACGAATTTTCACTCGCTTAACTTTTAACCACTGATTTCAAAACTTGTACAATGTTTAATTGCCTTTCTTCATTATTTTAATTGTATTATACTTATTTTTTTTATACACAGGACTTATATGAAAACCAGTTATGTAAACTGATATAATGCACCTGTTGAAATATTATCAAATAATTTTCTCCCGGCAGTCCTTCAACATTCCCGGTGGCAGCTCATCAAGTCCAGCAGCTTTGTTGTCCTTTAGTTTCTTTAAAAAGTTTCCAATCGAAACTTTGGAAACATATTTAAAGTAAAACGTCTTGTCAATCTGAGCGTGATTGTTTCGGAACGTTTCCAAACAAAGTTGGCAAGTTCAAATGCTCTGGACTTTAATTTATCTACAGCTGTCGAAAAATATTCTCTAAATCTATTTGCAAGACGTCGGTTCATAATTGCATTTTTAGCGTTCTTGTTGTTCGCTTCAGCTTTCGTCGGAAAAATATCTTTAACAGCTCTCCAGAAATTCTTTGGATTCAGTCGATTTTCATTATTCTTATTTCTGTGATACGTTCCTTTTGCTTTTCTTTGCATGTTAATACATCGATTACGAAATAATTTGTATACTTTCCAGTCATAAGCAGTGTTCGTATTTCTTGCTTTTCAAAGCAATCTGTCATGTCGATCCATCGCATTTTTTAATTCATTATCAATCCACGGACATGAAAGACCCTTTTTCAATGATACGCTCAGGTTTGTCGAAGATGCCTTTAACGATGATGTTGATTGCTTTGTGTTATCGTCTGCAAATGTGACAACTGGATACTTGGTTTTTTTTGTATACATTTACGATTTTTACCAAAAACATTCAAATCAAATCAAATTATTACTATTATTATTATGTTTTGATTTCTTTTCTTTATATTGTGCAAAGTTTTAGAACTGCTAATCACCGGGCTATTACTCATAGCCTAAGGTATTTGGTCGTTCGTGTATGCTTTTTTTATTTATTTTCTTTTATAACATACATTCCTTTCTACTAAGTTCTAAAGGGAGAGTGTTCTTCTAAGGATATGCGCCATACTATTTAAAACTATCTTCTCAATTTCTGGCAGCTGTATGTTTCCCGGTATCTGTTTGATATACTTATCTGTCCTTTTCTTCACCATACCTAGAGCGCCTATAATAACTGGGATTGTCTTCGCTCTCATGTTCCACATTCGGCCAACTTCGATCTCTAAGTCTTTGTATTTAGTGAGCTTTTTAAATTCTTTAGCCGAAATGTTACTATCGGACGGGACACTCACATCAATCAGCCGACATTGTTTACTCAACTTATCCTTTACGACAATATCTGGTCTGTTGGCTTGAATTGTTCGGTCTGTCCTTATTGAGAAATCCCAAAAAATGGTCACCTTTGACGAATCGATTACNGTTCCACATTCGGCCAACTTCGATCTCTAAGTCTTTGTATTTAGTGAGCTTTTCAAACTCTTTAGCCGAAATGTTACTATCGGACGGGACACTCACATCAATCAGCCGGCATTGTTTACTCAACTTATCCTTTACGACAATATCTGGTCTGTTGGCTTGAATTGTTCGGTCTGTCCTTATTGAGAAATCCCAAAGAATGGTCACCTTTGACGAATCGATTACTGGGAGTGGTTTGTGTTCGTACCATGTGTCAACAATTTCTATTTCATAGAATTTACAAACTTTCCAATGAATATATTGACCAACGCGGTTATGTCTATTTGTGTACTCGTTAGGGGCCAAAATATGGCAACCAGATATAAGGTGATCAATTGTCTCAGTACTTTTCCCATGTATTCTATACTTCGGGTCTGCCCCATTCCTTAACATATTTGCCTCGTAGTTTCTTGTACGCAGACTTTGGTCTTGTGCTGCCATGATAAACCCCTCTGTTTCCGCTTTGAGACCCGCACTACTTAGTCACCTATGGGTATCACATAAATTTACATCAGGTTTTAGGCTACGTTGAGCAAACTTTCCATGAAGCGGTATATTTTTCCAAGCCTCGCTGATTACTTTCTTTCCGTTCGTTTTAGCTAAAGCTTTCAATTTTTGTGCGTTTTCTGTTACTTTTTCTCCCTCTCTTTTTCCCCCACCTTCAATTGACAAATCTATTTCCAATTCTCTCGCAAACTTTCTTCCTTCCTTAGTAATAGAGTGCATGTTTTTCCTTTCTTGATGCCTATACACTAGGTTAAGTATCCAGTCTTCTGTAAGGCTTAGGTATCTGAGGAGTCAAATAGTCGATGTTTTATAGGCAAGTTCTAGTTGAGTGAGGCCTTTACCTCCTTCCTTTCTGGGCACGTATAGGCGGTCTATGTCAGCTTTTGGGTGATGCATGTTATATGTTGTTAGCATTTTTCTCAACTTAGTATCAAGTTTTTTAATCTCACTGATATTCCAATTAATGATGTTATAACTATAGGTAATGACTGGAACAGCTAAAGTATTAATAGCTGTTATCCTATTTTTAGAGTTCAATTCGCTTTTCAAAATGCATCTAGTCCTTCTGACAAGCTCTTTTCGTAGTTTCTCTTTCATGGTTGCATGCTGAATTCCACTGGATTCGTTTACACCTAGGTATTTATACACTTCTTCTTGCTCTAGATTCTTAATTTCAGTATCATTATCAAGCTGAACACTTGTAGAACTAGCAAGTCTGCCTTTTTTAAAAGTAGCCTTTGCACATTTACTGAGACCAAATTCCATCCCAATGTCGTTACTAAAACC
>RDPX01000004.1:964377-969377 GCA_003991215.1 Morbakka virulenta
CACTACTGTAAATGCCTTATAAAATAACACTGTCTGATCTTTCTTTCTTCTCCCCCCCCCCCCCGTTCCTACTCTTTATTAACTTTCTTCAACAAAAGCACCATCCTACACGAAACAAGACCAGCGTTAGCAAAATTCAGCCTCATCTTGCCCATTTCTTATTGATTCAAAAACTAAAACTCTGATTGCGCGCGGAGAGGGGGATCAATCCACAAAGGACCGTCCAAAATGTACGTAACAACGGGGATAGTGTGTTAAACAAAATTTTCGTGACAGTGTATTACATTGATTAAATGGGGTGGGGTTAGATCAGCGTTTAGTATGCTCATTTGGTTTTAGGCAGGAATTGTATACACGTTTTTTCACTGTTTGAAATTTTATAGCTTCGTTACTTATTCTCATAGTTTGCATTGTATCTCTTCGGATATAGTAGCCACTTTCATTTGAGTTCCGATGATGTTTGGCAATCTGATCTGCCTTATTGTCTTACAGCCCAAAAGGGTCTATTAATGAGATACTGCAAAGAAATACATATTAGACTCGAAAGTGTCAAATATTCTTAGTCAATATAAACATTTCCCAAAATCTTGCTAAAAATTGAAACATTTTCCAAAAAAAAATGAAACTTAATGAGCAAGAGTAACAAACTTTTTTTATTTCAACTGAATTCATTTCAATGAATTTTGGGCTACAATTCAAAAATACATCATTTTATTGTAAGATTGACAATATTCGTTTTATCCTTTAAACCGCAATTCGTACTGCTCACAAATAACCGAGCAGACTGCCCTTTCTAACACTGTAATTGTTTCCCATTTTAGGACCCTTGAAAACTCAGTCTAAAGACCAATCAACTCCAGTTTTGAGTTAGTACGAGTATAATATTCATGACTGTTTCTTCTGCGATTTACCTTATTTTCACATTTAGGGGCACTTAAAATACATCGTTGATCCAAACTGAAGGGCTTCTGCCCTTCAGTTTGGATCCCTTTATTTAGAATGCCCTTCATTCTTAACTCCAAAGCAAGATGAGTTGGGCGAAGAAGGTTGTGATATCAGGTTCTGCCAAATTTAAAAGCCGTCGAGGTGAAGTTATATGAACAGTTAATATATTAGGTTTAGCTGTAGAAAGAGGTAATTACAGAGGATTAAAGCTAATGGACCAAGTCCTGAAAGCTGTTGAAAGAGTAATCGAAAAACAAATTAGAAGTGAAATAAACATCGATGACATACAATTTGGTTTTATGCCTGGACGAGGAACTATTGATGCCATTTTTATCCTTAGACAAATGCAAGAGAAGTACCTTGGGAAGAACAAGAAGCTGTACTTTGGCTTTGTGGATTTGGAAAAAGCCTTTGACAGAGTGCCAAGAGAAGTTGTTTGGTGGGGAATGGCTGATTAAGGTTGTTCAGGCAATGTAGAGAAATGCTAAAAGGCGGGTATGGGTCAACAGTTCCTATACTCAAAGTTTTGGTGTGGGAGTTGGGGTTCATCAGGGATCTGTACAAAGTCCACTGCTTTTTATTTGTGTTTTGGAAGCACTGTCAAGAGAGTTTCGAAAGGGTTGCACAGTGGAATTGCTATATGCAGATGACCTGGTTCTCTCCAGTGAGGCATTGGATGGTCTACTTGCTAAGTTAGAGACTTGGAAGAAGGGTTTCGAAGGTAAAGGTTTGACAGTGAACATGAGAAAACAAAAGTGATGGTCAGTGGTCGCAATTTAGGAAAGCCATTGGAGAAAGGAAAGTTTCCCTGTTCAGTCTGTGGGAAGGGAGTTGACAGCAACTCAATCTATTGTGGTACTTGCAAGCACTGGGTACATGAACGGTGCAGTGGAATAAAGTACAAACTGACAGAAAGTAACCGTTTTAGCTGCAAGAGGTGCATAGAAGGGGAGGAAACCTGTGACTTAGACCTATGGAAAGTGCATTTGGAGGGTGAGAAAACTGTTGTGGAGAAGGTCTGCTACCTTGGTGACACCCTTGGAGGTGAAGGAGGAGCTGGTGCAAGTGTAACAACAAGGGTTAACAGTGGATGGAGTAAGTCCAGGGAGCTAATGCCATTGTTAACCAGCAGAGCTCTGCCATTACCTACCAAAGGTAGAGTCTACCAAGCATGTGTACGTAGCACAATGATGTATGGCAGTGAAACTTGGCCAGTGAAAGCTGAAGATGTCAGCGGCATGGAACGGAATGACATGAGAATGATAAGACGGATGTGCAACGTAAGTATAAAGGACAGGCTCAGTTCTAATGAACTCAGGAGATTGAATCTGCACAGTATTGGCAGCTGTGTGCAGAATAGGAGGCTTCGTTGGTTTGGTCATGTGGAGAGAGTGGACAAGAATGCTTGGTCACGTAGATGCAGAAAAATCAAGGTGACAGGAACCACTGGCAGAGGAAGGCCGAAGGAAACATGGGAGGAAGTGATAAGGATGGATCTCAAACAAAAAGGTGTCAGCAGAGACATGGTGAAGGTTAGGATAACTTGGAAGTCAATTTCAAGAAAGCGTCCAACACATGCCAGCATGTAAAACGGACGTTAAACCGAATATGATGATGATATGATGACTCACATTTGAAATCAACAATGTATGATTTAAAGGAAAATTCAGTTTACCTTCACCTGTTACAACCCCATCTCAGGTCAAATGGGAATGAGATACATCAATTCAGCACCCTTAAAACCTGTTAAAACCCAAGATAAAAAAATTTCATGCTGAAACAAAACTTGCCCTTACGTTCACAAGATGTCCTGAAGAAACTGCTGCTGTTCCAGGCCCAGGTAAGGCCATATTTCATTCGGATGATAAAGCTAAAGTCCCAGAAGGTGGAACTGCCACCAAAAAGTCAAACTTCACCAATCATGTATGTAGAGTGTAAAATTGCTTTGAGAAATAATGATTTTGTAGTGGCATCACATTTACAGAATAATCCCATCTGTGATGAAGATAGGACCAAATAAAAATTGTAAATCCCTTAACTGATGATGAGTCCGAATCGGGGCAGAAATATGTTATGGTAAAGAGATGCAAAATATTCTGGTTTTTCGGCTTTTCAGCATCTTTCAGGCATAAACAGGCAAAACCTTTTCTCAGAATTCATTACAAGCTTTTAAAAGGATAGGATAAAGGGGGGAAGGAAGGAGATGAACACCACAGTAGTTAGCAGCCCTGGGGAAAAAGCTGTGTAAATCACAATATGTAAGCATGTATGTCCACGAGTGTAACACGATGCTTACCAAACTAAACAAGGTTTTCAGAGTTGTTAAAGATTGTTCCCTATCCAACCTTGTACCGTTAACTACACTGAATGAGCAAAGGATATATAGAAAATATACAATCTACTTGCCCCATATTCCAGAACATTGCCATGGAAAACAAAATCCTTTTGAAAGGGCGCGTACGTAAAGTTTCCTAGTGGCACAAAAAATGACTTCGTGTTTGTGGGTAAATGAAGTCATCCATAAAAAATATATCCACACAGTGTAGCTATTTTCGCATCAAACAAAAAGAATTACATTGTGCATCTGACATGCAAATAATGGAGCTAGTATGAGGCCAGGCAGCATCAGCAACTGAGATGACGACTGGTTCAGCCCCAGATAATTGTAGTACGTCGACAAGGGAAGCTATAAATGCCAAGGTAAGGTAAGAATTGAAATGGCACATCTGATGGTGTACATTTTGAAGGTGAGCTGACCAACGCACAACTGCAACAGAAAACTTGGACTCAAAATCCTGAAAATCTCATACCTGCATCCAGCTACGAAACAAGAGAAGATAGGAGACAACGCGACGATAGTTTCCGAAATCTTTAAGACATTAAAAAACTGATAATTTGTGTTGTGCTTTTACAACACCGCGTCATGTTATATTACAGGGTTATTTTATTCATATTTACATTCAAAGAATTTAACTCGTGTGTATTTAATTAATCTGGTACTTGGGTAGGTCAATTTAGATGTAAAAGGATGTGGGTGTCCACCAAAATCGTTACGTATTGGTATTTTACCCTCAAGTACTCTCTTAATGGCCCTTGACAATGATTTAATCAACAGAATTATCAATTCTGCATGACTTGCTTGAAAGTTACCCGGCTCCTTATAAGAGACCACTCTTCAAATATTTTATGCCTTCGTATTTGAAGTTATATGTATTTTTAATCTGGTACCGAGGTAGGTCAAATTAGGTGGGTAAGGTCTAGGATTCACCACATTTTGAAAACAAGTTTTGAAAAAGGTTTCCTGACGGGTCTCATCTTCCGCAAAAGTAAAAGTGGTAGGTATTTGATCAACTGATTTCATAATATCAAAGGCAACCAACCAAAACTCGTTTACGGTGAATGATGGGGAGTTAATGTGTGAAGTTAATGAAAGTACTTTATGGATGCCACGCTAGGTCAACTTAATTGACAGAGGCATCAAAACAAATTGTCTCCTTATTCTCAATCTCCTTATTCTGGAAGCAAGAAATACAACAATTCTCATAACTGAAGATATTATCATTTCCTCTATACTAACTGTGACATCCTTTTATTTTTTCCATATATATGTATATATATTGTGTGTATGCGTATGTGTGTGTTTAAAAGTTTTGTGTTCTACATCAAAATAATTTTGCTCAAATCTTCATTTTTGAAGGTTTACTGTGTCTCTACAGTAACTAGAAAGAGCACATACACTCAATGGTGTTTTAACGAAACAAAATATACTCAAGAGAATAAAGTGATGATGTTTATTGGATTTAGTTGTATAGTATTCCACTGTGCTGTAGTCTAGCGCATTACCTTGTATGTTACGATACAGTATGTTATAGTGATGGGATGGATAGAGTGCGTTACGGTGCGGTATAGTACGTCATTTCAAAATTAATGCAGGTCTTTGAAATTTAGTGTAAAATACAAATAACTCATTTCTTTCTGTCCTTGCTTCCTTGAAACCGGAGTTTGCTACAGTTGCCTTAAACACCAACTTACCACAGGGCCTGATGGATTCGCCA
>RDPX01000004.1:971877-984676 GCA_003991215.1 Morbakka virulenta
TGAAAGAAACAAATCAATGGGTAAACAAAAAATAAAAGTAAAGGCTTCTGCTCCCGGCCGTTAAGTATTGTTCCATTCATCTCATGGACATTTCTTTTCGTTTTTAAGCGATAAGGTTAATTATATTGGGCCGAGGCATTGATGAAATAAGATACCTGATTGTACGCCACATAATTGGGGGTTACGAGTCGTTTCAAGTCAACTGTGATGGCTTTTTCTAAAAATGTTTTTATTCTTCCGAAGAAACTATCAGATTTATGGCTAAATACTGTAAAGTACACTGTATTTTAGGGACGAATTTCCGTAACTAATAATTTGTCTTTCATTTTATTACGCCGCTTTTTCTTATCATGTACAGGAGGCATATTTAAACCTTCAGAATGTAAAATCATTCTAGAAATGTTGTTGGGCTGTTAGCTATACTATAAATAGCGTGTTAGCCACGAAAATCAAGCACGTTTAGTTGTATTGTTTTATTCATGAGAACAATTATAGGCCACCATTTACTTTCACGCCCACGGGTTCTTTGAAGCCTGTGTCGTGTTGTAATTTCCATTTGGATATGATTTGAAAAAAATACTCCAATTCCAATCATACCTTTTTAATTTTTTTATATGAAGCCACTCTCGTAAAGACTACTAACAGGTCTTCAGTTCTGGGCCTAAATTTTCTTGTATACTGATAACGAAAAACAGAAATATTAGCTTGTTGTGGCTAACAAAGTCTGCTTTATCAGTTTAGACGATTCCTCATTTTCCAATTATTTTATAATCACGACAAACGTGTTTGTGACAGGTTTAGGAAGTTTCGGTATATACAAAATGCAGCAACCTTAAGACTATATTTACGCAGCAGGGATCTCAAGGACTATAACATAACAATCATATTATTATCATTGTCTTTGCTTCATACCGTTTGTTGTTTGGCATTTGATTGAATTCTTCAATCTAAGATGTCGAGAGTCCTTCTAATTAGTTTTGTTGTTCCAAGCACACACGTCTTTTGCAATAAAAATTTCATTTGTCTTATCTCAAATTGTTCAGCATATCTCTTAAAGTTTTTGCTCAGTGTACCAATGCACTCCGATGATGATGGGTACTACTTTCCTGGAAACCCATAGCTTCACCACTTCCCTTCCAAGGCTTTCGTACATTTTTTCTTCTCTTCCCTTTCGGTCACTCTTCTATCATAAGGGCATGCGACATAAATGATTTTCCATTCATTTGTCTCTTGATCGTGCTGGGCAATGTCGGGTCTCTAACAAATTGTCCATACGTTTTCTTCTCTTTCCAGGGATTCAGACTCTTGTCTTTTTCTCTCTGCTCATAGTCTTTAGGATTCAAGGAACTGTCAGTCCGGATTATCCCATTCCTTTTGACAGCATTTAACAATGGCTCGGTTTGCTACTAGACATACCAACCAAGGTTGTTTTCTTCAGCTCTGACAGATCCTTTGCAGCCTATTAACCCTTTTCCTCCTTTATTCCTGGAAACATAAAGTCAATTTTTGTCACTTTTTGGATGAAATTCTTTATTGATGGTCAGTATTCTTCTTGTTTTCCTGTCCATTTCATCTAACTCTTTTGCTCGCCAATCCAAAATTCCTGCACCATATCTCAATAGCGAAACCGCCCATGTATTCACTGCCTTAATTTTGTTTCTTCCATGAAGCTTACTCTTGCAAACTAGTCTCAGCTTTCTAAAATACTCCTGTTTAAAACAATAAGGTCTCTTCGTACAATTCCGTCAAATTTCAAGACTCCAAGATATTTATAACCACTTTGGTCAATTATTTTGTTTGTTTCTCCTGTTGGCAGTGATATTCCATTACTTCTACTTCTGTCAACTGATCCTCTACGCATGATCAAAACTCCACATTTTTTAATATCAAATTCCAATTTGATGTCATTACTAAATATTTGGACTGTAGATATTAAACTGTCTATTTCCCTCTCATTTTTCCCGAACAATTTCAGATCGTCCATGTAAAGGAGGTGATTCACATCTTCACCAGATTTAAGGGTGTATTTTGCCTTAACCTTTTGCAATGTCTGATTTAAAGGTACCATGTGAGCATCAAGGACACAAAGAATGTTGAAATCAGCTAAGTGGGAAGATTTTGCTACCTCGGCTCAATTCTATCAGAGCAGGGTGGATGTCGGGAAGAAATAGATACCAGGATTAGCAGAGCTTGGAGAAAGTATAGAGACTTTAGCGGGGTAGTTTGCGACAGAAAGATGCCTCTGAAGCTAAAAACCAAGATCCACACAGCAGTCATACGACCTGTGTTACTGTATGGATTAGAGACAGCAGCGTTAAGAAAGGCAGAGTAAAGGGCCCTTGAAGTGACAGAAATGAAAATGTTGAGGTGGATATGTGGTATATCACGTCTGGAACACCGGACCAACGACGACATTCGAAGGTTTGTCGGTGTGCCAAACATATCCAGGAAGACCAGGGAAGCAAGGCTAAAGTGGTATGGGCATGTAATGAGGAGGAACCAGGAGAACCTAATAAAGCAAGCATGGCAGGAGACAGTTCAGGGGAAAAGGAGCAGAGGCAGGCAGAAGCTGAGATGGAGAGATGTTGTAAGGGAAGACATGAGGCAAGTTGGAGCGAATCCGGAGGACTGCAAGGAGCGCGGAAAGTGGCGCAGATTGTGTCGAGCGGCCGACCCGTCCTAGCGATGGAACAAGACCGCAGGAAGAAGAAGAAGAAGATTTAAAGGTACCATGTATATGACAAAAAGTTAGGGGGGGCAAACTGTCCCCTTGGAAAATTCCTTTTTTAATGTTCACATTGCCGACAACCTCACTAGCATAAGTCCCAAATCAACAGTCCAGCTCTTCAACGATTTCTCTAGAAACTCAATAATGTTATCCGCAGCCTTTACCAATTTTAATGTTTCCAATATCCACGAGTGTGGAATCATATCTTGAGCCTTCTTGTAGTCTATCCAGGCCATTCCTAAATTGGTATGTCTCCTTTTGCAATCACGTATTATCATTTTGTTAATAAGCAAATGGTCTTTCGTCCCCCTGCTTTTTCGTCTACATCCTTTTTGCTCTGGGGTTAATTTATTATTCATCTCTAGGAAATCGTACAAAGAATTTGAGACTTTTCCTGTGAGGAGTTTCCGCATTAGTGATAGACACGTAATTGGCCGATAGTTGTCCACTTCTATGCCTTTCGCACAATCTTTGTGGCACAAAACAGTTTTTCTAGTGGTTCTCCACTTCGGGATTTCATTTCCGTTAATTATCAAATCATTCATTTGCTCTGCTAATCTCACGTGAAGTAATGTAAACTCCTTAAGCCAATACCTTTGGGCCCCATCTTGACCAGGGCTTTTCCAGTTAGGCATCTTTTTGCATTGTTTAGTAATCATTTGAACTGTGATTTGTAAGTCATTTTGTTTTACTTCATTTCTCCCTTCTTCCCTTAATTCTTTAAACCACAAAATGCCTTACTTTCACCAGCGTCCGGTTTTTCATTACAACATTTTTTGCCATTAAGCTTTGAATACACTTTCTTTTGATCATTTTGAAACAATTTGTTTATTCTGAATTGTTCAATTCGTTGCTCGTAACGTTTTATTTTCAGAGACTTGACCTGGTAGAGTTGCTTTGGTCCCTCTATTACAGTATCCAATCCTTTCTTCATTATAAGATATTTTCTTTCTAATTCCTACAATTTTCTTGTCCTTTTCAATTCATTTTTCCTAGCAGTGTCAAGAATACTGTGTCTTCTTATTTCATTGACTGAGTCTTGGATCCTTCGTTTCCACCATGGTTCTTTCCTAGCATTTCTTGCTTTAAAAGGCTTGAGTCCAAATTCTCGGCTAATGAGAATTGCGCAAGCTTTTATTAAATTATTGGTCTCAGTAAGGTTATTAGTTCTAACTTTAGACAAAAGTCTATTCATCTTCTGTACATGATCTTTCAATTTTTTCCTGTTAACTCGTTTGAACCCGCTAAGTTTTTCGTCTGGATGATTACTACAACTTTATTAAGTTTGTCCAAGGTTTCTTTATCCTCTTCTGACATATCATCTAAATTCCCAACAGTTACCACATGGTCCACTTCAACCCGTTCGCCTGGATTCTCAATCTCTTCCTTACTTTCAAAACTTTTCTAACCCTAACCCTAACCCTAACCCTTCCATCAATTCACCGTCTTCTGCTTCAATTTCATCTCTTAAAACCCTTCTCTTAATCTCCGCCATTTCAATTTCTGAAAGCCAACCATTCAATCGAATCTTTCTTGCTTGATCACACAATCTTTGTTCGGTTACGTTAGGTTCTTGCCTTTCTTTCCATATGTTATGCATACGCTTTCTATATCCTTTAATAGGTCTTCTTTGTTCATCCATCGATTTACTTGAAAAATAAAACTCCATAACAGCAATGTTCAACTCTTTATTTCATCCCATTCTAGCAGTAGTAGGATGACGACCGGGTCCCCGCTGCTGTGCCGGGGAACACCTGCCAGGCGAGGAACCTTCACATGAAGCTCCAGCCCCATTCACGTCGTTGTTTTTAACCACAGTAAATGGGCATAAGTATTCGCGAATTTCAAAATGGCGGCATCGATTGATAAACAATAGTAATTGGACATAAGTATTCTGTCTAATTTTCATCAATGGCTCCCTTTCAGTAATTTCAGCTTAACAATAGATAACTCCTCTGTGATTTCTTCTTTCAATAAAACAACCTCTTCTTGATTGATATTATTTTCCTAACGACCAGCCTCGTCGTTACCATTCTCTACTTCCCCATCATTTTGGAGTTCATTTTCTTGTGGCCTTACAATATCTCGATTTTCAATCAACCCGCCATTATCTTCAACGATATTATTGTCCGTGATCACTCTTTCCTCGACATCATCATCAACACCTTCTCCAATTGCGTCATACCTAGCCTGTTCTCTAATTTGTACTAATTCAATGTCGGTTAGTTTTTCATTACGAATAATGTATTTTCTTTGGTTCCCCAATTTATTTGCGTCTGGATTATCAAATTTGTCACTCTCGCTGTTGCGCGTACACCTTTTTAGGAAAGTATCTTCGGTGTTGTTATTTTCAGGATTCTCTAAAGCATAGTAAAAACAATATAAAACTTCCTTGTTTTCTTTTCTTGTCCATTTCTTCCTTTTTTCTTTCTGATTTTTCTTAGGTGGTGAGCCCAAGGGGCCAGCATTGGGAGCATTCCCGACCTGGTGACCACATGGATTGTGATTTTGAGAAGAGTTAGACCTGGTAGAAGATTTTTCGAAATTCTCAGCCTGGTCACTCACTGAGGCACGCGCCCCTTGTTTATCCGCGCGACCGGCGATGCGGCATGATTTACTTTTGCTTCTGGTATTCCTTTGAAAGAAGGAGTTGGATATTCTGCGCCAGTCGCAACCTGGTATTTCTAGTCCACGGGGATTTATTATTATTATTATTACTATTATTATTATTATTATTATTATTATTATTATTATTATTATTATTATCGAGTGGTTACACACCATCTAGTGATGGATGGGTGAAAAACCCACATTCATTATTATTATTATTACCATTATTATTATTATTATTATTATTACTATCATTATTATTATTATCTTAAAAGGCTTTAGGCGCTGTCTGATGGAATTACCGATATCTA
This sequence comes from Morbakka virulenta, assembly GCA_003991215.1. Classification (NCBI taxonomy): domain Eukaryota; kingdom Metazoa; phylum Cnidaria; class Cubozoa; order Carybdeida; family Carukiidae; genus Morbakka; species Morbakka virulenta. The sequence continues at coordinate 977,527 of RDPX01000004.1, forward strand.
TAAAACTGATTGGTGAGTCATAGCAAATGACTAAAGGCAATAAGTAATTCCTCTCCTTATGTTTCTGGCATTTTCCTTAATATTCTAGACATCCCATGTAATAATGTCTTTTGTTTGAAGCCAACTTTCACGTCTATTTCCAGATTTTCCACATGATACTTAAAAGCTTTCCATATGCTGCCTAATACCCCAACAATAATTGGAAAAACTTTGACCTTTTTCGTTTTGCATATTCTCCCAATTTCCCTTCTCAAGTTATGGTATTCTTCAATTTTTTCCTCTTATTTGTCACACACTCTCCAGTCAGTCAGGACCGCAACATCAACAATAACACGTTTTATCTGTTTTATTAACAAAGATAATGTCTGGTCTACGGGCATCAATGACATTACTACGCTGTATGTTAAAGTCTCAAAGAATCTTAACAGATTCGTTTTTAATCATTCCTTTTGTATTATGCTGGAACTATTTTCAGCTTACAAGCACATTTACACGCACATTTTTCACAATAAATTTTGCAATATTATCATGTCTCCTCTTTCATTCCCGTTGGGCAAATTTTTTACACTCACAAATAATGTGACAGATGGTCTCACCCATTTCTCTACATATTCTACACAATAGGTGGTCTTAACTATTGTCAATCTTATGCTTCAAATAATTTGTTCTTAATGCTTGCTCTTGTGCACCACACACTAATGCTTCAGTTTCTACTTTCCGATTTCTTTACATTATTCAGTCCCAGAAGTAACTTCTTTAGATATAGTATTTCTCCTCTTTCGTCTATTCTTTGTTTCTTTTCCACTCCAGTTTTAAGAATTCTTTCTTTTTCAACTTCACCAAGAAGAGTCTCGGTACTCTCTGTAACATACGTAGAGAGACAGCCTCTTCTATTTCCACAACGTCCTCAATACTTAGTAGCCCTCTGCCACCCTCCTTTCTTGGTACATAAAGCCAATCTACGTCCCATTTCTTAGCAAACCCCCCATATATGGTCAGCATCTTTCTTGTCTTCTTATCTAGATTCTTAACTTCATCTACTTTCCAGTCCAATATACCAGCACTATATCTGATAATAGCTACAGCTCTGGCATTAATCGTAAAAATCATATTCCTACTGTTGAGGTGTGACTTTAGAATAAGTCTTAATCGTATGATATATTCAGTTGATACCTAACTTTTTATTTCATAATCTTTTATTTGTTCGCATTCGAGTATTCCGACGTTATTGTATCCATTTTCAATGTTTACATTCTTTGTCCTTTCTCCTGTTGGGAGTTTGAGACCGTCTGAATGGACAAGTTCAGACTCTTCATAGTCAAAACTGCACATTAGGTTATACCAAATTCCATTCCAATATTGTTACTTACATTCTAACCGAGTTCATTAGGATATCGAGTTGCTTTTCGTTCTTTTAAGACTTTTAAATCATCCATGAAAACAAGTAGTTGACTGCAGAAAGTCCCTTTCTAAGTTCGTATCCTGCTTTTACTTTACGAAGGAAAATTGTCATTGGGGCTAAACTGAAGACAAAGAGTAACTGAGAGAGACTATCGCCCTGGAAGATCCCTTTTGTGATTTTCATTTTACCCAGTAAAACACTTCCTGATGTTTAACTGGTTTCCCAATTTTTTATACTGGTTTTTGTATGCTATTTGAATGTTGGGAGCTATTTCAAAAATGTCCAAGCACTTCTATCTCTAACAAGGAGATACCATGTCGAAGGCCTTCTTATAGTCTGCACACCTCATGACAAGATTAGTCATTCTTCGCTTACAGTTTTCAAAAAACCATTTTATCAATCAAACGCTTATCTTTGGTGCCACGTGATCATTTTCGGAAGCCCTTCTTTTCCTCTGGCAACAATTGGTTTGGTTTCAGGTGATTGTAATTAATTACTTTCGGATAAGACACTAGTGAAAACCTTCCACATGACTAAAAGACAGGCGATCGGTCTAAAATTAGTTAACTCGCCACCTTCTCTTATCTTCCATTATCAACACTGGTACCTTTAGTTAGCCATTCAGGGAAACTACCTGATGTCAAACATTCAACTAGCACTGCTGTTAGAAGAGGAAGTAAGGAAAGGAGGTTCTTAATCCAATAACCCTGGACGCCGTCAGGCCCGGGTGCTTACCACTTTGAAAGTTTGTTTATTCGTCCTTTTAACATCTCAATGGTGCCTGTTTTATTTGTTAGGTGTTCTAGTCTGGTGGAAACGTCTCTTTCAATATCTCTGACCCATTCCGCATCTTTTTGATGCGTTATTTCATTTTCCCAAATACCCTTCCAAATTTACCGTGACTGGTCAGCATCCGGGATAACGTCACTGCCTCTTACAATTCCTTCTAATTGTTCTATATTCTTATATATTCTTATATATTATTATACTCTAATTGTTCAAAAAGCAGCTTCTGATTGTTTTCAAAAAATCTGTTTTGCCGGCATTATTCTACTACTGTTATTATTATTATCATTATTACTATTATTACCATTATTATTTTTTCGTAGCTCGGTTTACAAACCGGAAGATGTTAACTGAACATCAAGTTGCGACTCACAACCTTAGATATTCAGTGCAAACCGCAGAGTCCTTGCTGTTCCCAACAAGCAAGCCTTCTGTAAAGTTCCAAAATGAGAATCAGGGCAAACTTTCCGAAGGCAATCGTGGAAACCCTTAGATACAGTACCCAATGCTCCGATGATAATGAGAACCACTTGTACTTCTCTACAAGTTCAAATTCGTTTTAATTCCCACTTAAAGTGCTGGTATTTTATTTTTTTTCTCTCTCTTTTTCGATGACTCTGGTATCAACGGGGCAAGCTACATCAACTATCGTACATTTTCTATTTTCTTTATCAAAAATAACTATGTCAGGCTTCGAATGTTCCAAAACCTTATCAGTCTGGATTTTCATGTCGCAGAGTATTTTCACTTTTTCGTTTTCAATTACATCTTCTGGATGGTGATCATACCAATTTTTTGAATTTTCAATGTTGTGGTCTTTATACGTATGCCAATGTAAAACTTGTGCGATTTTATTATGCCTCCAGTTTTTGTATTGTTTCTGAGCCAGAGTTGTACATTCTGATACTAAGTGGACAACTGTCTCCTTACAGTCATCGCACAGTCGACACATAGGGGAAGTACCATCCTTGTCAATATGATGTTTGATTGACTTGGTTATGATGGCTTGCTCTTGAGCCCCATCAGAGTACCTTCTGAGGCCTTCTTTAAGTCACCAGTTTTTATCCAATCCCTACTACGTGGGTCTTTGAAACTGGTGTTGGTGTAGAAGACGCTGTGTAATTGCTTTTGATAGAAGTTGAGAAGTTTCTTCTTTCTAGAATTGTAACTTTATTCGCCCCTTCACCTATAATCTTCTCCTTTCTAACCTCTACCAACATTGGTTCCTCGCTCTCTTGCAAGTATTTATGAAAGCAGTTTTGCTCCATCATTACACAGTCTTCTACACTTATGAGACCTCTGCCCCTTTCCGACCTTTACTGATAAAGATGATCTACATTCCCCTTCTTGTGAAACATACTATAGGTTTTCAGCATTTTCCGGGTTTTCCTGTCTAGTTCTTTTAAGTCATTAACTCTCCATTCTATAATGCCCGCGCTATATCTTATAATGGATATTGCCCTAGCGTTAATAGCAGTTATAGTGTTTTTACTGTTCAGCTTTGATTTTAACATTTTTCTTAGCCTTCTAAGATATTCTGTCCTTATTCCTTCTCTCATTGCATTGTCTTTTATGTTATCTGCTTCAAGTGCACCGAGGTATTTGTGTCCATTATCAAGATCTATTTCTTTCATCCTTTCTCCAGTAGGCATTTCTATCCCTTCACTTCTATGTTTCCCTTTTCTCATGATTAGGATTCCGCAGTTGCTTATACTGAATTCCATTCTGATGTCACTATTAAAAATTCTGACAGTATTCAATAGACTTTCTAATTGTTTTTCTGTCTTACCAAAAATAGCTTTAGATCATCCATGAAAAGTAAATGATTAATAGGAATTCTTGTTTTGGAAAACTCAAAACCGGCCTTGGCGGACCGAAGGATGAAAAATAATGCTACTAAGCCAATTACAAAAAGAAGAGGGGAGAGGCTATCATCCTAAAAAATGCCTCTATTTATTTTCACTTTTCCTAAAGTTTGACCTCCTGATGTTAGTTCTGTCTCCCATTTAGTCATGCTATTTTTTATCAGGCTTATTACATTGTCCGCTACTTTAAATAGTTCCAGGCATCGTATGATCCAAGAGTGTGGGGCCATATCGAATGCCTTTTTGTAGTCAATCCATCCCAAAGCCAACCAAACTCTCCTCCACTTGCAGCTCTTTATTATAGCTTTATCGATTACTAGCTGGTCTTTAGTTCCCCTTAAGCCTTTTTTACAACCCATCTGTTCTTCAGGCAATAGTCCGCTTTTATCTAGGTGTTTGTNTTCTATCCCTTCACTTCTAACATGTTTCCCTTTTTTCATGATTAGGATTCCTCATTTGCTTATACCGAATTCCATTCTGATGTCACTATTAAAAATTCTGACAGTATTCAATAGACTTTCTAATTGTTTTTCTGTCTTACCAAAAAGCTTCAGATCATCCATGAAAAGTAAATGATTAATAGTGGTGCTTGTTTTGGAGAACTCAAAACCGGCCGTGGCGGACCGAAGTATGAAAGATAATGCTATTAAGCCAATTACAAAAAGAAAAGGGGAGACGCTGTCACCCTGAAAAATGCCTCTATTTATTTTCCTAAAGTTTGACCTCCTGATGTTAGTTCTGTCTCCCATTTAGTCATGCTATTTTTTATCAGGCTTATTACATTGTCCGCTACTTTAAATAGTTCCAGGCATCGTATGATCCAAGAGTGTGGGGCCATATCGAATGCCTTTTTGTAGTCAATCCATCCCAAAGCCAACCAAACTCTCCTCCACTTGCAGCTCTCTATTATAGCTTTATCGATTACTAGCTGGTCTTTAGTTCCCCTTAAGCCTTTTTTACAACCCATCTGTTCTTCAGGCAATAGTCCGCTTTTATCTAGGTGTTTGTACACTTCCTCTGAAACTATGCTTGTTAATAACGTCCATATAAGAGCTGAGTAAGTTACAGGTCTATAATATGCAACATCGTTGCCTTTGGTTTTATCTTTCATGATAAGCACAGTTTTTCCTTTGGGAAGTTATGCTGGTGTAGTACCGGTAGAAAGGCAATCGTTGAATACAACTGCCATTAATGGATGCAAAGTCCTTATGTTTTGATCCAGTATCCTTGGACGCCATCTGGTCCGGGTGCCTTCCAGTTTGGTAATTTATTAGCTTGCTGTCTCGCCATTTCCGTTGTAAGACTCGGGTTTTCCTGTTTTTCAGTTTCAGCAACGTCTTTTTCGACTTCATTTATCCATTCGGCATTTTCATTGTGGGCAGCTTTTTTCTCCTAGGTATCCCGCCAAAACGTTCTTGCGGCTTCAGCCTCAAGCGTTTCATCATTGCCTCGGTCAACACCCTCAGCTTTTCAAATAGTCTCTTTTGATTATTTTGAAATAATCTGTTCTGTCGGAATTGCTCTGTTCTACTATCGTGTCGTTTTATTTTTTCCTTCTTGGCCGTTACTCTTTGCTTTAGCTCTTCAATCACCGCATTTAGGTTGCTTTTTCTTAAACAATACTTTTCGTATAGCCTATCCTTTGTCTCAATATCATTTATTCTGTTATTTCTTAATATTTCCAACTTGGATAAATCTTTTCGTAAATTCTGCAACCTAAATACGCTACAACTTTATCTACTCTAGCTGTTGTCTCTTTCAGTTTCCTTCTATCACAAAATCGGAGGTTTATAGGGGCGTCTCGCTGTTCTTTAGAGAGCTCTGCCTCTAGCATATTCAAAATTTCCATGTCATCGTCACTTACACTATCTCATGGATTTCCCTTAGGGATCTGTTCAATATTTTTTGTTGGTGTATTGTCAGCATTTTCGTTTTCAAGCTTAAAACTATTTATCACTAACTGTTCGGGTTCTTGCGTATTCCCAATCTTAATTTGCTCGCATGGGTGTTCTATTTCCCTCTGGATTTCCTCCAATTCTACTTCTGACAACCATCCATTAGTCCTGATCACTCTTGCCTGTCCTGCTAATTTCTACTCCGTTAACTCAAATAACCCTTCTTCATTCCACAGTGCATGTAATCTCTTTCTGTAACCTTTACGATCTGGGCTACTTTTATAAAAACATTTCATTACAGCTAGTTGTCCATTTAGTCTTAACTTTCTCTGCACGACGAGGATTTCGTGTGATGACGACCTGAGAAGCCTGGCATCTTCCCCTGCCCAACGAGGAGCCTTCAAACAAAGTTCCGGCCCCCCTGTACGTCGTTGTTTGATTCGTTTCTTTGAGCACTCATATTGAAATAGAAGGATTGGTTTGTGTAAGGTTTTCCCTCCCTGGTATTTTTATTGTGACACCATCACCAGGGAGGTTGCCAACCAAGGCTAAAAGATCCCCCCTACCTACGAGGCAGACTTAACCCCGCCGGATGTCAATCCGGTACTTTAAAGTCTCGGGGTAGGCTGACAGGTACTACACCTTGCCCAAGGATGACCTGGAGGTAGTTGTGACAAAGGCTTACCTCATTCGCCCTCGTCGAAACTTCACAACCGGATGCAATTTAATGTCAATACCCAGGGCGATATTATTATTATTATGTGAAAAGGATTTTCTCGGATTTACAACCGGTCTTTGTCTGGCACCGAGGCCCTGGGGTCACCAGATCATCTAATCTGACTTGTCAAGCACCTTTCTCAAAATATGTGCACGCCCTAGAAGAGCTGCCTTCTGTATCGTCTCAAACGACAACCCGACGCCTACCATGGCAAGATAAGGGACGAGCCTCTCTGTTGCGGACCCGAGAGCACCCACGACAATTGGTATCACCAATGTTTTCACGTCCCAGAGACGAGATACCTCACTAGCCAATTCCGAATATTTATGAATTTTCTCCTCTTCCTTGGCTGCAGTTCGGGCATCACCTGGGGCAGCAATATCTACGAGGATACACTCCTTTTCTTTCTTTTTTATAATTATTATATCTGGTCTCCTCGCTTCAACAAATCTATCAACATGGACATTGAAGTCCCACAAGATTT
>RDPX01000004.1:998755-1032783 GCA_003991215.1 Morbakka virulenta
TACATACATACATACATACATACATACATACAAACAAACTACATACATACATGCACACATACATAAATACATATATATATATGATAAATACATGGTGATTGCTCCATCTTGACAGAAGATTGCGTCTTTGACTTCAGCTGTTGTCAGTAAAATTTCTGTCTTTCCTTGCGTGCCCTCATAGGTGACTTTGGAGACCAGCTTCTGATCTGCAATGCTTGAAACACAGGTGACAGATGAAAGAAGTAGCTTCCACTGGATTGATGGTATCACTTTGTGAAATTTGGTGTCTGTGTACAGCCATATCTTTTGAAACCTGGCGCTGATTTGCAAACCTTGCCACACATCTCACATGACGGACCGCGTGTCCTTGGAGGGAGGTTAGAAAGTGGCATCGATCTGACATGGGACTTTAAATGATTGACAAAGCCTGGTTTTGATAGAAGAATACGATCACATTTGTCACACTTCCAGCACTTTGTGCCTTCATCGAGGCTTTTCTCTCAGCCTTTGCGCAAACTACGCTTTAACTGTTCATACTTCAGGCGACTATTTTCAAACAATGCACAACCTGTCTTCACGTGCACATCTCCAAGCCGTTCTTTCCAAAGCCTTTCCCAGTTTTTAAGGTCTATTCCTAGTTTCTTCAGGTTTTCTTTATTACAGTCTTTGTACCTTCTTCTGAATTTGTGCTGTAATCGCTTCCCAGTCTGGAGTTGTCCATAAAAGAGTTGCTTTGGGAGTCTATTGTCCTCCATACGAACCATATGGCCTGCCCAGCGCATGTGATTGGCGATGATCATTGACTCGATACTTGTGTATCCTGCTCTGACAAGTACTTCACTATCAGGCATTTGGCTTTGCCACTTGATAATGAGTATGCGTCTCAAACATTTCTGATGAAAGTGTTCAAGTAGTTTGTGATGTCTTCGATGTACGGTCAATGTCTCACAAGAATACAAAAGAGCTGTCAAGACGGAAGCCTTGTACACGCAAAGCTTGGTTTTGAAGGTGATGCCGCAAGCTGTCCAAACTCACTTTTTCAAAGACAAAAAAGGCTTTCTGTATCCTCTGGTGTATTTCTGCATCAAGGGAGCCATCTCTTGACAGAGTGCTACCAAGATGCACAAAGGTGTCTACCACACTTAATGAACTGCCATAGACACGAATATATGGTACAATGTATGATTCACCAGTTGCTGGTGTGTACATGACTTTTGTTTTCTCCAAACTGACTTTAAGACTAAACACAATGCATGAGGCGGAGAAACGATCCATAAAGCCAACAACCATTAGCAACTTATGCCGGAGGAACTATCGTAAAAGTGATAAAATTATAATTGTTTGTTCTTATTAGCCATGCCGTATTACCGATAACCTTCATATAAAATTGTTCGTAATAAATAATCATTTACTTTCTAGGATACTCCACTGTCCTTCACAACATTACTGATTGTTTTTCTTCTCGTTTTATTCTCGCTTCCACACATCGTAACAAAAACAAGCAACATTTTAATCATGTTCTTGTCTCTGGCTTTCATGCTAATTTGCGATACTTCCTGAGTTTCTTTGCATGTTTTATTCACATTTTCTTGTTCAGTAATCATGTATGGCCAATTTAAATCTTGTTGTTCGCACTATCTTCTAAGGCTATGTCCGATCTGCATTTACTTAGAAATCCGTTGAAAATATTCAAAATTCTGACAAATCTTTTCCCTGCCTTTTTTCCACTTTTGCTTCCACCAGATCATATACCTGTTACTTCCTACTTTGTTTATCCAATTCAATTGTTAATACCATTACCTTCTTCAGTAGCAACATCGAACGTTGGGACTAATACAAAAGGTCATGTACGTTTTGGAAATAAAGTGGAATAGCTCCAAGATGAGGGAGATTGCGAATTTTTAAGTTGTTTTACACTGGAAAAAAAAGAAAGAAGCAACAAAGTTGGAATGTCTTTGTAAGGCAATGTCACGTAAGACGTCTTGGATGTGAAGCGAGGATCTGGTTTGAAGACAGAGTCATTTGTTATAAGTTAAAATGGAGGGGAAAATCTTGAGTGCATACGCTCTGCAGGTAAACTGTGATGAAGAGAAGCAACTCAGTCCTGGAAAGATCTTGATGAGGAACTGCGCTGGGTAACGGGTGGAGAAAAGCTGTGGATTGGAGATAGCTTTAATGGTCACTGTATAAGTGACAACTGAGAAAAGAAGACCACTGAAAAATATCCTATGTAAACTCATTACATTGGTCCAGAGCAATTTTTGATTTTGCAATAAGTCATACCCTCGGAGTTGCGATCACTTTTATCACGGAAAAGGGTGGAGCTGCAGAGTCACAGACTGACTATACCTTTTGTAGAGAAAGTCAGAGGAGAAATATTAAGAATATTCATACAACGGTGTGGCGAGCGAGAAAAATGGAGTGGTTGAAGATGCCATGGAACAGTGGAGAGATGCTTTATTGAAGAGGCAATAAGATTTCAAGAACAAAGATATGCTTGAATGGATCAAAAACTTAAAGTGTAAAAGTGCAAGCAAGTCAACTAGCTAAAGCAGCAGAATTTGGAAAGTACCCTTCAGATAAATGAGGGTTTGGTTGATAAAGTGAATCTAAGGATTCAATGTGGGTGGAACAATGGACATAAAATTTCTGGTGTACTCTGTGACGGAAGAGTACCACACTTTCTTCAGATACCTTTTTTTATGCAACCTTTTTTAGCTCCATTACTGGTGTATTTGCTAGACTGTCAAAACTGTATGATCCTCATCCCTTTACTGGTTTAACGCTTGCAGTACTGATAATACAGTGCACATCTACCTCTCAAACAAAATGCACCAATACTTTTGAAACCAGTCTCCTTGCCCATTAGCATTCCTAGAACTTGACTCATCACTAAATGTCCTATGAAACTTCGAGCAGGTCGAGCAGGACCTGTTTATAGTCCTATCGTTCTTTCAAATAGGAAGGATAGGATCTAAGTGCCTATGTTTTCAAAATTCCTTACGAATGAAACAGCTTTGTGGCTTTACTAAATGAATCAATACAAAGCCTTATTTATATGAATTAAAGAGATATGGCGAGTTAGCAAAATGCTGCTTAATGTCGTTACAATAGAAAAAAAACCAATCAAGAACAAAGAGCTCTTTCAGATCATGGTTCCGTCGCCGAAAGGGGCATCCTTGAATACTGCTATCAAACCCCAATCATAAGTCCTTTTTTCTTCTTTTACAACCAGAAAATCCCTTACATCCTCGTTAACTACATTTAAATAAACTTTTGTGGGTGCGTTTGATACTTAAACTTCACTGTCAGGAGTTTATTTTCCTACGGAAATTGTTTGTGTCGCTGTTTGGCTCATAACTAGCATCGTCTAGATTTTCTTTATTGGGTTGTCAATGAACCGGAAATAAATATTGTGAGAAATTCCAGATTAGGGTACGCAGTTTTTTGCTTGAGTTCAATGGTCTAGATTTTTTATCAATGCAAAAATAAGTCACTCACATCTCCTGGGGTTCTACACACCATTGGAACACCAAGTACCATCCAAGCCTTTTTTCCTTACACACCTAGTCTCACAATCAACATGAGCAAGAAAACCAAAAAATTATATGTTGTTTAAAAAATTCTCCAAATCATTCTCAGTAGATCCTCTTAACATCCTTGTTCATCATACATCGATGTAATCGGGAAACTGATGATCAACATACAAGACAAAATAAATAAAGTTAATTTCACATTTCCAAGGCATTTTGAACCTCTTAAAAGTAATCTTTGGTTAAGTGTCACTTGAGCGAAAACCTAATAAAAAATTGTCTGAAATAGTCACTGCAGTATTTCAACTGAAAGATTGTGGTTGTTTAAAGAAATGTCACCCAACGTTTCGTCCGCAGTTTAGTTTAAGAAAGTTATTTAAATCTTTCGGAATGAGTGAAAATGCTTAAGGAACAATATTATCATGAACACCATCATCATAATCATGATCATCATCGTTACTGTCAACAACAAAAACAAAATTTTCATTATCATTTGGTCCTCCAGCTTATCGACTTGGTCAATCTGGGTAAGCATTCGCTGGCTCTTTCATTGATTCTTGTTCAGAGGACTTGTGGTCTGTTTATCCGAAATAAATCTATCGATTTTTGCACGAATGAGATGGAGTTAAGGTACGAAAAAGTATCTATTTCATGACTATATCGATATCCTTCCCAAAAATAAGCGCTATACATCTTAAGTAGTAAAAGTTCGAACAACGACAACAATTTCGTGAATTGACACAACGTACGTTCGACATTCTGTGGATCCATTCCACATCATCCCTAAATGTTGCAGAGCGGAACTTTTTATCTTTTATCGTTTTAGCATTTGTTGCGTTTCTGAGTTGAAAACCTTTCTTTACATCATCAGCAACATAGATGTTTGACAAAAAATACGATGTGGCACATATATGATTCTGTGTGGGTTTTAAAATATACAGGTGAATCCTTATTTACTTGTGAATAAATGTCAATAAAGTTTAGTTCCACTAGCGAACACTGTAAAGCTCATAATTGGAACACTGGCCTTTGAAAGGTGTGATTACAAAATGGAGGTCACTCAAGACAGAAAACAGGCATATGTATCGAGACGTATTGTGCACCAAGGTAGCCTAATCAAAAAAGTCTCGGGGTGAAACAGCAAAAATTAAATCAGATTTGAATAAAAAAACAAAACTCGCATGCTTTCTTGCGAGTAATTTTTCAGGCCAAGCAAGGCCAGAAAGACAGCAGCTTCAAGCCTGAGGAGTCTTCTTTTAACTTTCTTTCCTTTCAGGTATATACAACCTATCAACGTCAGTTCTTAGGAGGATTCCGTTATGTCAAGTAAAAATGCTACTAGTTTTTTCAATCATCTGTTAAAGCTTTGCCTTCTTTCAGTTAAAGAAGACGGCTTAACACTTCCATGACCATTTTATTTTTCTATGACAAATTTATTTGTTACAAGTGTTAAAGAAAAATTTTAAACCTATTTTTGTGGGTTAAAAAATCCTCTTGCACTATAGGAAAACACTTTGAATTTTTTTAAGCTTTAGTATGGTCTTCACTGTACCACTGTCATAATCTCGATCAAACCAAAATGTTAAATGTTAAAACCATGAACAAAGAAAAATAAAGACCAGTCATTTAACTTACCGCCTTTCTCAACCACCTTCAATTCATATGTTTTTCCATCATATCCAAAAATAACCCTGATAAAAACGAAATTGTAACAGTTAAATAAGTGAATGTAATCGTATTTATGTATGTATGCAACAAGTTATATATATATATATATATATATATATATATATATATATATATATATATGTATGAATGTATGTTTTTNAATTTTAAACCTATTTTTGTGGGTTAAAAAATCCTCTTGCACTATAGGAAAACACTTTGAATTTTTTTAACCTTTAGTATGGTCTTCACTGTACCACTGTCATAATCTCGATCAAACCAAAATGTTAAATGTTAAAACCATGAACAAAGAAAAATAAAGACCAGTCATTTAACTTACCGCCTTTCTCAACCACCTTCAATTCATATGTTTTTCCATCATATCCAAAAATAACCCTGATAAAAACGAAATTGTAACAGTTAAATAAGTGAATGTAATCGTATTTATGTATGTATGCAACAAGTTATATATATATATATGTATGTATGTGTGTTATTTGCTACAAAGTGACACAAAACAGACGGCACATACAAAAAACATTAGTTGGACAACAACGAGACGATACGTGAGAATTATGACAATTATGACAGCATCTTAATTCGTACTTGGAATGCTGTCACTGAAATACGCCAAGGACGTCTTGGCAAACCTTGATGTAATTTATTCAAAGACATCAAGAAAGAGGTTAATGAGTGATTAAGGGACATAAACTGCACAGGTCTTAAAAACTGAATTACTTGCAGCCTAACCAGATTTTTAATCAAGTGGCTTGATTCTCATGAGTTCAAGTTTCCCTGTGCATTATGCTATTGTGGTCATGCTTTAACCTGACATTGCACTTCTCACTCTATGCAAACTTTGCTACATTTTATAAAACCAACTGAACTACTGAAAAGTTTGCGCTCTCTTACCAAAGTTGGTGATAGGGTATAATTTTAAGACACATGAGCTCGCCTTTACTAATTACGACTATTCAATGGCGAAAATACAAATACTTTCGAATTACTTTATGTCCAAGAACATAACCAATGCCTGCCAAAAATGCGGGGGGACATGATAATGTAGTCGGCAGAGAACCTAATAAGACATCGAAGGACTTAAATTTAGACAAGCCTATGGCCAAGAAGCCCTCGTTACTTTGAAAGACCATCAAGTAAAAATTTTGAGGAGGCAATAGTGACGTGGGTCGAAAAAAACTATCTAAGGAAAATTATCGTAAATGTAATCACCATCAATCGACTTGCTCAACGGAGAAGCATTTTAACGGTATAACAATGATTTAAAACAACCAGGAGCATTTTATTAAGTTCTACACCGTAGATTTCTATTCGTCAATTTTGTAGCGTGCGGTAATTTTTGTGCAATTAAGTCATTAAAAATGTTTCTTTGCAATTATACCATTTTGTTCCGTGAAAACTAAATTAAATTTTATCTCCTCTTTTTTCGACTTGCATAACTTTCCTAAAAAAAATTCAAAATAAAAAATGTTCATTGTGTCCCTTTAAAAAAGCAAGTCTTGGAAATGGAGAGGGCTAGGGTTTGGACTTTGTTTTATCTAAAGTTTGGGGAAATTTCAAAAATCTGTGGAACAGGACTTTTTTTCATATTTAAACAAACTGGAAATCAATAATTGTTATAAAAACTCCTTGAAACAACATAAATAAATCCGGAAGCTTAAACACTTATTTCATTGTAAGCTGCTCCCTTAAAAATCGCCAAAATTTCAAATGTCATAAAATGGTTAACTTCAACTATCTTGAAAGTTAGTTCCCCAAACAGTAAAGGTCTGGACTTTTTAATGCACATTTTCATATCCTAAGTAAATCTGTTCTGTTCAATCCCTAACAAATTTTGTAAGATCTCATACAAAGTGGATTAAGGAGTCCTAGTAATGAATGACATGTGAAAAGGTAAGAAAAGTGCATGATATATTAGTTGAACGAGCCTTTAACATGCTTGTTTTAATCTGAACAACTCTCTTCAGCATACCAATGTGCATACTATACCCTTTTTGTATTCACTTACTTGCTATTAATTGCCCGGGAATGTGGATTTGATGTCCAAAAAAATACTGCAAACAAGACAAACACTTCTAATTACATTTCTCAATGGAAAAAATGTGTTTGCCTTGTTACTTTGAGTCCATAAACTATTTTCATTAAATTGAAGAATTTCTGTATATGAGATTAGCCCATACTATATATGCTAGTAATTAATCCATGGCACCAAAAAATTCTATGAGCTAGAATTAATGATGATTGTTGATATAAGATAATTGGCTTTAATGGGTGCAATGAGATAAATTGTTTGTGTTCTAGCGAGAAAGATTTTGCTTGTATCAAGAATGGTACGGAAAATCTAATGATTCAAAAGTGTTCACACTTGGGCAATCTAAATGAGATCTTTCATAGGTCACAAAAGTTGAATTATTAATAATTTTGCAAATTAAACCATAAAGAAAATTTGAAAGAAAAGGGAAAAGGTTAACACATATACATCCACTATATGTTATGACGACTTCTTGGGAATGGGCTCCATTGGGAAAAGGTGAAGTAAAAAAAGGGTTAAGTTTTTAATTTAAAACCTAAAGGGAATCTTGAAACCCTGAAACATATGGCTTCCTTTTTAGCTTATGTAACCATTGAAAAATGAACATTCTGTAAAGGTCTATCTACACTATCAATATTAGGGTTTATCTAAATCTAGGTGACATGTCTGCTGATAAAGGTGATTATTATTACTTAAAAGCCCTTAGCATTACAATGGTTGACCTACTGGAAAGAAAAATTTGGACTTAAAAGCAATACCAGGTCTTACAAAATAATATTTAACATGGGCTACACCCCTTAATTAACTTTGATCAAATCTGATTGTGAACTAATGAGAGGTAATACTACACCAAAAAATTTTCAATTACAATTTTTTTTTAATTTTTCAAATTTTGCATAGTACCCTCACCTTAAAGAGATGCCAAAGGCATAACCTGATAGGGACCTGTTGCTACTGACAGGAATGATTCGATCCTCAAAGACCCAACTGGCTTGGAGTTGTTGCACTCATTCTTTTCCTTTTTGTTTCAAGTAATGGCAAGCACAACTTTCCTTTGCCCTGACATTTTCAGCAACATGTATTTATGGGTTTTGCCTTGGGGTTCTTGGTCTGATCTGGCTAGCTCAGAAATGGCTCAATTTAGTGGTCTACAAATGGTCCATACTTTACACTTCATATGTTTTCAGGACCTCAAGACTTTATCTACCCACTAACTATATCCCAATGACAATGCTTTGTCAGTCATTAAACTCATTGAAAAATATCAAAAGTCTGACCTGACCTTTTTAAGTACTCATCTGGCTATATTGTTCAAACTAACAGGGCCTTGTTTATTACTAAAATACTTGATGAGCATGTGGCCTCCAGGAAACACCATCCTCCCTTAACCATAGTTTTGGGGGCACTTGTCCTACCCTGTATACCCTTTATTAAATACTGGATGATTCCATGAAGACTTGAGAAACTAAAATTTGCAGTTTACTCAAGTAGCAATGTTACTTCAGAATATTCAATAAAATGAAGAAGTTAGTCTCAATTTCAATCCAGAGACATGAAAACAAGGTCAGGAATGCAAACAAAAATGGTAGATGAATACGCCAGTAAAAGAGATTACAGATTTACAGAAAGGATTATCTTATTACGAAAACTAAGGAATAAAGAATGGAAATGGAATACAGATAGCAAAACAATTTAACACCTTTGATTTCTTGAAGTAAAGATTAGTTGAAGAAAGAGACTGTGACAATGATGCAGGCTTTAAGCCCATCGCTCTTTAACATTAGCTTATGTAAGATATTAATTTTGTACAGGAAATCAAAATATATACCAATTTTATTTCATTTAACATTTCTATCATAAATGCAATAAAAAACAAACATTGTGATACCTAAGCTTCAGCTAAGAAAGTCTTAAAGTCTTTGAAAACAACTCCTTAAAAATACCAGAAAAACTCCTTAAATAACTAATTAAAAGGCAAACTAACACCAATAAACAATTTTTGAAATGTATTTTTTAATAAAAATCAAATACCTTTAATGTATATGTACATACATAAGCAATGCATTATGAAAACCGTATGAAACAAAAGAAATATTGAAAGAAGAACAAACAATGTTTTAGAAAAATAAGCACAATCTAGGAATTTGTGTGTGATAAACACCTGTACCGATGCTTTGAAATCCCTCTATCTACAAGCATTAGACTTAAGAATAACAAAATGTTTAATGTTTTCTTCTAGCAGGTCCATCCAATTACCTGACAGATATTTTTTGTAAACCAGTGAACTTTAAACTAACAATTTATCCAAAAAATATAGAAAGTGTTACTGAATTTTTCTACTTAGTTCAAAAACTGTCAAAGGGAAATGTTGACACATTTAAGAAAACTAAAGTACTTTTGATGTCAAACAGGATTTCTATGCATATCAAGAAAAGAGTCCACAACACCTGTATCCTCCCAGTTATCTTATAAGGCATGGAGTTTGTCAATTAGACCTCATTGTTATGTAGAAAAACTGACAAAAACTGACAAAACAACACAATAAGAATAATGACAAACAAAAGTCTTCTCGATCACCTAAGGTCAACTTATCTTAGAGAAACAATAGCATTGGGTCTACTTGTGTGTGTATGTAGTCAAAAGTAGAGTTCTGAAACTATATGGTCACACAAAGTGCTCCCAAAAAGGTCTATCAGAACAATCTGTAAAGGATTAGTCCAAAGAAAAAGAAATAGCGGTCACCTTCCAACTCACTGACAAGACAATTTTAAGAACTGGTCTTCTCTCACCATAGATAAAACTGAATGAAGCTGGACATGATAGGAGACCTTGGTAAGGAATTAGCCATGTTTGTGTACAATCTGCCACAAAGAGAGGAGGTGTATAGATGAATGAAAAAAAGAGCATTTATAATTCTTTAAATACTATAACCCACACTCTCTGTGGATTGTGTACTATGCAGCACATATGAATTAAATTTGGGCAAAAAAACATTTAATCCATTGACTCCTATTCCTGTGATACAGAGCAAATACAAAGAGTAGAGAATATTATCATTTTATATATGATGCCACAAATGCTATTATCATAAAATGTCCAACTGTTGAGGGACTTACCAATT
The DNA here is from genome assembly GCA_003991215.1 of Morbakka virulenta. NCBI lineage: Eukaryota > Metazoa > Cnidaria > Cubozoa > Carybdeida > Carukiidae > Morbakka > Morbakka virulenta. Next base: position 1,009,125 of record RDPX01000004.1, read on the forward strand.
GAAGAAAAGTCATGTTTATCAAATAGCAACTATGCTCATCATCAAATATTTGCATTGAACAATGGCACACAAAACTTGCTGTGGCAAATATGGTTTCATCAACAGAAATCCAAACCATTTAATTTTTAACTCTTTCCTTTGTATATTCTTTCTTCATGAATGTTTTACATATTGTAAAACAATATATTTGTTTTATATTCAAGTCAAACTTTCCAGACACTGTTTGCAATTAAGAATTATTGTGTCTAAACAATAAAATTCTTTGTAACATTTATTTAAAACATTCCTGATATATTTCTTGTGTCAAGCCATTTTAAATGTTGTACTGAAAATAACTTTTATTTGTATTGCTCCAATGGATGTTAAATGTAACTCTCAAATATTGTTGCCATAAATGTACAATAGCAAAGATAAATATTGTCATAACAAGTTTCAATATTTGTTTTCATTCTAGCAATGTTTGTGCTATTGCTATGAATGTACAGGCATTTCAAAGGCAAGCATGTGCAATGAATTGAACAGCTAGGACTCTATGTTCATCATCATCATTATAATGAGTTGAACAACTTTAAAGCAGTTACTGCTGAAGTACATCATAACAAGTTGGTAAGAGGCAGTTTTATTAGTGGTTTATCATTGTTATATATCATATATAATACTTCTTGAGCATAACACTCTCAACTCAAGAAGAAGCATACAAACATGTACTAGCTCAGTACATGTTTGTGTACAGTACAGTGTACAGAAAAACTCAAATGTGTACAACCTGACACCAAAGGTAGCAGCTGTTCATACACCAACAGTGTCAGATGATACTGCAGACGACCAAACAGCAACCATTTATTCAATGCAAATGACCCAACCCTTGCTGCAACCAAAAACCAAAACAACAACCCAAGGAAGAAGTGTGGATACTGTGGTGGTTCATCTCATAACCATCAGTCCTGCCCAGATAAGGAAGCTAAATGTCATCATTGCGGTATCATAGGTCACTATTCAAAAGTATGCTGCCAAAAAGGACATGGTACCAAACCAAAGAGCCATTCCTGAGAATTTGAAGAGTTCTCCAACCACTTGTAACATCAATGGACAGAGTTTTTCAGTACTAATTGATTCATGTAGCTCTGATAGTTATATAAGTGGAAAAGCAGCAGGAAAACTCAAGATTGCAATTCAGCCATGCAACAAAGATGTTGACCTTGCATCAACTAACAACTCAGTTAACATTACTGGAATGTGTACAGTTAATATTGAGTTAAACAAGAACCAATACAAATCTGTCAAACTGCATGTTATGGAAAAACTTTGCTCAGAAATTATACCAGGTCAGGACTTTCAACAAAAACACAAATATGTCATAATTGAGTATGGAGGGAGTTTGCCAGCTCTCAAAGTGGGAAGACACAGATACCAAAGGAAATGGAAATCTTGCAACAACACTACAGATACAAGAGCATTCTGCAACCTGATTGCAGCATCTGTACCTCTTGTGAAATTGTTTGAGAATCTTTGCTCAGGCTGCAACCCAATCACTGTAAAATCATGCAGATACAGTAAAGCAGATCGAAAGTTTATAGATAGTGAGATTAAACAGATGCTCAAGGACAGTGTTATACAACCATCTACATCTCCATGGGGAGCTCAAATTGTTGTTGCCCAAGATAATAATCCAAATCATAGAAAGCACCTCTGTGTAGATTCCTCACAAACCATAAATGTCTACACAGAACGGGATGCATATCCCCCACCAAAAATCAACAACATAGTTAATCAAATGGCAAAATATTCAGTGTTCTCTACATTCGACCTCAAAAGCGCATATCACCAAGTCAAAATCAGTCCTGAAGGCAGGGTTTACACTGAATTTGCAGCAAATGGACAATTGTATGAGCTAAATTCATCCCCATGGAGGTTACCAATGGCATTCTGAAATTCCAACATGTGGTAGATAGTCATTGAAGCAGACAATCTTAAAGGAACTTTTCCCTATATGGGCAATGTCATTGTATGTGGTACAAGCCAGGAGGGTCATGATGAGAATGTAGCCAGATTCAGAGATGCAGCAAAGAAATACAATCTGATTCTTAATGAAAATAAAACAATCTTATCAGGACAAGAAATCAACATCCTGAGGCATTGAGTGACTTACTCTCTTATCAAACCAGACCCAGATCATTTGCAAGCCCTAGTGGATTTATTGCCTCCACAAAGTCTACAATGAACAATCAGACTTTTCACTTATTATAGTAAATGGATTCACAAATTCTCAGACAAAATCAAGCCAATGTCTGATTGTAAGGTGTTTCCAGTAGAAGGAGAGACATTGACCACCTTTGAAAATCTCAAAAGAGAACTGGGAGAAGTAGCTCTTCATAACATTGATGAAGACAAGCCATTTGTGGTGGAGTGTGATACATCAGAGGTAGCTATCTCTGCCACATTGAATCAAGAAGGATGACCTGTAGCATTTATGTCAAGAAAATTTGAATTACATGTGCTTCACTATCCATCAGTTAAAAAAGAAGGACTGCAACCATTGAGTCAGTGCAAAAACTGGAACATTTATTATGTTGTAAACCTTTTACACTTATAACCGATCAGCATTCAGTAGCATTTATGATGGATAACGGAACAAGGTCAAAATCAAGAACAACAAAATCCTTAACTGGCATCTTGAACTAGCACCATTATCTTACTCAGTACAGTACTGACCAGGTCCCAAAAATATTACAGCAGATACCCTTTCTCGTGCCACATGCTCAACCCTGTCCAACAATTATAGTTGAGAGGACATTGATGCAGGACTCTGTCATGCAGATGTTATAAGACTTCTACACTATGTTTGTTCAAAGAACTTGCCATTTTCAACTGAAGAAGCCAGAAATATTTGTTGGTCTTGCCAAGTGTGTGCAGAAATAAAACCTCAATTTCACAGAAAAGGTAACAGAGTGCTAATCAAAGTTGTAAAGCCAGTGGTGAGATTAAGCATTGAGTTCAAAGGCCCTCTTAAAAGTTCGACCCAAAACAAGCTTATCACAGTTGATGAATTTTCTCACTTCCCATTTGCTTTTTCGTGCCCAAACATGGAGATCTCTACTGTCACAAAATGTCTAGATTTGTTGTTTTCATTGTGGTGCTGCTGGCTATGTACACTCCGACCAGGGCCCATTACTTATGCCCAAGGAACTGTGCATGTACCTCCTAAGTCATGGTGTTGCAAGTAGTCACTCAGCAGCATACAATAACAAATTCTCAATAAGTTTTGTGTGTGGTACATCAACACCATCATGGCCCCAACCAAGACATTCAATGTATGTACAAAAATTTGTTTGACATAGAAAAACAGACCCCCTAGTAGAAAAGGCTGAACTCATCCATACTAATCCATCATATGCTTTCATCAAGTATCAGGATGGCAGAGAATCTAGTGTACCACTCTGTGATTTAGCACTGTACCCAGCAGTCCAGGATGTGCCATCAACTAACAAAGCATATCCCACAAACCAATTTATCCAAACCAATGATGAAATACCTCCGAACCTGCTACCATATAACTCACCAACTTTAATATCATCAGAGCAATCTGTACCAACAGAAGGAACCACACTAGAACCATCACCTCAACTAACATCTGCAGAATAAAAAATCGCATCCCCTACCAATCTTTATCACTCATCCAGAGTATCAAAGTAGCTTGCATGGATGGAGGATTATCAATGTTGATGGTTGGATGATTTGTTGAATTTAGACAATTGTTGATTGTTGGACAATTTGTTGAAGGTTGGACAATTGTGAAATGATTGTGAGTGGGGGAGAATGTCATGACATTTTGTTATGAGACTTTAACATTTCTTTTGTTTATGTTTTGTTTCGTACAATTATAGCTTTGTAAAGCCTTACGTATGTTCAACTTGAAAAGGTCATTTCATCACTCTATGGATATTACTGTTTGTTATTATGGCATGTATTTTGGTGTTTTTTTATATATATTTGAAATTTTGTTCAATGAGAAGCAGTGGCTTAGTGGTTAGTGCAACTGCACCATAACCAAGAATTCTGGGTTTGATTCCCTAAGCAGGCGACTTTGGAAATTTACAAATTAAAAGGCCATTGGTTGGCATCAGGAAGGGCATCCAGCCAAGAAATTCCTCACTGATAAATCCAAGTCCCTGTGTAGGACACAATCTGAGCCCCAGTTTCTGGGGAAAAATAATGTAAAATCCAAAAAAATTATTTAAAATGTTGTTGAAGACAATCATGTTTACTTTTTCCTTTCTCATTCTTCAGCATAATATCTGGTTTGTCATGATCAAGGTGAGTTTTAGTTTCAACTGAAAAGTCCCACAAGAATAGTGCTTCGTCATTTTCAAATACGATATTGTCTTTGGTTGCAGCATTTATGGTCACATTTGAATCCAAATTTCTTGCATAGATACAAATGCAGGACAGCTGCTACTTTGTCATGGCTCCACCCTATACATTCTCTCTATGCTAATCTTTTGCATTCAGATACCACATGAGCAATGCTCTCATACTTTTCCCCACACCTTCTGCATTTTGATAATATATCTTAGTTATCAATATTGTTTTTTACCCAGCTCATTCTCAAGGCTTGGTGTGGTATTGCTAAAATCATCCCCTCCATTTTTTGCTTTACAAATGCACTCTTAAACAAACTCAGTGAATTCTCTTCATCTCTTATGTCCATTGCCTGCATGTGAAAAATCTGATGAAGTTTCTTATGAAGTTATCTATTCTTCCTTTCCTTTGTCAGTTTTTTTTTCTTGCCATTTATGTCACCTCTGTCAGATACAATACCCTCTTTCCCAACTTCTGCTGATAACCTTCTGCTGCTCTTGGTGGTGTAATAGCACATGCTAGTCAGCTTGATCTTAATGCATTCATTAACACCTAACAATCCTCAGCCTTCCTCTGCTCACTTCCAGTATAATCAGTCTACATCCACCTGGAAATGTAGTGCTCTGTGATATTTAGCAACTTCCTTGTTTTCCTGTCCAGTTCTTGTAATTATAATCTTGTCCAATCAAATATTCCTGAACTGTACCATATTAGGGATACCACCTTCACTTTGATGGTTTTAATGACATTTCCAACATTCAATCATGATTTTAATTTTTTTCTAACTCTTCTACCATTTTCTTTAACTTTTTTTTACTTCCCTGTGCTTTATATCAACAAATTAAAGAATTCCTAAATCCTAAATATTTGTACCCTTCTTGATCATCCAACAATCTTATCTTTGTGCCATCAGGCAATTCAATTCCTTCACTCATTAAAAAATTTTTCTCTCCTCATCTAAATCATTGCAGATTTTTTTTATTACAAAGTTCATTCCCATGTCTTTACTGAATACCCCGACTGTTTGAATGAGAGTGTCTAACTCCTTTGGGTCTTCTGTATAGAGCTTCAGATCATCCATATAAAATAATTCACTTTTGGCCTCTTCTTTCCAAGATGATAGCCATCCTTCATATCATTAGGCAACTTTGGCTGTGGAATTAATGCTTGGCTAAAAAAAGAGAGGTGACAAACTATTGCATTGGAAAATGCCTCTCCTAATGGTCACTTCTCATGTTTTCTCTCCTGCAGTCAGTTCTGTCCTTCAGGCATTTTCTAAGGCATTCCAACAGCCAGGAATGATGTGGCACAATATCAAATGCCCCTTTTAGTTTATCAACAAAAGGAAATTGGTAATTCTCTTTTCACATTTTTTAATATCATGTTATCTATGAGTAATTAGTCTTTGGTTCTCTGACTCTTCTTTCTGCAGTCCTTCTGTTAATATTATCATTATATGTCTTGATTTTGCTACGTCTGTGTACAAGCTGTGCCAAGTCACTGACCAGGAATCTTAAGCAACAGCAAAATTGAAGTTTTTTTATGAGGAATAAAAAGATTCTTTTTTTAGAGTAACTAACATTGATAGTATAAGGTAGTATAATGTAATTATTAGTAGTATAATTTTTTATAAAATAGTAAAATAATATGTATGTGTAAAATGATATTTCTTTACTGACTCGGTACACTACTAACAACAATATTTCACCTATATGTATAATAATTTAAATGGATAACATTCTTCAGAAAATAGATGATGTTTCCATGAGAAAAATCTTTTGGATTTCAATTAGAGATAGTTTACCAGGAATTTGGTTGACATACTGTTCAGCATTCTTTGTTATCATACCAAGGGCTCCAATAACAACAGTTAATGTTGTCATTTTTAAGTGCCACATTTTTGTTATTTCAATCTCAAGATCCTGGCATTTACTCAGTTTCCCAAAGGAATTTAAGTGAGATAGTATTGTCAGCTGGTATTGTCATATAAATCGAAAGACAAGTTTTTTCAGAGTGGTTTTTGATGATCATGCCTCGTCTGTTTGCTGTATCATTCAATCTTTATGTTATGCTTTTATTTTCTACAACCTTTGCTGCTTTATGTTCTCACCAATTATTTTCATAGGGAAGGTTGAATTCTTTACACACCATCCAGTGTATATATTGGCAAACCCTATCATGCCAATTTTTATACTTAGAACTGCACACCCAGAAACTAGATGGTCAATTGTGTCATTATGTTTCTTTTGCCCATGTTTGAAACTAAGTTAAGCACTCAGTCTTTGGTGTTTTCAAGATATATGTTGAGTCCAATAGTTGTTGTAATGAGTGTAAATTCAAATTGTACCATACCCCTCACTCCTTCTTTTCTAGGTAGATGATCACGTCTGCTTTGGGGTGATGCATTCTAAACATAGTTAACAGTTTTCAGATTTTGACATTGACTTTCTTAATTTCTGCTAATGGCTAAAAAGAAACCACCAAGGAGTGCAGAAGATGTGTACCTTGGGGAATGCTCCATGCAGATGATCTAGTGTTAACAGGTGAGTTAATGCAGTTTTATTGTTGGGAGGAAGCTAAGGAAAAGAGTGTGTTGAAAGTAGAAAATAAATATAGGTAAAACAAAAATCTTGGTGAATGGCAAGGAGGATCCTCTCTACCTTCTGGACAGTACCCATGTGGAGTGTGTGGTAGTAGAGCTGGCATCAACTCTTATACTGTGCACAGTGTGAAAAGTAAGTACACAAATGCTGCTCTGGCCTCAGAAATGTTGCACATCCCAGAGCCATCATCTGCCTTGCATGCATGTGGGAAGATGCGGGTGTGAGAGAAGAGGAGAACATCTTGCTGGGACCAAGAGTGGAGGATGTCAAAGAAATCTAATCTTTCATCTATCTTGGTGATGTTGTCAATGGGAAAGGAGGAGTGGGGAAAGCAGTACACATAAAGGTGACAGCAGCATGGAATAGATGGCATGAGATTGCTGGTCTGCTCTGCAATAAACAAATCCCACTGAGCACCTATGCCATGGTGTATGAGGCTTGCATCAGGTCAGTGATGCTGTATGAATCAGAAACCTGGCATCCAACTGAGAGGGCTGGGGGAAGCCCACCACCTGTCCAACCCTGGTAATGGAAAACAACAGAGTTTAAAGGGATAAGACCAAGAAAAAGAAAATCCTTACATCTATTCAACATGCATTTTACTTTAACTGGAGAACTATTGTGATCTGATTTGCTCTCAGTTACTCTTCAAAACAGTTACATTCTTTAATTGACTAGAGTTATAAAACAAAAGTGGGCAGGAAAGCTACTCTGAAATATGAAAAATATTGTCCTTTTATTTGTGATTTACATTCCAGCATTTTTAAAGATACCTTTCTAAACCTTTACATAGCCTTTTTAGGCATATATGGGCAATTCTGATTAACTTTCAGTAAACTGCACAATGCTTTAAACATTGACTGCTTTCTTCCCACTTAACATCCCAATACAATCATTTGAAAAATATGCTACATATTATGTCATAAAACCAGTCACAGACAATCATTAAAAAAATTTTTTAGTTAGTGATTTAATTTTGTAAAGAAACCAACCCAATGCAAACTACCTTGATCAGTGAGTAACTGTACATATTCCAATACAAAACAAAAAATTTTCATAATATATTATAGTATTTATTCATTTAGTTATTTGTTTATTTACTTATTCATTCATTTTTGTATTTATGAATATTTATACAGGATAAAAACTTCAGCTTTACATTACATATAAGACAACATATACAGTAAAAACTGCCATCAATGTTTCCCCGGTTAAACATTAATATAAACTAAGAATAGAAATATAAAACCTTCAGAACTATCAAAACTTGTTCAACTAAGAAAAAACACTTAAGCAATAAATAGTATCAAAGAATAAAATAATAATAATAATAAAAGGTAAATAAAAAGTAAATAAATGGAATAAATAAAAAAAGGATAATTTACCAAATGGTGAATTGTCCTGGGGTTTTTTTCCTTTGGTAAATGAATAAATAAAACTCTCTTCTTCATAAATAGCAACATACAAATGCTTTTCAAAACCAGGGCCCATAGTAGTTGCAATGGTTGACAACTTTCTGGGAAAATATTGGTTGAAGGAAGCAATGATAAGGTTAAAACTGCAAACATGATCAAAAAATTTAATTAAGGTAATCTCTGATTTTATATTATTCAGATCAAGGATTCAGTTCTCATTAATGAAAATTGCTACACTTTACAATCATTGGGAGTAATAATCCAGACACGCTCCTTCATTTTACCTTCATCCTTAATACAAATAGATATACATATTGCTAGACACTTTCCATTGAACCAAAATGGGCACCTCTGCATCCACACATTGAGTACAATACCTGCTATTTGATGTATAAAATCAAGCATAGCCAAACACCTCTCTCATTGACAGCTTTTTCTGCCCAATAACAAGAAAATGAAATCTAATAATATGAACCCTCTGTGGTGGAAAAGGAAATCAGAATGGCTGTACAGGAAATTTTACATATTTTGAGCAAAGGTACCTACGTGAATGAAAACATTAATGTCAGCTTCAGGTAAACATAATCCGTCCACTGATAGGAAACAAAAGATGCAATCGAAGATTACCTTTTCTCTGAAAGAGGAATGAAGAATGACTATCCAGGAAACAGAAAATCGCTATTAACATATTTTAAACAAAGAAAATTTTTAAAATACAGAGTAAAACTTAGTTGATGGGAAAATTCAAAGCTGAGCACTTTACAAGTCATGGATAAACGTCGTCGGCAAATACCAATGTGTATATAGCTTTCTTCGTTTGCTTATTGGCAAAAACAGTCAAATTTTAATTTTTTTAAATAAATTTTCATTTTCTTTACCTCAACCTGTGAATCGGAATGTAAACAACCTTCAGTTCGTCCCTGTAAGGGAACAATGGAACACAATAGGATTCTTTGTTGGGAGTTAAAAGGGGCATGAATCTTATGGTTATTGTGTAACATGCTCCACAGTTCCCACACGCAAAATAAATACTTACCAAAATCACCTAAACCATGGGAAGCGGGACTCAGATGGTGCAGCCACATGACCAGAAGAGAAGCAGATTACATTGGGAAAAGAATGCTAGTAATGGCACAGAAAAACGGGAAAGAGGAAGACCCAAAATATAATTCATGGAGGCAGCACCTGAGGATATGGAAGGTGGAGTAAAAAGAGGATTGTTTGGGCTGAGCGAGATGGAAAAAAGCAATCCGTTGTGGCAACCCCTGAAAGGGAGCAGCCGAATGACAAAGATGTTGATTGATCAAGATCATTAAAAACTTAACAGCAACATATTCAAAAGTCCTGTGTCAAAATGCAACCAAAGTGTGTTGCAAAAAAAATTGTTACATCGCTATTGTTGTGTGCCTGTTTAAGTGATTATCATTGTCACAGTCTATTACCTTCTTCAAGCGAACAAGTACGTCTGAAAATCAACAAAAAATTGGTAAATTTTGCAAGCAATATGGCTTGGGTTATTGTTCTACCAATAGGTAACAAATTTTCGAAATTTGTATCAATTAGTATGAAAGATTACAAAAACCGCAATACATCCTCTAATTTGACTGCTTCGTACTAGACTGACTTTCGCAAAACTTAGCAGGAGAAGATTTAACAAAAACGGAAAAGTTTGCATTAGAACAAGTGAAAGAAAGAAATCAAAGCATTGTTTTTCTTAATCTCAAAATAATTCCGGGCTTTAATTATGGACATGCTGCTTACCAGTCATCGCTGCAGTTAGGATCATGAACCGCCTCCCACGCTTTCTGTAACTCAGCTTTGTGTTTGTTTAAATTAATTGCCATCTTCTCTTGTTAAAAAAGCAGAAGGCAGAGGCCTGACTTAATATACAGTAGACAATTTCAGCAAAAAATGATATGAATAATCGGTTAACAAAAACCAGAACAATGTTTGGTGCACCCAGCAGTGGAAATCCGGTTCGGGCCAACAGCTAAAAAGTCCTGGGCTGAGTTAAGAAAAACTGCGGGAAATTGGATGATTTTGAACTTTCTTTACACATGAGAAAGCGATTTGACAAATCAGTTATCTTCACAGATAATGAAGCTGTGGGCAGAAAAAACGGAAGAAAGGGAACTGTAAAGTACTGTTCCTAAAAAATATCCATCCCCTGTATCAAGGAAGAAAAATTAATACGATCTAAGAGCGTTAAAATTTATCTTTGTCAACGTTTTGGAAGACGTGGGTTAAATTTTAGAAGTTCATGAAGTTGTTAAATTTTTTAGTAGTTCAGGAAAGTTTTTAATTCCTAAGCCTTCTACGACGCTGTGCCTGTAAAAATGGAGTAAAATAAACCATTAAACTTACAATCCTTACTTTCACAAAAACACCATCATTCCCAGGTGAATACGGTGGGGGCCGTTGGGACCGAGCGACCCCTTTTTGCCCCAACGTAGCCTTTTCGAGGAACGGTTAAAACTTTTTTGTTGCCCTTTTTTAAGATTGAATAAAACTAAATTTACTGCTCAACTTTTTTTAGATCAAGTTTAGGGACCTTCAATGAATTGTTGTTCCTGTAGTGACTTATGTCAGTTACACAGGGAAACGGTACTTCGATGATTTCTCCCAACTTGATATTTTAAAAAAACCATGCCTACGCATGATGCTGTATGTAAATTGGAAAAAAGAATTTTACTAACGAAAAGATCCTCCGAACAGCCAACACCGACAGGCTTGGTAGAATCATCATGACAAGAAGATGCAAGATCTTCAGTAGCACACGTAGCACTGGTATTAAGCTTCCACCTTGACCTTGAGCAGAAAGAAAATGGAAAAAACAATGTTTTATTGCCGACCGGCTGGGAAGCTAAGCTGGAGAAAAGCAAGGAACGAAACCAAACACAGTAAAATTTCTTAAACAACTTCAGGGTGCTGACTCTGCAGGAATTCCGGTTTGTTGGTGGAGAAAGGAGTTCTTCCTGGTTTTAGGTGAAAGGACTGCAAAATTGTATCTTTTGCAGAGGGTAGACTATCTCAATTGTCCTCTCTCACCACCAAAATTAAAGAACATGTCAAGTCAAATGAGGATCCAGTTGCAGCATTTGTTTTTAAGACAAGAAGTAACTATCAATACAAGAGTTCCACTGAAACTTAAAACAAGCTTCTTTTTTTTCTAGAACAGAACTTGTGCTCAGAATCGAGTATAACAAAACTATGCCAAATGCCATATTTTATGATCATGCGGATTTGGTTGAGCTTCAGAAATGTAATGGTATTGACTAAGGTATTGTCTTACATTCTCGTTATAGTGCCACTCGTATTGTGAGTATTGTTGCATCCGAAATAGGAATAAAAATAAAATCAGAGTTTCAGGCACAACACTCAAAAATTGCCGTGTGTTTTGACGATTCAACATCAGTAGGAAGAAGGTTATGACTGTCCATATTAGAGCATTTTTTATGCTGGAGATCCTAAATTTCTATTCTAAAACTCATTAGTAGGTGAATCAGACACTGGGGTCAATTCTTTGTGCTGTTTTGGCACAGTTAAGGTCATGTTTCACTTAAGATTACCTGCAAGAAAACTGCTCAATTCACAAATGATGTACCTTAAATTTTCTTTACATACCCCTTACATACCCGAAATCAAAATATGCCAATTTTGATGTCGGCTGTTGCCGATTTTGTAGAGCTCTCTCCTCTCCTCGCAAACCGACATCATAAGACATTCACATGATGGTGAATTTTCCCTACCAGAGAATATCACAAAATAAAGTATGACTTTAGCAATACATTTAAGATAAAGATCTATAAGAGGTCGATTTGACTCATTCCCAATATCCATTATTAATTCATATCAAGTCATCAGCCTGCAGCCTTGCGAGGACAACTCTTGATTAGCAGCCTTGAATATTGCTAATATTCTGATAAAGTGACAAAGCCACAAGGATAAAAAGACAAGTTATCAACTACTTTAAGAAACCATTCGCCTCAGTACATGTAGTTGCTTCGGGTCAGTACCCTTTACAATGTTTCAACACGTTGGAAATGGCATTTTAGTTTGGTTAAGTACCCCAACCTACTCTGGTCTAGTAGTTGTTGTAAATTCTTTCCTTCATAAAAGCCTTTGAGTTTAGGTGGTTGCAAAAAAGTTATGCCGAATGTTACTAATGGTGAAAAACTTTTCCACTTTGTCGAAAGCCTTTGCCCTTTATAATTACAAGGTGTAACTTTGTCTAATCATGTGGAAAGAAATCCTTGGTGTAATATTTCTTCCGTGACATTTATTGTGAAATATGCAGAAAGTCAAGTGTATGTATAAACTAGGATAATTAGCTAAAATCATAAAATTGGAATTCTCCTTTCTAGTGAAAAGACTATCTTGAAGTTACATAGTTCTGTTGTCTGTGCATGGATTTCTGACACTCTCTTTCCAGCAAACTTACACATGTTTCAACCTCCATGTTTTCCATCTACAAGACTGACGCGTCGTAAACTTAGCTTACTGTTCGCTTTGAATCAAGAAATAAATGCCTTATGTAAGCCTTGTTGGATTATTTCAGAAAGAAATTCTGCATTCTGTTTATCTGACTTTTTTATTGCTATTAAGCTCTTCTAAACTGTACAGTCATACGAATGACATAACTATAGAATATTGCTGCCATTAACTTTAACTGTAAAAAGGTTATGCCGAAACAATTGATTTCTGCAGCACTAATACGTGTAACCATTTTATATACGTTTAAAAATTTTATTTTGAATTGTTGTGGAGGTATTACTTGTACTTTGAGGTATTTTCCTAAATTTCTAGCCCCTAAAAAGGGCAGATCATAAAATGAGAGAGAGAGAGAGAGAGAGAGAGAGAGAGAGAGAGACAGAGACAGAGACAGACAGAGACAGAGACAGACAGAGACAGGGACAGAGACAGGGACAGAGACAGGGACAGAGTGGGAGAGACAGACAACTTGTTTCAGCAACGCTTGAGACCACATCTGTGAGGAGAGGTTATTCACGCAGCCAGATTGATAGATTAAATCACTTCAATATGTGGCTTTACAAAATACCTGTTTTCCTCCACTGGTGCTTCATTCACTAAAGTCGAGACATATTGACCAGTCTTTCCCTGGTTATTTTCCCCTTCCATAAAGTTTTAAGTCCTATGTGTCAACTTTCACTGAACGTGCTTGTTCAACATTTTGTTTTTCCTTAATGCATGGTGTCAATTGGAAAATTCTGAAAAGTGAACACTTTGTCAGGGGTATAAAGAGCTCCTTCTTGTGTTGAGAATACAAATCTGTCATGGTGAATAAACCAGGACCCTAAAAAGCTCTGTACTCTTTTACCATATCTTATTGAATTGTACGCTTTCAAATGACGATAGACAGAGCCACCATTGATGTTCATGGTGCAATCAGTGGCTTTGAGGCGTTTAGTGGGCAAATGTTCTCCACCATTGGCTTTGCAGACTTCTTTTTAAACCAAGACCCTTGACATTAGGTTGAGGAGCTTGATTCTGATAAAAATATCTAGATCTGTCCTTAATCGTAGAAGCAGATCGGTTGCCTTTAGAGGTTAAACATGAAATAAGTAGTTGCAGCTTTTAAAAATCACTTTTCTGAAAAAAAACCCAATACTTATGATGTACTGATCTACCAACCAAGAGATTCAAGTTGAAAAGGTGCATCTTGGCATGTTGCATCACCCTACGCAATTCTCTGTCCCAGAAAGTTGTCTATCTTGCAACGCTAAGTAATTACAAATGAAATCTAAAAGCTAATCCAAAATAATGTCAATTCTACATACACAATCTTAAATCTGAGAATATCGAACCTCTTCAAGTTATCGAACGTCTGCAAACCAAATTATTTTATTGTTTTGTCACAACTTCGATAATGTGACACAATCGTATGACATTTTCTTCTTTGTGTAAGAATCCCACGTTTTGATTTAATCTTGAATTCAATTTTAAATTTTATGTTATCAAAGACAGCGTTTCAACCACCAATAGTTTTTTGTTTCCAAGACTTTGCAGACTTAGCCCAATTTATTCTGGCATTTGGACTTAATCATTCTGGAAAATCTTCACTGTGCAATGAAACCTCCCTCAAATAGCAGGCTCGTGTTCTTCAACTGTACATTCCTTTTGTCAAAAAAACCTGCGCATTTTGCAAACACAAGAAGGTGTGGTCACACTGTCCAAGAACACTGTTTCCACTGGCACAGCTTTCCAATTTAATAATTTTCATGTCATAAAAGAATATCTCATCAAAGATCGCCTTTTTATGCACAGAAAGCGTTAAAGGGTGAAAATCTAGACAGTGTGTTTTAAGTGCAGAAGAAAACAGGTGCTGAGGCACAAACAATCAAAATAACAGAAAACTTTAACACTGGTTGGCCGTCGTTGTGAATTGTTGCCAATACTTTCAACTTAAGTCATGTGCCCACAAGGGTTGATTTTTCACTTACTTCTTTATCAGTTTTTTTCCCATTTATGTATTACTAACTCTGTACGTTAGGGTATCACAATCAATTGTTGGCCAAATAAAGTTCTCACTCAGTTAAAATATACTTTTTATTCTGGAAAAAAACCTGCGAAACGAACGACAGAGGCGAGGACCAACAAGTGTGGTTTGTCTTCACCGTTACAAAAAAAATAAACAACGACAAAAAATAATATCACTCACTTCCATCTCTGGCTAATTAGTACAGTCAAAAGGGGTTCTTGAAAAGCCCCCAAACGATTATATTTTGCACAAGATGGACTCTAACAGTGAAAAAATACATAAAATAATACTCCTTTAGAACTTTATCGAAATATTTGTTACTATTGGTTTATTTCTTTTTCTTCTTCA
Organism: Morbakka virulenta; assembly: GCA_003991215.1. Classification (NCBI taxonomy): domain Eukaryota; kingdom Metazoa; phylum Cnidaria; class Cubozoa; order Carybdeida; family Carukiidae; genus Morbakka; species Morbakka virulenta. The sequence continues at coordinate 1,024,349 of RDPX01000004.1, forward strand.
GTGTTGGTAAGTCATGTTTTTTATTAGTAGTAATTTTTAATCATTTTATTTTGATTTTAAAAGGGAAGGGATGGTCTAACATATCGGCCCTTTGCTTCATTATTGTTATAATTGCTATTTGAAGATTATGGTTAATATTTATTCTTCTTAAATTCGTGTCACGTGTCCTCTGTTTGTCGCACTGTTGTGCTAATTCCTCTCTTTCAGAGAACCGCCTTTGGCCTTGTCAACATGTCATGTAACTGTTTGTAGTCCATAAATTGTTGAACAAGTGGGCGTTATTATGATTTTTGGGGAAATTTTGGTTTTATTGCACAAGTAATTGGTTGATTAATTTGTGTCTCATCTTATCTAAACCAGGAAAGAACGCTGCAGAACCTTGCTTCCACCCAACTCGCCTTTTTCAAACGAAAAATAACTTTTTCATATTATCTCCACCTGCCCTAAAATTCAACTACTGGGGGTTTTGCTTGATTTTTCACAGAAAATATATTTACTGACTGAAACATCGGTTTAATTTGCAATAAAAGAAATCGAGGGCTGTGATTGGTGGGGTCCAGATGGTCGTATTTCTGGCTTGGCTCAAGAAGCAATCCAAAGAGTATAGTCTCTTAATAAACAATTAAAAATTTTCTGAATCATTGTAAACATTTTCTTTCTAAAACCTACATTTTTGCCATTCCTGAGCAAATATTAATGTTAAGTGGTAATTACTTCTCTTTGCCAATTACCATGATTTTACCAAATGAAATTTGCTCATTCTGCCCTGTCACAAACAAAGTAATTCCAACTCTCAAAATCAGAACCACCAAGAGACCTCTCGAGCCCTTTGTAGTACAGATCTGTTTATACGCGTCGTATCAATGGCTGGGCGTTCCGACAAAAAATGTTCATGGACGCTATTAAGGCTTGACAGGTACCGTTTTCTCTCTATTAAACGCCCCCTCTCTTTTAAACGCCCCTCTCCAATTAACACCCCGTCCAAAATCAAAAACATTTTATAAACGCCCCTCTCTAATAAATGCCCCTCTCCAATTAACACCCCGTCCAAAATCAAAAACATTTTATAAACGCCCCTCTCTAATAAATGCCCCTCTCCAATTAACACCCCGTCCAAAATCAAAAACATTTTATAAAAGCCCCAATCTAATAAATGCCCCACTCCAATAAACACCCAGTCCAAAATCAAAAACATTTTCTAAACACCACCACCAAAAAAATCACCACCCCCAATAAAACCCCCGCCCCACAACAAAANCCAAAATCAAAAACATTTTATAAACGCCCCTCTCTAATAAATGCCCCTCTCCAATTAACACCCCGTCCAAAATCAAAAACATTTTATAAACGCCCCTCTCTAATAAATGCCCCTCTCCAATTAACACCCTGTCCAAAATCAAAAACATTTTATAAACGCCCCTCTCTAATAAATGCCCCTCTCCAATTAACACCCCGTCCAAAATCAAAAACATTTTATAAACCCCCTCTCTAATAAATGTCCCTCTCCAATAAACGCCCCCTCCCTAAAGAGCTTAAAGGGGGCGTTTAATAGAAAAATAGACAGTTATGATGTTGGAGTCAAATAAAACATGTAGCTTTTATTATCTGCGGTTTTCTCTTCTATAATAATACGTTAATTATACACCGGTGCTTTTAATTCTAAGCAAGATTATTATCTAGTTTTTCTTTTGAAAATTTCTTCATCTAGCACCATCGCTATTTTCTTGTTTTTGGTTAGAGCTGTAAATTTTGCAGGCATCACTAAATCCACTTCCCGTTTTCGTTTGCCCGTAACTTTGACTGTTATTTGGTTGCCGGGGTTTTCATTCAGAAAATGGTGCATCAGACTTGAAATTTCTGCAGGAACATGACCAACCAACTCTTCCTTTTCTTCCTCGTTATTGTTATAAATCCCAATGGCAAACTTATTATATTCTAGTGCTTCAGATCGATCATCCCGACCGGCTACTAGTGTTTCTCCAACACATGGAGTCCAAATACTTTTATAAACATGGTGACCCCTAATAATACTTTGAAATACTACCCTGTGGTACAGTTGAAAATTTCATTCTCTACAGCTCTTTCCATTTCTGTCTTGCAAATTAAAGAAAGGATGAAACCATTGCATTGCATCTAAAAGACACGTTTTTTGAAATTCGAAAATTCGAATCATCATCCCGATCAACGAGCAAAACCAATGCATTGTACGAAAAGAAAACGTGACTTCTAAAGAAATCTGGTACATTACATGCTGCAGTATTACAAAAGCAAGATGAACAATCAAGCGGAATTATCAACTCCAGCAATTTTTCACGAGGGCGAACAAAGAAAAAATACAGCATGGAATTTAAAGGAAAAGTATGCAATGTATGCAAAGGAAAATTCTCTTCATTCTGCAGCGAAAAAGTTTAGTACTGACCGCAAAAGAGTCCGCGAATGGGTCAACAATGAAGAGAAAGTAGCCAATATGAAAGGAAAACGATTCAGACTTGAAGGTGGGGGGGGGGGGCATAAACTTAAAGACAATGAACTAGAAGAAGAAGTTCTTAACTGGATTCACCAACGAAGAAAAAATATGCTTCGTGTTTCCAGAAAGCTCATAATGTTCAGGGCTAAAGCAATCTTTGATGAAATATGTGGTGACAACGAAGTCTTAAAGGCGAGTTTTGTTGCTAGTAATGGTTGGTTAAGTTTTTGCGACGCAATAACCTGTTTTTGCGAAGGAGGACCACTATTTCTCAAAAAGATCCTTCCCATCTTATCAGTAAGCTTGTTAGCTATGTTATTCATGTGCGAAGATTATCAATGAACACTACCTATGCACCAAGTTGTATAATAGCAATGGATGAGACAGCTGTTCGGGCGGACATGATTGGTAACACAACTTTTCAAAAGCGACATCCTGGGATACGTTTAAAGCTCACATGACAGACGACGTCAAAAAGCAGTTGAAAGAAATGAAAACAGACAACGCCCTTGTTCCTGGAGGATGCACAAAATACATTCAAGCCCCGGACGTTTGTTGGAACAAACCATTCTTACTTGTACTTGTACTTGTTGTATCGTCCTCGTCTATTGAGGGTTGCCGATCACCATTCTCCACAGGTCACGATCTTTGGCACGTTTGATTGTCGACTGTATGTTAGAGTTCAGGCCCTGGCAGATGTCTTTGAGCCAAGTTTGCGGTGGTCTCCCTCTCGGTCGTTTGCCATGCACTCTGCCTAACTGGAGCTTGCGGATGAGGCCATCTTTTCTGATCATGTGTCCGAAGAATCGTGGTCTGCGGTTGAGCAAGTGGTGACATAGTTGCGGCTGATTTCCAATTCTTCTGCATACATCTTCATTAGTGGTGAAGCTTGTCCAGGGGATACGAAGTATCCGTCAATAACACCACATATTCAAATGATGCTATCTTTCACCTCACATCCTGGGAGTAGATCCACGTTTCGGATCCATAACTCATTATTGATCAGAGAAGGGATTGTAATAATCTCTTCTTGGTACCTAGCCTGATGTTTCCACACTTCCATAGATCCTTCACGCTACCTGCTGCCTTCTTTGCCAGTACTATTCTTCTCTTGACCTCTTGTAAACTGTTGCAGTTGGTGTTAAAGAGTGCGCCTGAGTATATGAACTCTTTTACTTGCTTCAGCATTGCGTTGTTGTACTTGATGTTGATGTTGCTTTTCGTTCTTCCAAGGGACATGACTTCCGTTTTCTTCTCATTTAATCTCAGACCATATTCCAAGGAGGTTGCACCAACCCTACTCACAATTTCTTGCAGTGATTGCTCGGATCTTGCCAGTAGGACGACGTCGTCGGCATATCTCAGATGTTCAATCTTCTCGCCTCCAATGGAGAACCCTCCGTCCCAACCATCCATCGCTTCCCTTATGATCATATCGCTGTACAGATTGAACAGTGCGGGGGACATAGGGCAGCCCTGTCTGACTCCCCTCCCGATTGCTAGTGGGTCTTAGAGCCCTGCTGGTGTGTCAATCATGGCCTGTTGATTGGAGTAGAGAGCCTGCAAACAGTCAACCAAGTAGTTTCGTATTCCAACGCTTCTTAATGTTGCTCACAGCCGCTTTAAGTCTACACAGTCGAAGGCCTTAGAGTAATCAATGAAGCAACTGAATAGAGGTATGTTGTACTCGTATACCTTCTTGCTGAGAGAGAAGACGGAAGTTTAGTATTTGGTCTCTTGTTTCACTTTCCCTCCTGAATCCTGCTTGGGTTTCACTGAGTTTTCTTTCGTAGTGCTGATTGGTCCTTTTGTTAACGCTTGACCGAGCTATTTTACTAATATGGAGGATGAGGGCTATTGTTCGATAGTTGTCACAGTCTTTGTTGTCTCCTTTTTTGTAGAGAGGCAGGTACACCAATTTAGTGAAGTCCGGGGGCCATTCTCCACCACAGATGATCTCGTTTCACAGTCCTAGTATGCGATTTTGTAAGTCCCTGTTGTCTGCCCCTGCTTTCAAGAGTCCGATCGACAGTCCATCCACTCCGGATGCTTTCTTGTCATTGATATGTCTGACAGCTGCTGTTAGTTCTGCACGCAGTACAGTCGGTGCCTGGGCCCCATCGTGGATTGCCAAACTTAGTAAGGGCTGTATTGACAAATCCTTGCCATAGAGGGATTTTGTGTAGCTTCTCCAGCGCTCTTTGATGGATTCATTGTCCTGCAGGACAGTTCCATTTGCATCCTTGATGGTCCTGGAGCGCAGGCTAAGTGTCGTCTTCATCCCCCTGATGTGTCTGTACGCATATAGGTGTCTCTGTGTGTCATATTTGTTCTCTAAGCTTTCACACATGGATTCTAGGTATGCGTTCTTGTCTTGGCAACTTCGTTTGACGTCTTTGTCCAATGTTCTGTATTCCTGCTCTTTTTCAGTGCATAGAATTGCATTGAAACCACCCATAACTATGGTGAAATCACTTGCTGGTAATTGTCAAGAACTTGATGCAGTTACTTGTAGAACTCATCATGTACCTCCTGTTCTTTGTCCAGTGTTGGGGCAAAGATCTGCACTACGGTCATGTGTACTGGTTTGCCATTGAATCGGACAGTCATCATCCTGCCATTGATGATGTTGTAGATGAGAACGCTGGATCTCAACTTTCCACTGATGATCAGTCCAACTCCTTGATGGTTGCTAGCATCGCCGCTCTGTATTGGGAGAGTTCAATCCATGTCTTTCTCCCCTGAGTGGTTTCCATGAGTTTCCGCGAGGCCACAAATGTCTAGGATAAGTCTTTTGAATTCGCGGACAACATTCTGAGTTTTCCCAAGTTGTTTGATTCCTCTGATGTTCCATGTACATCTCCTGTTGTAGGTTGGTTTTCTTCTGGGCAGTAGCACATTTTACACGTTCAGCCTGTCCAGGCACCGAAACGCGCCGATGGCCAGTCGGGTCGTCTGGCAGGTTATTCTGTGAATTTTGTGAAGTCATTGGTGATGTTCCCAGGAAGATTGGTCAACGGTTGGTCCTGGGCCTCTTCCGTTGGTTAGACTTATTTGATGGCGGCCTAGCCTCGCGATGTCACAAGGTCATACGGATTTGTGTGGAATTTTATAAGGCTTCAGGCACCACCCTGAAGCCCGCCACATCGTGCTCCCTTACCGCTGCCGTCCACGGCTGCTTATTGGGTATTCGCAGCTAACCCTTATTTCTAAGGGCCGTCCGGCTATCCGCCACCTTGCCGACGCGATGGGTAGCTGCAGCTCGCCCCCACACAAACCATTCAAGAGCCACATAATGGAACTTTAGGATGAATGGCTACCATCTGGGTTCCATGAGTATACCGAAGCTGGCAACATGAAAGCTGCGCCAAGAGAATTAGTTGTCACCTGGATTTTGGAGGCATGTGGTCGTTTGGATTAAAGGCTCATAACCAAGTCATTTAAAAGTTGTGGATTAAACTTGAGAAACGATGGTAGTGAGGACGATATGATTCATTGTTTTAAAAAGGGACAACCTTGTGTCTGAGGTTCAACAGTTCTCAAAGAACAATTTCAGTCTTTAAAAGATGCCGACATCCTAGATAAAAGTCCGTTCGAGGCAACGGACTCAGATGTCGAAGAAGCAAATCATGAATTAAACCTTATCGACCAGGATGAGACCGAAGATGAGTTTGTTGAAATTAATGATTTATGATAGGTGATTTCTGTGAAAAAAAATTATGATAAGATAAAATATTTATTTTTAAAATAAGCATTCCTCTCTAATTAACGCCCTTCTCTAATTAACGCCCCTCTCCAATAAACGCCCCTTAAATATCAAAAAAATTTATAAACGCCCAAGGCATTTAAAAGAGAAAATACGGTAAGCATTCTTTACAGGACTTGGAATTCTCACCCCCCCTCCCCCATTCTCTCTCTCTCTCTCTCTCTCTCTCTCTCTCTCCCTCTCCCTCTCTCTCTCTCTCTCTCTCTCTCTCTCTCTCTCTCTCTCTTTCCCTCTCTCTTGACACTACTGCTAAAAACCCAACCTTGGTTATACCAGATAATTTGGAGTATTTTTCCTGTAATCTGGGTACTAATTTTGAGTATTATTTTCTTCACACACAATTTACAGATGAACGTTATTTCATCCCAGAGTAACTGCTGATATTGACGTACCCGAAGAGCTAGATCAAGCAATGGTAAAAGTTAATAATGTACCGAAGCTTCAAAATCGGATAAAAATCAAACAGTCAACCAAAACTAAAGTTATGAAACCTATGTGGAAAAGTCTGGGTATTTTTATCGACGTTTTGCATCGTAACGAAGAAAATGGAGATCAAAAAGAGAAAAAAATGCTGCCTATCTAGTAAACTTGATGACGAATATTTTTTTCAGTTGAGGGACATGGTTTTTGAAGAATGTAATGTAATGTAGCAGTTGCTTTTGCCAAATTTCAAGGGACTGACCAAGAGGTAGATTTTAAACGACTCCACAGGCTGCAAAGGCACACAAAAAGCGTAAGTCCTAGTTCTGACACGATTTGAATAAAGATGATAGGTATTCCAACCTACCACAGGACATATTTCTATTTTTTCACGGAACTTGGTCTGTGAGCCTTAAGAGAAACTATAGCTTGTGAAAAGAACTTTTCAAAATTTCCTGTTAGCACCAAATCCTTTTAAGTCAAAAACCAAATTTTCCTTTAAATTTTCTTTCTGAAAAAAAGCATTAAATGCGATTGACAATGATCCCCAGAAGTTTGCAGAAGGTGTCCATCTACAAATACAACTGCTGGTTACCAGGCTTATCTGTTTCAAAATATGAAAGAACTTTCGGTGGACTAAAGAAAAATTTTGTAAATTCCTTTGCAGGATAATGCTTGGAGAGCAATTAGGAAATTGCATATCATTGGTTTGTGAAAACGACCTCGCTGATAACAATGATTTTAAGAAGATTGCCAAAAAATTGTTGCATTTGAAAAATTCCCTCGAGGAATAAAAAATAACTTTTAACGTGAACGATAATCTTTTCTTTTAAATAGATTTTGCGTTTATCTTTACGTATTAAGTGTCAATTTCTCAGTAATGCGTTTGAGTCCTTGCTCCCATAAGGAATTTCAGGTAAAATTACTTTTAGGTAGGTAAATTCGTAGTGAACCCACTTCCAACAAGGACTTCTCGGCGACCCCCCGCCATATTACCACCTAACGTGTCAGAAATAATCCCTCAAAACAAAAGTAAAAAAATCGTACAATCAATGTCTGATTAAAGGTGTTCAAATTTACCCTTAAGGTAGAGATGTAAGGGAATCGTAAAGGAAGCAACTTTGGAGTGGGCTTTTGGTGAGCGGTTAAGCTAAAAAAAAATATATCAGTTACTCATTAATATCATTTACTCATTTACCAGACTGCTGAACTAATATGTGTTTTCCATCCTAGCATATGGCAGCGTATGCTGGACCCTGTCGCAAAGTATGGAGTAACGAATAGAAGCAGTAGAGGTGTGGTTTCTCAGGAAAATAATGAGAATAACTTGGACAGAAAGACTAACAGATCATGAAGTGTTGAAGAGAGCAGGAACAAAACGTTTTTTTCTGGGAACAATACGAAAAAGACAGTTGGAATTTTTGGGACATGTAGTGCAGAAAGGAGAACTGGAACATCTTAGTGTGACAGGCAAGATCAACGGCAAACGAAGCAGAGCTAGACACAGAATAACATACACAGCAAGCATAAGTAGATGGACAAACGTAGCGGAGCGAGAACTGTTAACAGCCACAAAGGACCAAAAGAAGTGGAAGTCGATGGTCGTCAACGTCCTAACAGGACATGGCACCTGAGCGCGCGCGCGCGAGAGAGAGAGAGAGAGAGAGAGAGAGAGAGAGAGAGAGAGAGAGAGAGAGAGAGAGAGAGAGAGAGAGAGAGAGAGAGAGAGAGAGAGAGAGAGAGAGAGAGAGAGAGAGAGAGAGAGAGAGAGAGAGAGAGAGA
>RDPX01000004.1:1035614-1135386 GCA_003991215.1 Morbakka virulenta
AAAGCGAACTCTACAGACACACACACACACACACTCTCTCTCTCTCTCTCTCTCTCTCTCTCTCTCTCTCTCTCTCTCTCTCTCTCTCTCTCTCTCTGAAACATACTCAAGTTAATCTACCTGCTACGTTTAATTTCCACCCACAATAATTCTCGTTCTTAGTCATTTGTAGCCCCATCAATTCAATCCTTTCATTAAAAGCTTGATAGCACCTAATTTTAAAATATTTTTTTGCATTTATTCATTCAGGTCAGTGCAAGTGATAATTTTCTAACCACTATGGGGCAGTAACGAGCTTTTAACATACTGCTTATACTTTTCCCTGTTGGCTGTTAATTACTAAAATTCCTTCATTTTGGTCGAAAGTTTTTTTGTTGGAACTCCACTATAGTCAGACACAGAACTTTTATCAGTATGGAAAACAAAAATAGCATCGAGAAAGCCGGCAATGTTTTGTGATTGGCTAAAGAAAACAAAGAGCATTGATGAAAGCTCTCCATTTTTTTCTGAATAGCTGTCCGAAACAATTTAAGCCACACAAATATTCTTTTGTTTACAAAGAAGAGTCGATGACAGTTGAATTATGAATTGCCTCAAATTCTCCTAAATGGAAGGCAGACCTGGCTCTGTGACTTGCTTTGAAGTGTTTTAGCTCGAAATATTTCCTGCATCTGTGGTTCAGTAGTAGATGGTGTGCTATAGCTGAATCACAATTAACAGTTTAATGTAATCTTTGAGGTCTTGTTAGCTAAACTCGAGAAACACATGGTTTTTCTCTGTAAACCCCAGGCCATAAAAGTTCTTGACTTTATGGACTAAATGGAAGCCGTAGATATAACAGGTTTATCATGTCAGGAGTAAGATGATATTTCTGAGCTGAGTTTTGAGAGATACTTCTCTCTTTGTCAGGCTGACGATGGGAGTGGTATCTTTTAATGTCAAGCACGTGTTGTTGTATTCTATTGGTCAATCTAAGGAACGTGAGGCCTACATACTTGGCATCACATCGCCGCTTGAACTGGTGAACAACCGTACTTAAAGTTGTGGTAGACAAGAGATTCTTTTTCAGATAAATGAAGAATTCTTTTGCCAATTGAAAATTACTTTGAGTGCAGTAGGACGGTGGCATTTGGAAATTGCCTTGGTAATTTAGTGGAAACCAGGCCTATTCAAGGTGGTTTAAGGTATATTGGGCACTTCTGAGGTCCCTGTTCAACAAGACTTTTGAACCCAGACAATTTCCACTGAATAACTTTGTCTGATATATTTTAGGGTATTTTTTTCAATAGAATGTGCTTAATTTTATATGAATCTCTTGACAAATTGTTAGTAGAGCAAATATTGACCGCACCGTGAACTACAGATTTGTATGACTTCAGTTTTGAACTGTGTGTAACTGAATGCGTCCCACCTTACGTACTGTCGAGTGACAGTTGTCTTTCGAAATATACTGATTTTGAGAAGGTGAGAGTAATTTCCACTAAATCGTCTAAAAATGGTAAACAACTACCCTGTCCGTTTTCAACAATAATAATAAGAATAAATTAAGATTGCTAAGTATAATCATAAACTTATTGCTGTCTTGTTCATTTTTAACCATGGCCAAATTGCCTACAAAAGAACTTTTAGCAAAAATGAATGCAATTTTAATTGCAACATTCAAAATCAATATTATAAATGTAAGGCTGATTCAATATTCTCATTGTATCAGGGTCAATATTTGTCATGTTCCTCATATGCTCTGATGGTGGAATTGTAGCAAATGGTAATTTTGGAACATTTTTTAGAATCTGTGAAAGAGATTGTTGTAAAAAATTTTTATTCTAATATCGTTAACGGAAATTTGAAAATACGACCTGGAAAGTAACTCAAAAATATTTCTGTTTGTCACATCTGATGTTTCAACATATTTTGGAACTCACCCATAATGTTAATGCTGTCTTTCAAGATAATTGAGCAAAATGGGGAACATTACTTATATGCACATTTCATTACAATAATAGAGTAGATCATACATAAATATATTAAGCAGCGGCCAAGAAGATAAAAAAGCTCAACCAAAATGCCGAGGAAAGAAGTTCTATCCAGTGTAGGTATGAACGTTTGCATTTCAGTTATACTTTAATTACTAATACACCATGGATATATGAATAACTAACTTCTCTAAGAGACACAGTAATAGGTCCCATATCAAATAAATATGTTGGTTTTTGAAATTCTCCTTGCTGTCACTCTAGAAGAGAAGGCTTAATATCAATAACAAATACAGTTACAGCTTGTCATTGGTGCTTTTTTTGTGCAATTTAGTTTGAGATATGAGCTTTATAGATTCTTTGTAATATCTACCCCTGAATCAGTCAAAAGAAGGTTAAATTGTACATAAAATAATCTCGAAGAAAAAAATGTAAAAGGAGTTACATAGCAAGAGCTACAAAATTGGAAACGAATGTCACTGGAAAGCAGAAGACAGGAAATAAGCAGGAAGAGCAATGAAACAGCATGTACTTCCATTTCCAATCTTTTTAAGATGTTCGAGAAAATCAATCAATTGCCACAATTGGTTGAAAAAGATTAGGGTAAGACAGAAGCGCCCTTTGATGTTACATCTTCATGTCAAGTTTTATTTTAATATTTTTAAAACTTTGGTGATTCTCGCTAAAAGAGCATGGTACCCTGCACTATCCCGTTAGTATTGGAATGGACATAAATTTTTGCCCAAGTCCCCCTTGTACAAGGTCTGATACCTCGGAAATGTCGACGATCAAAATGTCTTTATTTCTTTGAGCAATTACCTTTTACGGTTACCGTCCCACTCCCGAAATAGAATTTATGAAAGGACGTTCCACTAGTCTGCTCTCCATTTGATAAACTAAAGTTTTTTTCCTAAGGAATAAAACTCTGTTAATCAGATGAAGAGTAGAATATTGCATATCGAAATGAAAAAAATAAGTGCTTCAAACAAATTTCGTTGCGACAGAAGTTTGTGAAAGTACTGGAGAATAATATGTCCCACAAGGCGTTTGCTACAGTACTTCCATCGATTTCTTTTGTGATGTATTTTGTTTGCACCGCTTGCTTGAAAAAATTGAAAGGCCACTCTTTGTCTCGAAAGAACAATATATTTCTACTTATCTCGAATGCATACCAAGATTTCGAAATAACATACAATTAGTAAACATTAAGACCAACCAAATCTTATAAGGTTCCATGAATTAAAATTTATAGGAAACGCATGGGCCCGCAGGTACCTGTGACCACTAGACTGACAGATTTTCCTCTCTCGTGTCTTGTTAAAATAAACTGAATGTTCCTTTTGACCAGATTACAGATGAATTAAATGGCTGACTGACTTGGATTATCCTAAGCATTACTTACGGTAGCCGATTTTGCTCTTAAATGTGAAAATAGAAAGTTGTGGTTAGACCCAAAGAGCTAGTTTCTCATCGGTGAGTTTTTGAGTGTCACGTACAGCCATTTTGAATGCTTCATTAAAAGAAAATTGATTAGGATCTACGTGACATAATAAATATGGATTATATGTACAAAAGGTAGGTCACTATAAGTGACATGCCCAGCGTTCTGAAGCCTGATCCAATCAGTGTTTCGTTAATTTCTGTTTACATACTTTTGAGAAGGAGAAAAAACTACCAATTCCAGTTACGTAATCCACAGCGTTTCAGTAGTAATTTGGAAGATAAGCAATAAGATAGACCCCTGGATATGTAAGTAAAGCTGGAGCTTCTGCCTACCATCATTTCCGTTCAGAGATTCAGATATGCAGATATTATCTATTGGCATTTGTATAAAAATGTAAAAACATTCTCAACCTTAGAAAATAAAAGTGCCGTATGAGAAGTATGAAAAACTCTTTTAATGACCAAGTAACTTTTTCAGCGAGGCTTGAAGGTGACAATTTCCCTTCGCATACACTTCCTTACTCATAAGTATTATAACCCCCTCTTTCTTTCTCCCCTGCATCGATGACTCCTAACTTTGCTCCTACTGCCTAATTCAATCTAAGAATGAAAAGGTTTTGACTGAAAAGAAGTAAAGAAGAAGACCATATCAGTAGAGGGTTCCTTTTGTAGAGAAACGGTCCAAAATAGTGTGAAGGTCCTCACAACTCTCCTTGTTATAACGCTGCTACTTCCATTCATGTAATGAAAGCCCAATATATTGGATATTAGTTGATTCATCAAAACCTTTTATCAGACTTAATGAAACTACTGCATGTTTATCATCGATTACTTAACAAATTTATTCAGACGGAATAGCAACCTAAGCCATGCACGGTGGAGGTAAATTTACAAGCTTATTTTTCATATTTAGCTACGACATCCATTCAGTTCATCATCATGTACGGAGAGCTCATGTTTGAGCCGCCGTGGCTTCTTTCGTCATGGCTCGCCATTTGGCCAGGTCCTGAGCTGCTCTGTATGCTTGTACTATAGAAAGTCCGGATTCTTCTCTTACATTGTCCGCATACCTTGTTCTTGGCCTTCCCCTTTTTCTTGTTCCATCAACCATGCCAAGGATCAGTTCTTTTTCCAGGGTGTCACTTCTTAGTATTTGACCTAAGTTTGAAAGTCTTCGGCTCACTGTGGTTGGGAGCAGTCGCTTGTGACACTGTATTCTGCGCAAAACTTCCTCGTTTGTTACTCGTTCAGTCCAGTTTATCCTTAACGCTCTTCTATAGCACCACATCTCAAAGCTGCGGAGTTGCTTCCTGTCACCCTTCGTGAGAATCCACGACTCACAACCATAGGTTGCAATAGGAAAGACCAGTGCGTTTAGTGACCTGACTTTCGTTTTTCTAGATATTGATCTATTTTTCCAGACTGTTGTGAGTGCTGATGTTGCCCTTTTGATTGCCTCTCGAACTTCTTCCAGTAGTGGAACTGGCTCGTTTTCCATGTCTTCCATCTCTAGGTTGGAGGGTGGTATGTTGTTATTTCTTGCATATAGAGTTTCGCAATACTCCTTCCATTCAGTTAGCTACAATAAAAGTTTCAAATAAAATCTCTATATATTAAGGATAAGTAAATAAAAATATATTGCTTCCAATAAATTATCTTTCATGGAATTGTGCAGAAGAAGTATTGTTAGCTCAGAAGATGAGTCAAAAGCTCTTTTTTACGTCTGTAATAGATTCAGTATAGCTAATGGATTGTGGGATACTATTTCACAGTTTTGGACTTGTGAGAGCGTGACGGGGCTTTGAGTGCCTGCTAGCCTAATGCAAAACAGGGTGCACTACTCTCTAGGGGAAAGCAAAATTAAGTAGTCTTTCTGTGACCCAAGACCGAGCCAAACTCAACGCCTCGTGGTGTGCCATGGAAATGATTTTCTCGCTGATCTCAGCTAACGAAGCAATGGATAGGGTGTGTCAGTCTGAAACCTGTCACTGGAGGAGTAGCTCTTCGTAGGGTGTAGTGTGCAGGGGCCACCAACGTGTGTATACGTCACACCACTCACCAGTCGCTACCTCACTGCCTTATGAGTGGATCATTTGACCAAACGTTAGACCCACTGCTTGTAATTGGTGGCCGGCTAAAGGAAAGGAATCCTCCCAGAAAATAGTTGTCGAAACAAAAGGGGAATGAATCAAAATCAAAACTAAACAAAACCGGATCTGTCGGGCCTGGGTCAACAACGACCGCCAGTATTGTGGGTTGCTAGCGTGGTACTGGAAATTGTGATACTGGTGGGAAATTGATTAACAAGACGTAAAAGGAGAGGAGCTCGAGTAAGAAAGAAGCAAGCTAGGAAGAGACAAGAGGAGACAGAAGTGAACATGAGAGTAGGTACTCTTATTGTCGGGAGCATGACCGGAAGAAAAAAAGTCGTGGATCCCATGCAATGAAGGAGTAGTCAATGTTTTGTGTGCCCAGGAAACTAAATGGAAAGGTGGGGAAAGCCAAAGAAATACGTGATATTTCCAAGTTGTATTACTACGGTATGGACAACAAGAGAAATGGAGTTGGTATTAACCTTGATAGAAACCTAGTTGGAAACGTGATCAAATTAAGCCGAATTAGTGACAGAGTCATATGGATGAGACTAGAATTAAGTGGCTTGCGGACCAACATCATCCGTACATAAACAACAAGGAGAATGCGATAATGCCGAGAAAGAGAAGTTCTGGAAAGAGCTGGATTCCGCCATGGCAAGAGTATCGGAGAAGGAAAAGGTGTTCATCAGTGCAGACCTGAATGGAGATGTTGGCGAAGCCAACACTGGAGACAAACATGTTATGGGAAGGTATGGCTGGTGGACAAGGAAAGAAAGAGGAGTAAAAGTATTTGAGTTTGCAACAAGCTACAAATTGGCTATTACCAATACCTACTTCATAAAAACTAATGAACAAAGAACCACTTATCACAGCAGAAATAACAAGACTCAGATTGACTATGTCCTATGTAAAAGGCGACACCTTGAAGAAGTCATAGACTGAAAGAAGTAGTGGGGGAGTGTCGTTTAAGTCAGGACCGACTGGTTGGTTGTAAGGCAAAGTTTAGCGTCAGAGCAAAGAGGGCAAACATCAGATGGTGGAAGCTGAAAGAACAAGTTTAAAGACATAGTTTTGTCTTGGAAGTGAAAAAGGAACTTGTTAAGGTATTCCCGGTTGATGGGGATGTTGCGTCTGGGTCAATAAATTCGGTTGCCAAGAAAATAATTGGTAAAACATCGGGTAGGGGTAAACTAAACAAGGAAGACTTGGTAATGGAATGAAGAAGTACAGGAATGACTTCGGTAGAAGAAAGAGACATTCAAGAAATGGTGTAAATCGCAAACTGTTGAGAACAAAGAGAAAAATCGTAATGTTAGCAAAAAAGCGAAAATGGGTGTAGGGACAGCCAAGTCTGAGGCTTGTGAGGAGCTGTACAATAACCTCAAGACAACAGACAGAAAACTGTATATTGCAAGGCAAAAGAGTTCGATCGAGCTTCCAAGGACGTACAACATACAAAAATGATTAAGAACCTAGAGAGTCATATTCTCAATTCGAAGGAAGACATCCTGAAGAGATGGAAGGAGTATTGCCAGAAGTCAGTGAACGAGGAAAATGCAAGGGTAAGTAGAGAAGAAGTAGGAGGGATACGCGAAGGACCTGTGGAGAAGATCAAAGAAAAAGAGTTGAAGAAAGCTTTAAATAGAATGAAAAAATGGAAAAGCAGTCGGCCCATACGGTAGTCCAGAGGACGTATATAAATGCCTAGGAAGTAGTGCTATTGACGTCAGTGTTCAACGACATATTAGTAATCGAAAGAATGCCAGAAGACTGGCGAAAGAGCATCCTTATATCCATTTTCAAGAACAAGGCAGATGTACTGGACTGCTTCAACTACAGGTGTATCAAACTCATGAGTCACATAATGAAGTTATGGGGGAGAGTAATCGATAGCAGAAGCAGGAGGGAGGAAGAGATCAGTGAATAATAGTTCCACTTTATCCCGAAAAGAGTAGAGTATGAGAGGTGCCATCTTTGCTTTGCGCATGACAGCAGAGAAATGTTGGGAAGGGCAAGAGGAACTTCATTGCGTATTCATTGACTGAGAAAAAGCCCTTGATTGGATACCGCGAGAGAAAATGTGGTTTGCTATGAGAAAAAGAGGTATCACGGAAAAGTATGTGAAGTGTGTACAAGATTTTTATGACGGATGTGAGACAATGATGAAGTGCGCGGCTAGAAAGACTAAGGCATTCAAAGTTGAAATTGGATTACACAAAGGTTCAGCTTTGAGCCCTTTCCTGTTCGCAGTAGTCATGGACGTGCTCACTGATCCCATCAGGAGGTCAGGCCCTGACAACATGATGTTTGAAGATGATGTTGTACTGATTAATGGAAAGTAGGAAGAAGCGGAGGAAGAACTAGATAATTGGAGGGAACCCTTGGAGAAAAGAGGTATGAAGGTCAGCCAGTCGAAAACAGAGTACAGTACATGTGTATCCACGAAGCAAATAACCTATCACCGATCACGATCACTGGGGAAGACGCCCTGGAAGTTATAGAATTCAAATGTCTGGGGCCAACTATACAAGCTGACGGAGGCAGTGACAAAGAGGAAAAGAAAAGTTTAAAGACTGGTTGGGGAAGTTGACAAAAGACAACGCCCATGATGGGCAACAACAGAGTACCAGTGAGAGTAAAGGGCAAACTATACAGGAAAATGGTAAGACCAGCAATGATTTACGGCATGAAAACAGTTTCTTTAACAGCAGGACTCGAAAGAGAGATGAAAAAGCCGAAATGAGGATGGTTCGATAGTCTCTGGGTGTTACCCGGAAAAATATGTTGCACAACGAGGTAGTGAGAGACAGGCTAGGTGTTGGAGAACTCTCTCAAATGATGAGAGAATCAAACTTGGGCTGGTTTTGACACGTAGAGAGAAGAGAACTACGTCGGGAAGAGAGTACTGAGGATGAGCATACCAGGAAGAAGAAAAAGAGAAAGCCCAAAACAAAGATGGATGGAAAAAATCAAAGTTGATCTGATGGAAAAGGAGCTTAGTCGTAAGAACAACCAAGAGCTTGCTGTATGGAATCAAAAATTTGCTGCGGCGACCTCTGA
The DNA here is from genome assembly GCA_003991215.1 of Morbakka virulenta. Taxonomy (NCBI): domain Eukaryota; kingdom Metazoa; phylum Cnidaria; class Cubozoa; order Carybdeida; family Carukiidae; genus Morbakka; species Morbakka virulenta. Next base: position 1,044,187 of record RDPX01000004.1, read on the forward strand.
TAACAGGAAGCAGTCGAAAGAAGAAGAAGAAGACGTTTTGGACCTGTGAATAAAAACCCGTTTTGAAATGTTCTAAGGTTAGTTTTTTTAAGATGGAGATCGTTTCTGTTTCTGATGTTGTATTTTGATTCATCAGATCTTTCCACAAACGTATTTTGTAGGCCTTCAGGACAAAGCTAATTGACAATTTTGTGGATGATAATCTCTCCAATCAGACATCATCAGTTGCTTAAAGGGTTCTTATTACAAGTATTCTTTATTTTTGAAGTTTCTATGATGTCGAATGCTTTGTTCTGGAATCTTTGGAAGGCTTTAAGTTTGACATTGGAGAGGGGCCTCCATACCACCTTCGCAAGTCTTGTGGCATTTAACAAGTGCTTGATACACATTAAGCAAGTGAGGTTGTGGCACAATATTTTTCAATATTCTAACCAATGCTGAGCTACCACCCAACTTTCTCTTTGACTTATTTGTACCATTTATTCCAGCCCAGCGTATAGTTAATCGTGAGTCCTTGGTACCTTGTTTTGTAAATCTGTTTTATTTTATTATCATTCAGATAAAAGGATGACAGACCTGGTAATTTAGTTTGCCTTTCAGGATGAATAATAAACATGAACTCAGTTTCTCAAGGTGTGTACTTAGCTTACTTATTCTCACCCACTCAGAAATATTCTCTAATTTAGCCCGATAGCTCTGCATTAAATTTTCCAGTTTTTTGGCTCAGAATGAAACTTCCTTCATATAGAAGTTGGCGTTTGCGGATTATAGAAAAGATTCCAAGTCATTAAGATACCGTAATAGGTCTTTGATGGAGGTCCTGGCTTGAAACTGTGTTGGGCCAAAAGATTCGAAGACTTCTTGGAATACATCTAGTCTTAAAGACATTTAGTTTGTTAGAGGTGCCCCTGTTTACCTTCTAGAATTCTAAGCCGCATTGCAGGAATTTCAAAAGCATTGCTTCTAAGGATTCTGACCTTGGTTTTATGAATGAACTTGATTGAGCTCCAGGCAGGTTGCAATGACACAAAAGATCCTCTTCCCTTGAAGATTCCGGCCTCGACATCCTTCCCTGGATCCTCATCAACTACACTCTTGATGCCAAGGTACATGAAGCCATTCACCTCTCTACTCTGTCAATGCTGATGGTGACTGGTCGATCTGTTCCGTCATTCCCTTTCATGACCTTGGTCTTCCTGGGATTTATGGTTAGGACAATCTGTTTTCCTAAGAAACCAGGATCGGCGAACTTTTCTTAGATATCATAATGCCTTTGTGCCAGAATTGCTATACCTTCTATACAATAAAGATCTGCCAGTGTTTCAGAGAATAGTGTCAACCTTAGTCCTTGACTTGTTTTCGTGGTAGTTTCATTCATCGCCCAGCTGATGCAGGGTGAGAAAAGCGAAAGAGACAAGAGAAAGCCTTCTTTCCGTCCCGTCTTTATCTTAAAGCTGGTTGTGAATTCCCTTTAAAATACTACTCGTGCACAAAAGTCTGGGTTCAGTATCTCAATGATGGAACAAATTTTGCCAGGTATCCTTTAATGGGAAAGTATCTTCCGGAATGTTGGTCTGTGCATATTATCAAACACTTTTGTAAAGTAGATGAAATTTGCGTGGGCTGTGGCATTTCATTCATGACTCCTTTCGATGACCTGAAAAACTGTGAAGATATGATCTGCACGAGATCTCCCTTTCCTAAAACCTGCTTAGGTTGGTTTTAATTTCTGGCCTACTTATTCGGTGATTCTGTTCAGGGCAACTCTGGTAAGGGCCTTCTCGGACCTTGACAGAATCATTCTCTCCCTTCAGTTTTTAGGACCTGTGAGGTCACTTTGTGTTGGCAGCTTCACTATTGGCCCATTCTCCAACCGTCAAAAGTTATTTCTGATTCGCTAATGTTTCTTAAAACATGTGCTAGAATTATGGGGGTAATTGGTTCCTGTGCCTTAAACAATTCTGTCTGAATCTTGTTAATTCCTGATGCGTTGCCATTTTGAAGCATCGTGATGGCTGCTTTGATTTCTGTCACGGTCGGAAGACCTATCTTGATATCCAGTGTGGTCTCTGCTGGCTGGCTGGACCCGTTTGAAATGTTTTTTCCAACATTTTAGGAGATTTAAAATTTTTTTTTGTGATCATCTCATCTTCGTTTCTTACTAGAGGGTTCAACTAGAATCCGCCTGTCAGTGTTTTGCTAACCCTGTAAAGAGTATCTAGGTCCAGCAGATTTCAAAAAGTAGTTCCCACCATTAGTAGAGAAATGGTCTGTTTGCAATTTACTGATACAGTTTTTATTTCATTTAAAGTAACAGCAAACTTTGTATAGTCAATTATCAATTGCTCTAATTGATATTCAGAGAAGGTCTGTCTTTACTTTTTTTGTATTTGAGTTTTTAAGGTTTTTCAAATTACAGTTTGTATCGCCTACGAGTAGGAATTCTTTATCTTCAAAGTTGAGACCCTTTAAAATTCCCTAACGTGATTCGAAAGAGAGTTTATCAATAACTGGCGTTGGAGAACGACACTAACAAATGAAAAAGAATACTTTTGAATGAAAAGAGGTAAATTCTAGGCAAAAAAGTTCATAAGTACAACTCTAGAGTCTTAGTTTGGTTTTGTTTCATCATCTTTTACATACGTTGCCACAAACCCACAATTTTTATTACTGTCGTTGCGATGAATTTTATAGGCTGACATTATATCTTCCTTGTGAGCTATTGAGGGCTCTACTCTTGTGTCATTTAAGGTCAATATTGTAATCGCAGAGAATTCTTTTTTTTCCATGTATGTGTTTCATGAGAGAGAAAAATTGTTAAGTGAGGGAAAAATAGAACATTTTTTCATAATTTTTTCTTGTTTTGCCAAAGTTATTACTTTCAATATTGTCGATGGCAGCTTTACGATCACCTAATAAACTGACACAACACTAGCAGTATGACATAATCATTTGTGTGTGATCTACTCCCCTAAAGATTTGTAAAAGTATAATTATCAATAAAGTCAAAGCCATTACCAAAGAGTTCGTTTTCTATCAGGTGATTAAAATTTGCACTTTTTCATTATGGTTTTTTCTTTTAATTGCTGCTGAAAAAACGACTTGAGAAGCTGGAGTTTGTTGCTCGACTAATTCTCCATTTTAATGAGACAAAAGATGGGAGAGCAGTGTATGTTCCAACTGATCTGTGCAAAAACACTCTAAGGAAGACAGGTTCAAACTTTGCTGCGCTTGTGACGGGTATTAGAAAAAAATACGTTCCACGAGAGAGCCACCAATAAAGTGTTTTAAGAAGCTGAGGAAAAAGTCTAAACCTAAGTAAGAAATCAATGAGTTCTGTTTTTATATGAAGTTTACTTTGACACAAATCTCTATGCACATCGAGTCTTATTTCAAGATAACAGTGAATTACTATACGACTTTGTGCTTATACTTATCCTGTCGGGCGTATCTCCTTTAGAATCTGGAATGGTTCTAGGTACTTCTGCAAACTTTATCTTTGTCAAACTGAAGTGGGAAGTCTAACTTTTAATCGAATGGCTAACCGCATAAAGCAGGTAATTAAATGAACCTATCTCTGGGCCCTAATCACATTTACTTTTTTACACGTGTAACTGAGAAATAATTCGAAAGGAAACTGTTCCCTAGAATCCTGTCATTGTTAATGGCCTAGGGAAATCAGCCGTTTTGCAGTTAAAATGAATATTGGAAGCTCGTCCTTGTAGCCCTTATTTGTATTCAAAACGGTGAGGGCTAGATGGTTTTGCTAGAGCATAAAGAATACGACAGCTGCTTTTGTAGTCTTTGTAAATTCATAAGAATTATGGTTGCTAGATATGATGAGTTATATGAATAATTTGGAGAATATGGGAATAGCATAATCTTGCTTGACTGGCTACCTTGAGGTACATGGTGTGAAATAACTTTACTGGAAAACTGTTTTTACAGCGCTGCTAAAAGTACTACAAAGAAAACACAAAATAGGGGTTGAGTTCCTTTCAAATTCTCTGGGAACCTTTAGGGGCAAGAAAGAAAACATTTTTTGTGTAACTTTTTTGAAAAAAAATTTGACGAAAAAGCTCCTTTGGCTGCTTATTGGCTATATAATCTCTTCGTCCTAATCTTTTCCAAAGGTCGAGGATGTTAACAGAGCAAGAGTGTTATTTTGCTATGATTACTCCTACTACAAATTCTACTACTACTGCTACTACTACTACTACTACTATTACTACTACTACTACTACTATTACTACTACTACTACTACTACTACTACTACTACTATTATTACTACTACTACTACTATTACTACTTTTACCACTACTACTACTAGTTCTACNCTTTAGGGGCAAGAAAGAAAACATTTTTTGTGTAACTTTTTTGAAAAAAAATTTGACGAAAAAGCTCCTTTGGCTGCTTATTGGCTATATAATCTCTTCGTCCTAATCTTTTCCAAAGGTCGAGGATGTTAACAGAGCAAGAGTGTTATTTTGCTATGATTACTCCTACTACAAATTCTACTACTACTGCTACTACTACTACTACTACTATTACTACTACTACTACTACTACTATTACTACTACTACTACTATTACTACTACTACTACTATTACTACTTTTACCACTACTACTACTAGTTCTACTATTCTTACTTCTTCTAAGACTACCCCTACCAGTTCTAATACCTCTACTACTACAACAACAACTACTACTACTACTAATTCTACTACTACCATCGTTACTATGAGCAAACTCGTCACAAAGACCTTTGTTTCAAAAATGTTAAAAATATATTTTGGAACTTCCGAACATATTTTGTTTCTCGTAAATGTTTAAGTCGACTGGGTTTAGATTTCAACGCTTACGTTGAGTACAGCAGTGATATTCATAGTGGCTTGTAATAAAGAACAACCAAATTCTCAACGTTGTCAGAAATGAATTTTCTGTCTTTTTGCAGCAATCTTTAGCATGAAGCTTCTTTCAACTGCTCTTGTAGTCATCTGACATTTTTGTAGAAATGCGAATGTTGCTGGAGCATTAGAATCATTTTCAAGCTTAAGAATGGCGTTTATTTGTTTTCATTCAATGGTCTTTTTATATATTCTTTGATTTAACAGGGATCTTTGACAGAAACAGGCAACTTTATGCCCTCATCTGCATCAGCAAAAGTGTAGTTGATGCTCTGTACATTCTTTAATAATGTTATTGAAGGTCTGCAGCACTATGCAATAGCAAGAATATTTTTTGCAGGTGCCTGATTGGAGAGAACATTTTTGAGCCTTGTTACTAATAACTATTACTTTAAAGATTTTTCACAGTTTCTTTCTCTTTCAACAGGCATTCTGAATTTCACAATGCAGCTTTCGACCAGAATACCAAATTTATCATTATAGGCTGTGATGGTTCTCCGATTTATCTCTATCTTTATTATTAACAATGGCCAAATGTACAAAACTAATAATGGGATCCGTAGCACCATACTTAGGGCAACACTTTATTCTCTGTTGTAAACCTGATATGCTACAGAAATCCCGTAATGAAGACATGGGTACAATTGTAGATTTTTCCTGTAAGATTCATATAGAGTGCCGTGTCAGTTAACAAGTGCACAAAATCCTCTCTTGGCGTTTTAAGAAAGCCCAATATATCGTCCAATGGTATGAGCAACAATATGCTTACAATTTTAGGCCATTAATCGTGAATGTTTTTCTGGTTTTGAAACAACACCAACCAACGTTTTCATACACTTTCTTCCTAAAAATTTCTAGATTCACCTGCAATTTAAAACAATTTTAGTGTCTTGTAACTGTCTGTCTTGGTGCCATCCGAAAAGGGCATTGGCGACGTATGAAATTACTAAATAGAAAATAACTGCCTTCGATTAGCAGCATCAAATAGTCCTCTTATGTCCTTGATGCTCGTAGATTTGTTCAGTTGATCAAGGAACAGCCGCCGCTGTCCCACACGAGCCTTCTTTCCTGAGATTCTTCCTGACAAACAGAGATGTTAGATTGGTTATTTTCTGATGACATAGCCAACAAAACTTGCTTGTCCTTTTATGATGGTCTTAATGAGGTGGCGTTCTTCTTCTATCCTTTGCATACTTGAATACTTTCGTTATTTTCATGCTCTATGTAAGAGACTCGAAGCATTCTTCTGTAGAACCACAGTTCAGCCGCCTCTAAGTTCTTGGTTGTAGTGGCATTCATGATCCAAGCTTCGCAGCCGTAAAGCAGCACCGACCACACATAGGCTTTTAGCAGTCTGACTTTCAGCTGGTTTAAGAGCTTCCTATCTTTCAGAATTGAGACCATTCGGTTAAAACTGGTCTTTGATGTGGCGATACGTCGCTTTATCTCTCTATTGCACTTTTCATCCGATGTCAGCAAGGACCCAAGGCAATTGAAGGAATCGACTTGGACAATATTTTGACTATTGCATACAAAGTTGCATTGTGGAGACTTTTCTTTTGTGATCGTCATAGAATGGGTCTTCTTGCAGTTGATCTCCAGTCCAACTTCCCTTGATGCAACTTCTACAAGATTCAGTAGCCTTTGCAGACCTTCCTCGCTCTCAGCGATCAAAGCAGTGTCATTGGCGTATCTGATGTTGTTGATACAAACACCGTTGACTGGAACTCCGTTGTCTGATTCCTTAAGGCATATCCTCGCTGTATAAGTTGAAAAAGTTGGGGCTCATCACGCAACCTTTTCTTACACCACGATTGATTTTAGTCCAATCCCTCAATCCAATCGTGGAGCTTGATAGCTCGCTGGAGTGAATAGAGGTTGTAGATGATTCGGCCTTCTGTGGCGGACCCGGTCAAACGCTTTTTTGTAGTCAATAAAGCAGATGTAGATGACCAGTTGATGTTGGTTGCACCGCTTACTAAGCATGCGGACTATAAATATGGCATTTCCCGTCCCCCTGTCTGGCACGAATCCATACTGGCATTGCGCAATCTCTGGATGTATCCTCGAACGGCATCGCATAAGTACAATTCTGAGCAGCAATTTCAGGGAGTGGCTCATTAGACTTGTCCTTTTGTGCTGGTTGCAGTCTTATGTATTTGGTTTCTTTGGCAGAGCTATAAAGATTGACTTCAGCATATCTTCGGGTAACTCATTTGTGCTGTAGATACTATTGACTAGGCTGTGCATGAGATCAATGCCTGTCTCACCCAAAGCTTTGAGCATTTCGGTGACTACGTCATCAGGATCAGCAGCTTTGTGCTTCTTCATTAATCGAAGTTCTCTTCTGTTTTCGTGCTTTAATATTGGTAGGCCAGAGAGATCTGTTAGTGCAACACCGCCCTTCTCTTCCATTCTGCTATCCTCGAATAGCTGTTTAAGGTACTCCAACCACCGTTTAGCTACTTCTTCTGGTTTGTGAAAGACTTCACCAGTTTCAGATTTTATATATTTTGATGGACGCGACGACTTTTCCCCCGTAATTTCTTTGATTCTTTGAAACATTTTTCTAGACCTCCTTGCATTTCAGCTCAAGCCAATTTTCTTTGGTCTCGCAGCATTTTTGTCTGATTTTCTTGTTGATCTCTTTGTGCTTCTCCCGCGTCATATTTTGCTAGTCTTCGATCTTCCATGACGTTTTTGATTTCTTGAGTAATCCAGTGATTGGGTGACCATCTTCTCGGTTGTTTTGGAATGTGCTTGCTGGCCGCGTCGAGCAGACTCTTCTTCAAAGCGTTCTATTAATTTGCTGGAGTTTCATCGAAATCACCTATCTCTTTCAAGCTTTCAACAGCTGCCTTGTAGAACTTATCGCGGATTTCACCTCTTCGAGTGCATCGAGTTTGAACCTGGGGACACGCTTCAGTCTTGTATGGTCGCAACGACGGGGACATGGTCGCTGTTAGCATCTGCACCAGGGTAGGTTGTGACTTTGGATACTGCTGACCTGTATCGGCTGCTGATCAAAATGTAATCAATTTGATTCCCTGCCCGATCGCCTGGTTGAATCCATGTATATCTGCGACGCGGGTGGAGTTTGAGCCACGTGTTTGTAATTACCAAGTTCTTTCCTTCACACCAGTGAATCAATCTTACTCTCCGCTCGTTTCTCTCTCCGAGATCGTAATTATCGACGATTTTTCCGCTCGGTTCTTGGCCAACTTTAGCATTAAAATCGCCCAGGACTATATTAGCCTCATTCGATTTGGTTTGATTGTATACATCCTCTAACTCGTCGTAGAGTTTATCTATGTCAGAATCTTCAGATTCAGCCGTTGGCGCATATGCCACAATGAAGTTTACATTAACTGGACTAGATTTCAATTTTACCAAAAGAATTCTATCTGACTTGGGCCAAACGGCTGCCACAGCCTTGGAGAATTGCTTGTTTAAAATCATGCCTATTTCACGCTGGTGTTGGTCACCCTCAGAGTAGATCACGGTTTCTTCTTCCTTTGTGAAGCCTGTATTAGTCCACCGAACCTCACACAGACCCAGTGCACTGAGCCGAGTGTGTCCATCTCGAGGATCACGTTGTCGAGTTTTTCTTCTTGGTACAAAGTTCTAATCTTCCACGTTGCAGTTCGGTGCTTTTTGGACCTTAGTGTTCTGAGATTATGGGATGTTGGGGTCACTATCATTGGATGACGGTCGGCTCGTGCTCGTGACGGACTGCAGCCTTGACTGCTCATACACCTAATAGACGAGATCCTCGGATTTGAACCCTGAGTACCATTGACGTCGGTAATCATTCTTCTTTTTGTCTGCATTTCATAGTGACCTAGTCCTTCATCTTTACGCAGTAAGCGGACCAGATCCCTCCTGTGTGCAGGGAGCTCTTGGCTTGGTTGGACTGTGCCGGCTGCAGAGCCCTCCCAAGGGCAAGATGTACGGAGACTCAGGACTGCCCAGACTCCAGAATCCCCCTCTCCGCCACACCAGTGTGATTCAGAGGAAAGCAGAGCAGTACATCTAGCACCAGGCTGGCCGCAGGAGCTGCCGAAGGGAGATACAAAGCATGGTACCGCCGCATTAGGGGCTCTACTCCGGATTTTTTCCCAGGGTTGACTCCCAAAGCCATTCCCATGATGGATATGCCACAAGCCAATGGTGGTTTGAAATCAGGGTTTTTCTTCTCCTTTATAGGGTACCTTACCAGGTTGACGAGCCACCATCTGCCGATCTTGTAACTACTTTCACCTGGATACATTATGCGGATAGAAGTAAAATATTGCTCTATTGGTGGGTGATACATCTATTTTAAGTGGTATACCAGCAACAAGGAATTCACTTAGTAATTCAAATGATGTATTACTTGTTTGATTGAGAATTGTTTGGTAATTCCCTTTTTAATTTTATTTTCCTGTTTAGTTACAAAAATAGTTTTCAGCTCCAGGCTGCTGAACGATGAATTTCTTGTCATGCTTAATAACAACGTCACATAGATTCCAGAAAAGTTTATTCCAACAAGTAATGAAAATTCTTTAGGGTGCCGATTAAAAATTTCTATGATTTTGGTTATGTTGCTTTGTTTTGGATTTCTCACTGTTTTTGCTATGCATTATTTGCAAAAACCAATTATTTATTTATAGTATTTCAGAATAAATACATGCAATGTTAATATTGCAAGAAATATTATAACACCCGAAACAAAAATTCGTAGCGACTGACGCAAACACACGTTCGACAATTCAACAATTCGAAATTCCAACAAAGAAAAAATTTACTCATGTCAACAAGAATGGGTTTTTACGACTTTTGTGAATAAATAACATAAATATGAGTTTTTATGACCTTACAAGAATATTAGAATTTCAATATAGCTCAACAGAACTAAAAATGTATTCCCTAAAATAATTCAAAATACATTTTTACATATTTGAGACAAAACTTTTATGACTTTTACCTAGCCCATATTGTTAAAGCTTAAATTAGCATGTAGATGATACTACATTGCAAATAGTACTGAGATAGATATTACCATGAGTAAATGTGGTGAACTAATTTTGTTTTGGTGCACAAAATCTTTGAATGATTTTTCCATTTCCAATCCTATTAGTATTATTTTTCTTAGACTGCATAACATCCGTGAATATAGCACAGTAATCAAAATAAAATAAAGAAGGCAGTCTTATGGGTGGACTCTTGCATATTTTTTATTAGAGCTTGACCTGCTTCAAATAAAAACAAATTTAGTGGCGGATAGAATACACAATGAACCATTTTACAATGTCATCTCTAAGTACAGGGATCGGCCAAGTTATTACATACTGATAACATAGTTTGACTCTTTCTACTATAAATGTTTGTAAGCCAAATTCTCACTATAAAATGGGATCGCACGTGTTTTTCTTTATGTTAACGACTTGTCTATTTAAATTTCACTCCTTGTTAGGTCGCAATTAAAAAATGGCACACGTTGTTTTTTTTTCATAAGAAACCGAGTTGCTGAGAGGTGAAGCTGAGATTTGGGCCAAAAATCAAGCCACCGCTTAGCAACTCTCAGGCTGAGATTTTCGAAACTGCAAGTAACTTTAGCTGGTAACTAGTTTCAGGTTTCAGAAACCTTCATTTTTTTAACAATAAAAATTACTTTTTTCCCTATCATACATTCTCTGTAATATTAGTGTTATATAGCATATACTGTTATATTAATATTATGTAAATAAAAGAAACAAGAAAAAGGTAGGTAACAGGTTATGAAATATAAGCATCTACTTAGGAACCCGTTAGTAACGTTCAGGTCAAAATCATAAATTTTCCTCAGCAACGTAAGACTGAAATGAAAAATCAAGTTGCTTGTGAAAAAACAACAAGGAGTAGTAAAACAGTGAGGGGCAGATTTAAAGTATACACTTTTAGCTAATGGAAGAAACGAGCCATAGTCTATTAAACTAATATATTAAAGTTAGAATGGTAAGGCTCACGTGGATACTAAATTCAGTGGGTTCTATTCCGCTAAATCAATAAAGAAGCTAGAAAAAGGGTATCAAGGCTTGATAAGTTATGACCAGCTTTACACATTTATTGACTTTTTCCAGATGTTTTTACTGGAAAATTTTGCTATAACTAAAGAGTTAACCTTGTTGACCTAATAATAGATGTTGAGGGTAACAAAAAACTGTATTAATCTTTCCTCCGTTTTCCTTCACCACAACGTGACAAAGCGCCTGTCCCAAAAATATAGACAGGGACGTTGCTTGGTACTAAATCCACTGTAACTTTTATTCACAAAATGTTTATACAGGATGGAATTTTTAGGATAGTTACTGCGATAATAAGTGCTCTTCAAAAGGCAAAATAAACTAAAGGGTGAACCATACGTCCGTACTCCCCCCCCGCATCACTGCTAGCTAACATCATCATCAAATACCTTGGTGCAACATCCTACCTGATCAGCGATGATACGGTTTAGTGGTCGATGCCGTCTGTGTGTACACCGTCGTTCTCTCGGCAGAGAATTATCCTCCTCCAGGTTCGGTGACATATTCGACAAAGCAGGAACGCATCGATGGTGCTGAAAGCTTGTAGGACGGCATCCTTGAGTTCTTCCTTCATGTTCTAACGCTGCTTTGCAACAATCTCTTTAATGTATCCCCAAAGTGAATTGTCACAGGTCGACAGATCAGGACTTCTGGCAGGCCACTTTATGTGGGCGGGAGAGCCAGCACTTCCTCGTCCTACCCAGCGCTGTGGGAAGGCTTCTTTCAGGTAATCCCGGACTGCAATAGCGAAATGCGCGGGAGCACCATGTTGCTGAAACCAAGAAGTTTCTCTGATGCCTAGGGCATCCAGCTGAGAAATAAACCAGTTTTGCAGCATATCCAAGTAGGCTTCATGATTGACTGAACCCTCAAAAAAGTATGGTCCAATGCAATATCTGCTACTCACTGCTGCCCAAATCATGACATGAGGCGGGTCATGTTCAACTTCCTCCACAAAATGAGGATTCTTCTTTGACCAAAAGAACACATTGCGTGAACGACTGCTGCGATAAATTGCACACTTGTCACTGAAAAACACTTTTCCACGAGAGGGAATGGTCACAAAAACACCAAGTAATGCGTTGCAGCATTCAACGCGCTTATCCAGGTCATCGTCAGTGAGTTCGTTTACGAAGTGTGGACGCTAACATCTCATGTCCAAGTCCACCTTTATGTGGTGCATCATCGTTGTCCTTGGTATTTGCAGCTCAGCGGACCTCTTCCTAGTAGATTTTAGGGGAGAGTCAGATATTGACTGTTCAACTTTACGACATCTTTCAACTCATGTCTTGGGGCATCCTGAACGGGGAGCATCCTTGATGCTTCCTGTTTCAAACAACTTCTTAGTCCATTTTCGTAAAGTTTTCGTTTGAGGCGCCGGTTTGTTAAAGCGGGTAGAAAAGTTTCTGAGAAAATAGGTCCTTGTTTCGCCAGTTGTTCGCCTTTCATGCATCCAAACGCTGATTAAAACACGCTCCTGTGTATGGGCTCGTATCCATTACGCTTGTTGCACTCATGCACAAATCAGATTGCGATATAAAGAACTGATGAAACATTTGATGGAACATTTGATACGTGGCTTACAATCCTCGTCTTGAGCCGTAGACGTAAACGTGTCGTATTTCAACTTGCTGTGTGAATCATATGCAAAGCCTGATATGTATGAAAGCTGTAGTAGTTAAATATTATAACCCGCAAAATACGTTTGCCCATTAGGGACCGAGTTTGGGAGGAGGGGATAAGGAGGTACGGACTTATGTTCTATCCTGTACATATAAAAAATTAAGGAATATTGATAAAAGTCCGAGACCTTGAAATACCAGGCTGACATCTGGAACAATTGTCTCTCTCATGAGGAGGAGGGTGTCTTTAGCCTTAGTTGTCAACCCACCTAAAATAGTGTCTCGAAAAAGACACTGGTGATTGTGTCCCTTTCTCAGCACCCCTGTTTTATGAAGGTAATGTATGGTAAACAGTTTCTACTTTCGTTCCTTTTAATACCACTGCCACTGCCATAGGACTCAATAAGTCGTTTTGATGATTCATCTCGACCAAAACCTAGGTGGTTTTATTCAAGATGATGGTTTTAGACAACTCTTTTCATTGGATTTTTGTATGACAGCTCTAATCAAACGAATGACCCCTTGCGCCCAGTAGACCTTCAGTGGACAGGGGTTGCAAAAAATCTTTGGACCCAAGACTGACTCCTCATCTGAGAGTGTAGACTCGAGATGTAGCAGTACTGGGTCTACACAGACCAACAAAAAAACTGTGACCTTCAAAATATGCTTCCTTTTCAGGTTTCAGAAATGTCAAAATTCTTCATCACAATTTTTTTTCTGCAAGCTTTCTTTTATTCCAATTTCGCTCATATTCTCTGGATTTGTAAGACAAACTTCGATGAAAGTGTTAGCAACACAGATCATTACATTGACAGCTATTTATCTTTATTTCAACTAGACTCTAAAACTCATCTTCATTGTCTTGGTATTTCTTTTCGACAGGATCTTCCAGCTGTTAGACTAAACAACCCTGAATACAAAGATAAGTCTTTCATGTGCTTGAGATTATCTCTTCTCTAGGCCACTTGTTTCCTACTTTTCTTGTATCGATCTCCCTCTTATGATTCTTGCTCAGTTATTGAGGTTATCCAATGTCAAGGAAAATCGTCACTCTGCTAACATTTTTTTCTCTGGTCACTTTAATACTCAACAAATGACAAAGTTAGTTCATTCTAATAAGAATGACAGACCTGGAGAAGTTACTTACAACTTCTGTATTGCTCATGATATTACACAGGTTCTTGACTTTCCAACATTGTCAAACACAGGGAAGTCTTGTCCTTTAGGTCTTTTTTGACGTCTGAACATTGTTCATGTTTACCTTCTTTGGTATCTCCTGACCATGTTGCTGTTACTGTTAAAGTTAAGCCAACTGTTTCAAATACTGTTGACAATCTACTTCTTCTGAAGCAGTTGGAAGGTTTACAACAGTCTTCTGCATTCCGTCAAGTCAACTATTTCCTCACTATTTGATTGTGCCACACAAACAGGGTTGTTTTGGAATAAGATAAAACCCACACATAATACATATATTGATATGCAGGTTGTTTACTTGTTTTTTATTATGGTCTATCTCGGGGGAAAAGTGTTTCCGGACAACATCGCCCTTTAATTTACATAACTTGTGATTGGTTAAAGGAACGTACTAGCAAATAGGAAAAGCAGAGTTTGGAATAGAGATATTGTTAGACACTATCGCGAAACAAAAGTTTATTTTGTTTACCTGAGAGGAAATGCAGATTAACCTTATTTCTGGATTGACTCCACAATGCTGTATTAGACCAATAAACAATAGCCTAGGATAAAAAAATCTGCATGCCTGGTGCAGTGAAGTGGAGTCAGACAAGTTCCTTGGGTATGTTGAAGACGGAAGGCTGAAGTCATTTTGTGTTCGAATGCTGGAAATCAGCCAATCCACTAAGAATATAATCCTTAAACAGGTCTGGTTTTAAAGTGCATAGCAGCTCTCTAGCTTTGGGTTCAAAACAGTTAGTAAAAGCCTAAATATAGTCTTTGTCAGGAACTTTCAGTTCAAAATCGTAAGAATTTTTAGCCCCTTTTATAAGAAAAGAGTGGAATCGTTGTCATAAGTTTAAAATTAGAATAATTAACTCTGGAGGATATTTATAGGTTAGGCTTCAATGCCTCTCCTTCACGTTGAGGAGTAGATTGAAAATTATATTAAATTAAGAGCATTCCGAAAACCATGAAATTGAAAAGTGAACAAAACTCGAAATGTATCCATTTCATGTACTTTTTAAATTATTTTCATAACAACCAGGGTAACACCAGGTATTTTTGGCTTGTCACTGAATATTTTAGATAATTGTGCTGCTAGTTGCTTAGTGTCATATTAACCCCAAAGGCTATGCTCTGTGACATAATTCTAGAGTTTCTTTAAATACATTTTGTTCTGAAAGGGTAACAAGCAAACCCTGTACTTGAAGTTACTTTTTCTTTCAAGTATTTACTGATATTCAAAGTTGATACAAAAGCTCTCCTTCACTTAACTTCACACTGCTAAAAATTTGAATGGAATAAATGAAACAAAATGTGTTTAATCAAGAAAGAACGAGACTAAAAAGTTGTTGCCTATGCTTTGGTAAAGATACAATTAAGAAGCTTTGTATTTGAAGGAGAACAACAGTAAATTATGCACAAATTACATTTTCGAAAATGGTAAGCTTCAGTACTTTCACCTGATATTATTATATCGCATATTCCAAAATGAAGAGGTCTGTTGTAATGCAACCTCTTGGTTTGTATTCTGATTGGGGGTAGCAATGTGTTAATGGTTAAGAACCGTACGAAGCATAATGCTACTAGGTGAATGGAAACTGTGAAGAATTGACAGTTAAAAACGGTAGAAATGATTAAGTCAAGGTTAATAGTTAAATTTAGACTTAAAAACATTCAAGTCATGTAATGTGGGAAAGCATTCAGAGCCCAAAGAGCTCCACGATCTTGCAGAGGGAAAAAATGCAGTTACAGAAAACTTTGTTACAACAAGAAACAACGCCTGCCTAAGGACGAAGAACAAAAAACTGGAAAAAAAATTAAAATGTGAGAGTAAAATTGTCTTGTGTAAAAGAAAGCCTCTCCTTTAAGCCAAAGTTTCAATTTTGTTATCAGTGCAAATAAGGGGGGAAGTTTAATTTTATCAAATTAAAAGTACTATCAACGGAGATGGACCTTAAAGCATTCTGTACACTAGCAAAGCTCTATCCTAGAAGTATGAAAATCCTATGCTCAGCTGAATGACAACATTTTGACAAAGTTCCATAAAAGAAAAATTGGAAATCATACGCTTCCTGCAGCAAATGTATAGGGAGGTACATTGCTAACATATCAAAATAAGAATATAAATCAGTGATATCTTTTTTTCTCCATAACGCCAAGATGAGCGTCTTGGCATTGGTGACCCTTCCAGTGTAATGTAAAGTAAGTTCAATAGCTAATTGACATGGTTTACCATAATTGCAGTATCAAAGAGAACTCATTGAGCTGCGGGATTTCCTTGCAGATCACGTGTGATTCTACCTCGCGATGCAGCTTTCTTCATATTTCTTTACTGCTAGATCGGAATGGTTCTGTAATTTATCCAGTTGTGTAAATTTGATTCTACAGTAGGCAAACCTAAATCACAACTTTACAAATTGCGTTGATTGGTTTCTTTGTAGTTAAAATATTATATCACATTCAGTACACATAAAATACAGAGAAGAATGCATTTGGTTTGCAAGAGCCATCATCCCACTATATCCATCCCAACGTTGTTGGGGTTTTTACTAAATGAATTAATAGTTATAAATTTCTATATCTCGAGGACAGTGGTGTATGAAAAGTGTTTTTAGCCAAAAGGTATTCTATTTTATCCAAATACAGAGAATCTAGAATGCTTCGAGTTTCTGAACATGTCTTCTGTACAGGGTTTGTGTTTTACGGCTGGAACGGAGGGACATTGATACTGTAGTCTAGTAGATACTGGCCTTTGTGCTCAGTCTGAAATTATGGTTCTTTTAGACGATTTGCCAAAAGCCCAAATAGTATCAAGGATTTATATAAATTTTGAGTGATAACCAGAACGGTTGTACAGCACTGCTGTTTCGAGATGGTAGATGTTGGTCACTGGTACTAGGTTTGCACATTAACTGTTGATTTTCAAATACTGGTGTCAGTTCTATGGACACTATTGGAACATCATTTCAGTCTTTTTAAGTCTTTCTAATCAAGGTAGCTACAATTAGCTATCTGTTATCTAAAGGTTAAGCATTGTTTTAACTCCATGTACAGAGTGTCAAATCATCTAAAGTCGAAGTATCTGACCATTTCATTTTATCAGGAACACCGTAAGATGATGCCATTTCTTTAGATGTATTTATTATTTATTATTATTTATTTTCATTTGAAGGATTTCACAGGACTTATATGAAAAACAGTTATGTAAACTGATATAATGCACCTGTTGAAATATTATCAAATAATAATAATAAAAGAAGCGAATCCATTGAACTGAGACACAATGCACTGGTACGTCAATCATGTAGTAACTGGAAGAAAAGGCTGGGGCATCAACTCCAAACCTAGTTACGAAAAGCAATCGAAAAATATGTTACATGAGCTGATTCAAGATGCTGATTCATATTCAACTTACCAGAAAGCTGTTGTATCCACTATATTTCGGGAAAAGCAAACCATGAACTAGCAATCTTTCGTAAAAGTAAGTCTGTTTCGTCTTGTTGTGTGCTGAGGAAGGTCTCAAGTTGAAAACTATATCTCTGATTCTTACTCTAAGATACATACCGACATAAAACTAGTAAGTAAAACGGGTATTGTATCATGGTGTATAAATACGAACCCAAACGTAAACACAGCTAAAATGCATCCCTGCTTTACACCACTGCGTGAGTTAAATAGGTCAGGAAAACTTGCCTTCTTTAAAACCAGGGTCAACTATGTCATTAACAAGTGATGATATTAGTCAATTTTTGAGATTTCTTGTTTTTCGAGGAGCTTTCATAGACCTTTTCTGCTGGCAGTATCAAAAGAGTTTTTAGATTAGAAAATACATTTGATAGGAATGTGAGGAATCAGGTTTTCTTCAATGATTGCGTCTTCAGAACTGATTTATTTTTTACATTTTTAAATCGATTATGGAATGGTTCTCCATGTGCTTTGCTAGACGGTTCGTATGCAGTAATGCACCAAGTAACTTGGTAACCCGTGTAACAATGTGGCTACCGCTAAGATAGCAGAATTCTCAAGGTATCGGGATCTAAAGCTTTGCTGATCTGGAGCTGTTTTATGGTTTTCACAATCCCAGTTTTGTTAGGCACAACTTCGAACTTCATTTTTTAAGATTAATGTGCTGTCTAGAATTGTTTGTTGAGCAGGAAACTGATGTCTTAATTTAATTGGAGATTACTTTATTCTTGTTTGCTGCAAGTCTATTTAGTGTCATAAGCTGCCAGGATGGAGTGGGTTGTCCTTTGTTAGGGGGAATAGGGCGTGGATACCCTTCTGACCATCAACGAGGGCTTCAGAGATGCTTCAAGACCATTATAAAATACTACCTATTTGCAGTGTATGTGAGGTGTGCTCGACCGGCGTCGTTCAAAAGTACTTGTGTCTGGTCATTCTTGTCCAGGCAATTTTAGCGTTTGGCTTGACGACTACAATGAGGAAGCAGCAATGAATGTGGCAATACAAAACTCTCTTAATAGTATCTCCTTATCTTTGGCTTTTGTCAACAGGAATGTTGTCCATATTCAAGTACAACTTGATCTCCTTAGTTCTTGTGTTTTCACGGTACCATTGACTTTTACGTGGTCTGTGATCTGATCCTGATACCAGTTGTAGCTTTACGATGGTCCTTGAAAGCAATTGATTTCGGGCAAACAAACATTTCTTTATGTGTCAAAGATAATGTTTGCGTCAAATACCACGATAGTGGGCATAAGTATAGTTCAAGAGGACCTATTATCTGGTTCTCAGATGCTCTCATATTATCCTGTATTTATCAGGTTGCTTGAGCACCGTATCCCCAACGATGAGCGTATGGAAAGTACACGTGGATATCAAGATGTTAGGGCTGCAGTCACAATAGCGCAGCCCAGGTTACCTTGTACCTTAAACCATTTAATCTTATCTAGTCATTGTGCAGGAGTAAAGAATTGTTTTATCCTTTGATCTAGGCCACAGTAGATTTAAAGACTGAGTAATACTCTTTCGATTAAAACTTTTATGCATACAAAATTACACTGATTACATACAGTCGAGTTACAAACAGTGACCAATGAAAAGCCATTCGCAAAACTAAAGCAGTAGTTCAGGAACTGGTGCGCCGAGGATGAAAGCGAAGTGCACTGGAAGAAACGTAGAAACCAGCTTTTGTTACCCATAATTTGATTTTTCTTAATGTCTACACTGCTTCTTAGTTTTATAAGGTCTCAGAGTATGGTCTCCAGTCGGAGTTCTATCATTTGAAAAACTAGGGCAGACAATATTTCCACTAGTTTTAAAAGTTATGGTATTCTTTTGTCATCCGTAGGTCATTTATCAGTGGGAGGATCTTTAAAATGTATGTTTAAGGAAGAAATTTTACTAATATGTCACTACATCTTGGGTGTACCAAAGAATAGATCATAAAGTAATTGTTTCGTCATGTTAATATTGCAATTCAAAACCAAGTAGTAAAAGTGTTTTTCCAACGCTTTTCTTATCAAAAGCAAATTGGTGTTAAGTAAAAGTAATTTTTATCCTGAAAGTCCCGCTGGGAGGAAATTATGGGAAATGTCAAATTACTATACTTTAAATAGAATTCCATGCCTTATTTATACAATGCACCATGTATCATGCACCAATACACATCACCAAATATTCATGATTCATCATTTCTCACCATATATGACGTATCATTTATCAGTTGTTATTCTTTATTCATAATAACTCAAAGTGACTTGTCAGTAACAATGCAAACTTCTATTGCTATTTTAATAAGCTATATAAAACCAGAAAGCTGCCTGAAGATAGTAATCGTTCAACAACCAAACCTACAATACCACTTTTTACTTTTCTTTTTTAACAACTAAGCCATACTAAAAGTGGTAAAAAATGTAGGTGAAAAATAGATTCCTTGTTCCAATGTGTTGTCTGGACTACCCAAGACTTGTTGTCCCAGTAGTAGTCACGTATTTAGCATCTCGTACCCAGGCTCTCATTTATATAAGTAGGATTGAGGCAGCCTTATTTTGCAAGAATTTGTAAAACACTAGAAAATTCGTAGAACCCTTCAGAAACGAAGAACACGAACTTTAGAAAGTTGAGAACAGTCTTAACAGAACAGATTAACGTTGTGTCAAACACAGATGCATTTACTTTCACACTGGATAAGTTGAATAGCATTTTTTTGTTTTAATTTGGATAAAAGGGCATACAAGAGAATCCAAGCAAAATCTTATTCCATCCTACATTCTCGTATTGTAAATTTACAAAACAATGGAATATTCTCCAAAACGCACTTTCGTTCACTAATACGTCTGCATGGAAGCACCAACACTTAGGATTCCTTTACAAATCTATCTATCTATACTTAAGTGCCATATCTTCTAGGTACGCTGGCAATCATGGTTTTCCATCCGCTTCTATTTATACCAAGCTGAATTATCGTAACAGTAGTTAAACTAGCATTTATTCCTTCATTTACCCATCTGCAAAAATTATCTAAATATCCTACCCTCTACCTCGCTCTGGCTGTTCCTTGTATTTTCTCTAATGAAATGGTAGTTTCTAGCCCTTCTTTACGTATAATGTGACCTAAAAATCGTGACTGCGTTTATCCGATATGACTGATTAAATATCTTTTAGATTGTGCCATTACTAATACTTCGTCGTCACTTTTCCAGTATCAGTCCATGCGATTTTTAGCATGCGATGGAAGAACCACATTTCCGCTGCTTCAATCCTTTTTTCATTGTTTCACTTACAATCCAGCATTCACTTCCTCACGTAAAAACAGGTTTTACATAGCTATAAATGATTCATTTTGTAATTCTATTGTTAACTTTCGATTTGTAATGACACGCCGGAGCTTCCCGAAAGCATCTTTCTCCATACCAATGCCACGTTTTACGTCTTCATCACATCTACCATCGGATGTAATTATGCTACCCAAATAGTGGAATTTACCTACTTGCTCATTTACAAAATAGAGATGTTTAAAAACTGTGTCGATATAGTTCGAGGTATGTGTAATGATCTTTCCGCCATATATGGAGCTCGTGGCGAAACCAACAAAGACGAAAAAACTTATTTTTTGAAACACTCTTTTTACCTAAATAGGATCCCCATAAAGGCTTAACTATAATCTTCCCGATATTCCTTTAATCTGGGTTCTGTTGTCGTGTAAGCATTGGATTCTGGATACTTCTTTATCGCTATCAGTGTAAAAAGCTATATAATGTATATCGTGCAGCCGTTTCACAAGAATTTATGGAAATTCCATTGTACAGATGAGCACAAGCGCAAAACCACAATATTAAACATTGAAAATTGCACAGGCTTGTTTGTTGTTTCCTCTCTTTCAGCCAGAAGATCAAACTCATAATAATGAAAAAAAAATCATCCGTCATTAATATCTTGGAAGATAAGGAGATAACGTTTACTGTTAGAATGGTAGACACCGTGTAAAAAGAAAAACAGTCTATGTTTCTTTAAATATTTTATTCTCAAATACACCAAAGCCATTCCATTCTTCCTCCATAATGCAGTTCCATTAATGTGTACTAAACTACCAACAAAGTTACTGCTTTTTAAACATAATGGCAAAAAAATTAAAGTTAGTACGAAGTTGTATAAGAGTAATGACCTTGAAGTCTTTAATATCTGACAGGGCAAATATATTATAAGCTTTATACTATTTACAAATAACCCTGTCTCTACAACTTACTGTAAACAAAATGACACTATTTCCAGTCTCGTACTTCGTGTTAATAAATTATTACATCTACCAAAATTATCTGGTTCTTTTCCGTTTTGGGCATAAAAAAGGGTAAAATACTGTCAAACCACCCGTGGTCAACAAGACTGTACCCATTGTTGTTAACCTTTTTGGGAAAAGAGCAGTCAAAGCCGTTTGACACTATATTCTTTTTGTCTGGGGTCATGTATAATTTTCCATTCAAGATTCATACTAGTAAAGTAAACTGTTCTTGAATACCAGAAAAAAAAAATCATTGCATCAGCAAAAGGGAGTCAAGTTTAAGATTTAGCTGCAGTGTAAACAAAAACCTATCCGAAAAAAATTGGAGGAAAAGAAATGGTAATTTTGCTCTTCAGCTTAATTCAAAAAATGGATTTATACTGCTTTGTAAACTTGAATGACATGTGTATTTTGTACCAATTCCTTTAGTTGGCTGTTGAACTAAAAATAGAAAACTACCACACAATTAATTTTGTCAACAATATTAGTGATGATAATTAGACTCATCTTAACCAGGGAGCTTACAACTCACTTTCAGTTGTTTTAGAATTTCTTTGTTAAATATTAATACTGGTCGTTAGTGTGTTTTTGGTGGAGTAAAATTTGGAACACTGCTGAATATGAAATGTATGCATTCTAAACTTATCTCAGAATGTGTGAGTTGCAACACTGCCAAAATTCTAGCTATCAATACTGTGTTCTGACGTCATATAGGTTGCTATTTTTATTTCAAGTCCTTATAAGTATAAGAAACAATCATAACGAAATAACAGGAATTACAGAGATAAACAGTATACTCTGGCTACTTTCTAAATTTTTAAAATATAAAGGAAAAAAATTTGGGAAGAAAATAAACAAAAGCCGTTCAAAGAAAAAATTGAAAGTAAAAAGTACACCAAGTCGAGAGGAGGAAGCTCGCTCTCCTTGACGTGAATTACTGAATACAAAAGTACAAAATCCTCATCAAATTTCAAGACTATTTTCTCTCCTTGCACATACCGAGTGTTGATAAGATAATATATGCTGCATTACATAGCCACACGTTAATATCAAGACAATGGGAACAGCTGTTTCAATGGGCTACATTTTCCGCATACAATATCAGAAACCCATCCTCACGGTGATTTGTAAAACACCTAGTGTATTTGACGTAAATGACATCTCGTGACCGGGCTGAGCACGAACTATTTTGACTTGTACAATGCTAACAACAAACTCATTGTTTAGATACAGAATACAGGTAAAGTATGGTGGTGTAGGTTCTTTAAATAACAAAATCATGATACGTACATATTTTCTGTTATCAATATTCCACATTAGCTTAATCCTCATATCATCGTTATTCTTACTTGTGGTTTTGCAACGGTATTTATTAATTAAACAAAGCACTTCCTTATTTCTATAAATTGTAAGATGTTGAAATCTGTTTCTTAGTAAACCAAATTTAGCGGACTGAATATGTTTAGTTTCTAAATAAAAATCATGGCAGGCAACGTGGCAAAATATCGGAGACTGACAGTCTATCCAAAGCACTTGCAAGACAGCAACAAAAAAAATTTGGAAAGTTCGCTCTTAAGAGTATTTTCAAGAGGGTGTCAACTTCGTTGACGCTTAGGCGTAAAACACTTCTACTTGACTGATACCAATTGATGAGCATCCACGCACAGCACCATCAAGGACCTTGTCATAGTCATTGTCTACCGAAAATTAGACTAACAAAAAGTGTTATCCAACAATTCCATGACCGTGTCAAGCTCAGAAGCTAATGGAGCTTCCAGGGAGGAAAACCGTTTGCTACTCAGATTGTTGACAACGCTCACTGTCATGATATTCACGTTGCCTGTTTCTCTTGTGATGGTGATAAGCCTTGAAGAGTCAACACAGTGTCCTGTTGTAACAGTAAATAGTAATAATAAGCTTCCCATTTCACACGGTGTGTTCAATTCCGGCAATTAACTGCTACTGCGAGTCATATTCACGGAATAAAAAAGTAGCAGTTTGTTAAATTTCGAATCAAGCGAAAGTTTACGGCAACGTTGAAACTTGTCACAGACACCAAAATTGGTTAAACCTGGAATGGTCACAATACTTTTAAACATTTAAATTCGAGCCATAATTCATAACGATTGTTCCACAAATGCCCTCACGAGTTATAAAATCAAAAAAAAATTCGTGTCAACACATAAAATTTTCACCCGTTATTTTCAGGGCAAACACAAGAACCACCAAGAAAAAAAATTTATGACCTGCTACTTTCTACGTTTTACCAACTCGTGTTAATTTGAATGGCACATCATTGTAAAAATCAATAAGCAAAAATTGCGTTTGCATCAAATTACAAACCCAAAAACTTTGAAGAGTTGCACAATTGTTTGAAAGCACGTGCAGTAAAACAAGGACAATGGACTCTCTCTATCTCGAACTCTCAAGAGACCGAGAAATTTGTTCGAGACAGAGTTCGATAGAGGAGGTTCGAGAGAGTCCATTGTAATTAAACTTTTCCACACTGGCCTTAGCATTTTGGAAGATCTTACAACGGTTGATATGTTAGTTTTTATTGAGCTTGTAGCGTTTGAAGCATCAGATATACATCAATATACAGCAATAAGAATCACTTCTTTGGCTTATGAGAAACTTTTGTCCGTTTCTTCTTCTTATTGCTGACCAAGTCCTTCAAAGTACTTTCGGTATTTTCAGATGTATCTGAAAACAAAGATAAAAACTAAATAAAGTCAGCCCTCTTTAATGCATCATCTCTTAAAACGTGCAACGGAATGTTTCTTTAGGTAAAACGTCGGAAAAAAATAAACGGTTTTCATAAAAAAACCCCAAAGGTTTCGTCACAATAAGTCTAAAAACCATTGGATCTGAGGCTTTTTATACAAACCCAGAATGAAGAGACCAAATGAGTAGTTCTATTAAAGTACAAATAATTATATATATATATATATATATATATATATAGTAATATTAGTAATGTATACCAATGTTCACTAAGAATGCTCAATGTTTCCAGAGCGTTTATAAATCCAGTATAGTATACAAAATAACTAGACAAATTTGGCAGTTACTACTAGTTTCATGTTTTCTTAACAATCTTCAAACTGCCAGTTTAAAGATTGTTAAGAAAACAAGGCCTCTTCTGTTAACTTCCTAAGGTGTCCGGTTAAGAGATTGTTGTTTTATTATATATTGGAAATACGAATGCAACTCACAAATTTCACATCTATGACATTTTGCTCAAACTAAAAGAAAAATATATTTAAAATAAGCAAAAGCTTTTCGGTTTAAAGCCATCTTCAGTAGTAGATGACACGATCATTTAGTACTGAAGACGATTTTTAACCGGAAAGCTCCTGCATATTTTACATTAAGTTGTCTTCTATTTTGATAATATTATACTACGGCTAACCATATAACAACCATCAAATTATGATTCATGAGAATACAGGTGCAGAATATATTGTCCCATGTTAAAGGAGGGCATTATAGACAGCAGAACAAATAAGCGAAACTATTTGGTTTTACTGAAAATTATTTTGTTACATTGAATGAAGCAAAAAACAAGCCTAGCATGTTTTTTTAACAATAAAAATTATTTAAATTAAATAGGAATATTGTTTGTTAAAGAATTGTGAAAAGTACAAGCAAGTGCAGCGATATCTCAAATCACAGAAAAAGAAAAGTACAACAAAAAAATCCTATCCCAATCATCGTTTCATCCTTGTTTTTACTTTCTACAACAAGGATAGCAATTATTTGATAAGATAGCTCATTTCTTACTTTTTCTTCACAATCAAATAATTTGTGTTCAGTTTAATGAGCATAGTTTGGTCATCGATCAGTGTGGCACACTTGAACACGAATAACAAAAAACATAGGGTTATTCCAGATAAGGAGGCAACATTTGATTTACCTTTTTCAGTAAATACTAATTAATCGATTATTTCACATTCCCTCTGTATTTAACAATTATGCTTACAAAGCAAAGAAACTGTTCTGGAAATTTAGCACATTTATTCCTAGTTTCATAATCTTCTTTCTATAGGAAAATGGTGGCAAATGAAACCCTACCGGATCAATTCTATACTTGTAATGGTAATCTACTTGATCAAAAGTAAAATGGGACTTCCCATAACCTGGATGACTATACAGATGGCCCTTAATGTGGTGCATTTTTTTGGAAATCAAAGGTCAAAAGTAGTTCACTGAAAGGGAATTAGTCAGGGATCAATTTACAGAAAGGCAAGTTCCTTGGGGGAAATTTGCAGGGCACAATTCCAAATTGGAACAAAAAAGAGTGTGAGACCAACTTGACTGGTCAAGATTAACGGTGGCTATGAACTTGTTACAAACGCTCTATCTGAAAGAATATCGAGGATTCTGATTGTATCTGTAAAACACACAATGAGAATGAAAGAGAGAGAGAGAGAGAGAGAGAGAGAGAGAGAGAGAGAGAGAGAGAGAGAGAGAGAGAGAGAGAGAGAGAGAGAGAGAGAGAGAGAGAGAGAGAGAGAGAGNGTATCTGTAAAACACACAATGAGAAAAGAGAGAGAGAGAGAAAGAGAGAGAGAGAGAGAGAGAGAGAGAGAGAGAGAGAGAGAGAGAGAGAGAGGGAGAGAGAGAGAGAGAGAGTTCTATATCTTCTATATCTTCCCTTCACTGGTCCATCTAACTTAATACGTGAACTGTTTTCCTTTAAAAATATTTTCACCATGGTTCCAGCTTGACACTGTAAAAGGCAAAGGATCCGTTATGGGGTAAAAAACAAGCAATTAACACCTACTTGTTTATAAATATGATGAAATACCTTTTTTCGTCAAACTATTAAGTGATCTTTGCCGGGGAGAGGAAAACGTCACACATTAATTCTTTTGTTTGCAAGAATAAAGCCAAAAGATTTTTCTCGACGACTGGTGTTATTTGTACAACTTGAATGAAAATCTACAAAACGTTTTCAAAAGCTGAAATAAAAAATAACTGATTCACAATTACCTGAAAATTTTAGAAAGCCATCATTTGTTTCAACTGTGCCACCTTTAGGCTTTATTGAAGGGAGGACGGACGTTTCTGTCTTGTTTAAAGAGTAGCCATATGATTTACTGTTAAATTAAAACTATATCAATAAGTTTATTAAATAACAGGAAATTGTGTATATAATTAGTTTAAGAAGAGTAGGGGAAAAACCATAGTAATTGAAAGACGCCAAGGTTCCTCTAACATACTTAAAATCGTGTCAAAGGAACCTTACCACATGCTTAAGTTAACAAAAAAATTATCTCCTCTTCTGTCAACAGGAAAAAGCAAATACCGTACTTCCACAATGAAGCAACCCGTCGAATAAGCGCCCTCTTCAGAACAATATTTTTGCAAAAGCGTCCTCTTGACTAAGTGCTACCCTAGAATACACGCTTTCTTTAAATAAGCACCCTCAATTGAAGTGCGATTTTTAAATAATCACCCTGGGCGCCTATTTTCGTTAATACGGTAACTGTCTTCAATAAATGGTTAACGCAAGAGTTTCAGTTTTCCCCCCATACAATATTACTCGTGAATTGAGGGGTGATCTCCACAAAAAACTCAATTGTTTGCACTCTTAAATTTGTTATTTAAGGGTATACCAATCTAAAGCAACCCACAACAATAATGAGTAAACACGTACCGAAATACCATCTTAATAAAAGATTTAAATCAGCACATAGTTTCTACAGAAAAACTAACTATTCTCATCCTTTCTTATATAGGAATGAGTAACATAGAGAATTTTAAGAAAACAAATAGCCTATAAACTCAAACGTGTATTACTTTCCATGTACTCCAGTCTTCCCTCCCATACCAGTTTTGGACCAACTTTGTGTACCATACCCCCCAAAAGTCTTACAATGTTAGCAATGTTCATTACAGTGTACTGTGCTGTAACCAGCACCAATTTTGGTGGTGGTAAGTTACAATAGGCAAACCTAATAAAAATATTACCAAAACAGTGTACTTCACAACAGCTTAGTTATCTTCCCTTGATTTTTCTCCCTCTGCTCCACATAGACCTCCAATACACTTTCTTTAACAGGATCAGTTTCTGGCACATTCTCTTGTCTGATCTTAAGACCCCCACCATGCTCACATTTTTTCCCCTCATCTTTTCAAACCTAAGTTGTTTCTGGTTATCCTTTTCGCCACAAATCTAAACTTTACATGTACCGTACCACGATTTCCTTGTAATCCTAACTGTATTAAAAACTCTGGTTGACTCAATGAATGACATTTCAAAAAATTACTATGTAATATGCGTAAACTTACCTTCGACTTAAAACTTTGATTTCCTTTGAAGCTCCAGCAAAGCAAATATCTTGACTAAGAGACAAACTTTTCTTTCTTAAGCCTAGTGGTCTTTCTTCCATTAAATGTTGCTGTCCGTTGGATTCCCGTGACAACCTACTACCACTGCTAATTATTGATAATGTCGATGGAGATTGATCTATGGTCAAGTTAAGCAAATAAAAACTGATCAAGGTCCTGAAAAGGAAAATTTTATACTGCACCAATTTATTTTAATTAACAAAGGAGCAGAACTAAACTGTTACTGATTAAAAACTTTAAAAAATTTCGCCAATAAAATCGTTGTCATTCCTTGGCAGTTTTGAATAGAACTGCTAAGTAACGTACGCTACCGCTAGACTACATATAAACCTTTTGATTTAAGTACCAAAGGAAACGATGGCAATACGTTAACCCGGTCTACAGTCTGTTTACTAGTAAACTATATAATTAAAAGACAGTTCAAATTTCTCTGTCAAACACGGTAGCCTCATTCCTAGTTTTTTGCCGAATAAAAAAATGACACCCTACAATATTTTTATATTGCAGAGCTGATACTGAATGCCTTTGATCCCAGTGGGTAACTGATAATTATTTAATTCTCTTTCAGCACAAAGATACTACGATTTGAAAAAAAAAATTTACTTTGGTATAAAGGTAACCTAATTGCAAGGTACATTTCTTTTAGTATCTACCTCTTTTTACCCAAATTGGTGGCGACTAAATATCTATTATAGAGATAGAGTTATTAACGAGTGTAACAGACAAAACAAAAAACAGTTCAATATAGAGTCTTGAATTTCATAGGCCCCTAATTTTCAAAAATAATGGGGGGGGGGCGGTGTTGATTAAAACTTTACTTTGCGTATTGGACCCGTTAAAAGATTAAAAAAAAATTTGTGTTTGCTGGGGAGTTTTTTACGACAAGTACAATAATGAATAAACAAAAAAAACAAAAAACAAATGCGTGGCAAATATAACTTTTCCAGAAAAAAATATAATAAGACAAAAATCAATGCTTTTCCGAAAAACATAAAATTGGATGAAAAAAAGAATTTAAAAAAACAAAATAAAGCTTGAATACAATAATGAATAAACAAAAAAAATAACAACATATGCGTGGCAAATATAACTTTTCCAGAAAAAAATATAATAAGACAAAAATCAATGCTTTTCCGAAAAACATAAAATTGGATGAAAAAAAGAATTTAAAAAAACAAAATAAAGCTNAAATAACAAAACAAATGCGTGGCAAATATAACTTTTCCAGAAAAAAATATAATAAGACAAAAATCAATGCTTTTCCGAAAAACATAAAATTGGATGAAAAAAAGAATTTAAAAAAACAAAATAAAGCTTGAATACAATAATGAATAAACAAAAAAAATAACAACATATGCGTGGCAAATATAACTTTTCCAGAAAAAAATATAAGACAAAAATCAATGCTTTTCCGAAAAACATAAAATTGGATGAAAAAAAGAATTTAAAAAAACAAAATAAAGCTTGAATACAATATTGAATTAACAAAAAAGCCATTAACACCAAGAATATATAAAATATTGAAAAATAAATAACTGTTTCAAAAGTTTCTGAGACAGGGGTACTATGCAAATTATTGAAAATCGATTTCTTACTTTGCTTTTCACGTCTCAGTTTTAACGGTGCAAGCTCTATAGTCTGCGATACAGGCAGCTGCATTTCAACTGTTTCTGAATTACAGGAACGAACACGCAAATACTCTGGCACTTCCTTCTTACGTAAGGGGCCAAGTTGGTAACCATGAGATAGTGTTGGTGTTAAACTTGCCGGTGATGAATTCCGCTTTGAAACCTATGGAAAAACCCAACTATACAGAAGTTACAGCAACCATTTGCAACAAATGAAATAAAGCTAAGCTGGATGTACAGGAAACAAAACACTTCAAAGAGCTATTTCATCCCAGCAGCTTGGAAAAGTCAAAGTGGTGCTGGATTGTTCCAATCAGTTCAAGCATGCCTGGGAATGCTTTGTTTATACTCTTCAATTCATGTATAATATCAGGACTGTGGTATACATCAGTTGAGTCTGGGGCTGAGTTAAGAAAGATAATATAAATAATTGCATGCCCAATAAGCACGTCCTACAAAGTAAAAATTCTATTTCAGACAACTGACTTATCAAGGCCTTTTGAGAATGCTTTGGAAAAGGTCGAATGCTTAATAGCAATTCAACTCGAGAACACAATGTAGTTGAGACATCTTATTATATGTGTGAAACGCGGATAGTGCACAAAACGATCCCCATAAATATGAACTCAATTAACAAGATATTTTTTCTCCGCCGTTTTATATTATGCTTTCCTAAATACCATTTGTATATTTTTTGCATCTGTAAATTTACTACCTTAAATAATTACTTGAATCCAAAAAATACAACTATCTATCTTCAGCTAATAAAGGCTAATGCGGTTAAGTCGATTTTGTTAAATTGTATCCATTTAATTGGGTCAAGATATTTTAGTAACATAGTTCTCGTGGTTTCTAAACTTTTCAACACGTGTTGAAAAATCTAAAATCTCACGATGAACTATCATGGGTCATGGTGATTCCCGTTTTTCCAGCTTAGTCATTATCTTCAACATTCTATGGCACATAATTGCAAATTGTCTTCAACTGATAGTAGGTTTATGAATATACAGAAATCTTAGAAAATTCCCCTACTGGTATCTATACCAAAAAAGCAATGGGTTATCCACAAAGACTTTATTACCAATGATGGTGACCTGTGCCCCTCAACTGTCAACGATTTCTTCAATGTACTGGTGCGTGGCAAAGAAGAAGTATCACACTGAATATCGCTTTCATATCAAGGTTTCCAGATTTTATTTGAGCTTAATGTGTAATAGGCAATGTTTTGCTGGATACCAATGGGGGCATATCGACACAAGAAGTTAATGCAAATGTCATATGTCATATTTTTCTGATAACTGTTGACAACTTTGGGGTTTGTTTATGGACCGGGTACCTTTGGTAACTTCGATTTTTACTTTGAAAGCAAGACTTTTATTGAATAGCAGTTGGAGCTGGGTGATTAAATATCGGTTTACTATGTATGAAGTGTCCTGCTCGAGCCTAAGATACGTCTGTGAAAGTACTACAGACAATTTGCTTCTTCATAAGATAGAAATAGAACTCGGTGAGAGGTCGAACCAACAAAAAATCAATAGTATGAAAAAAAGTTCAACAACATGAGACATTCTGCATCAAAGTGNACTGTTGACAACTTTGGGGTTTGTTTATGGACCGGGTACCTTTGGTAACTTCGATTTTTACTTTGAAAGCAAGACTTTTATTGAATAGCAGTTGGAGCTGGGTGATTAAATATCGGTTTACTATGTATGAAGTGTCCTGCTCGAGCCTAAGATACGTCTGTGAAAGTACTACAGACAATTTGCTTCTTCATAAGATAGAAATAGAACTCGGTGAGAGGTCGAACCAACAAAAAATCAATAGTATGAAAAAAAGTTCAACAACATGAGACATTCTGCATCAAAGTGGCTTATAGCTTTGTTAATGGTGAATCTCAGTTTTTCAATATGATAGCTTTGTCAGTTGGGGAAATGCTATTCGTGTACATTATACATTTTGGGGGGGTTCTCCAGTTCTTACTCTCTTGAGCGAACAGCATAGGACAATTTGAGGCTGATTGAGTCATATTCATTAGATGAGAGGGGCTTCTAATTTCCAATTAAGTCAAAAAGTGTCGATTGTCATTCATGAAGCATTTATCAATTTTTTTCCTGTGTTAGTCAACGCGTCTGCGTCACCTTGAAGGTTAACTTAAAAGAATTATTTCTTCTTCATCTGTCATCCATATTCATGGTGAAACATTTGTTTTATCTGTTGGCTCAGTAATATATACGGTTTGCCACGCCTGTACATATTCCAAGGTTCTCCGCTGACTGGAGCAGAAATGCGTTCCTTCCCATTGTCAATAGACTTAATCATCTGCGAAGCCATGTTGTTCTCAGGACTAGCTAATTAGATTGTCGATCACTGCTGTTGGAACTACTGCTACTCTTGGGATAGTGGGTCGTAACCCTGACAAGGAAGGCTAAGAGTGTACTTGCACTTGCCCAAGGTACACACTCAAGCTGTAGTGGGAAGGAGTCGCTTTACTTCTCCATTCTGTAGCGCAATCCAGGTTAGGCTTTAGTCATTGCCCACTGCCAAGAATTTTTTAGTTGCATATTACTCTACCCCCGAACTGTTCTATCTCACTGAACCCTAAAAATTTGTCAAGATGATATAAGGAAAAAAGTAAGGGGGGAATTTGACGTCACTTGTATAGGCATTGTGATGCTATACTGTAGTGAAACGTGGCCTGTGAAAACCCTTAAAGACGCAAAAAGAAAATGAGTTATCAGTGATTCACTAGACGCATGGTGTCTCGCTAAGAGGCAATTTGTCAAGCGAGACAACGACAGGCGCCGAAAAAGCTATGGCAAGAAAGGGTATACAGGGGGAGAAAATGAATTTTTCTACTGATTGGACAGAAAGAAGATAACTGGGGATAAGCCACTGCATGAATAGTACAACCCATGCCCGCATCGACTAATCAAGGACTCACAACGGACGACAACGACGTTAATAATAATGACAATTATGATGATGATATTAGTAATTATCTTTTTCTTTAAAGTCAAAGGGTTGGTGATGATATAGTAAAGTAAAGATCTTGATGCGAAACCAATCTAAAGAAAGTGGTTACTCCTGTCACTGATCGACTAAAATTAAACCTACAAAATCGTACTGAGAAGAGTACTGCTACTACTTTTCATATTCGGTCATTTTGTGTGAGAGTAAACGATGCCGCTCCAACTGGATCTATTATTAGGGCCTCGTCAAGATTCGAGAAATGAAATATTCTAACTCTTTTAGGGGTATTGCATTATAAGAGATGCTCTGGTAACAATTCCTGTTTTGTTCAAGCTGGGCATAGTCCACAACTTCCTCCTCCATTGCATGTGACACAAAAACTTGCTATGTGTTTACTTTTTAGTGGTACTCTTGCTGCATGGAATTCTCTGGTTGTTAATTTTCGCAGTAATATCCTTATTGACAAAACTAAGAGTAATCCTGGTAAAATCACGTGCACCCACTAGTATCATCGATTACCTGACAAAGTATTCCCAACATTCACTTAAAAGTGTTTTACATCCGCTAAAATGTTAGTCTCATGATAAATGTCCACATAAAAAAAGTAAAGCAACGGTTAAGAAAGTTAATCGCGTTTTCCCAGTTCTATTTTCTTACCAAATGCATTTCTGTTAAGGCTAATGGTCGATTCACCACATATTGATAAATGTGAAATCCCTAAATTACAATGACCACTAAATAGTTACTACCCTTAAAATGTAATGTTGCATACCATTGTTTATTAAATTTAAACCTATTAAAACGAGTCCTATACATTTGGTAATGGAATTAAGGAATTTCAACGATTAAGCACCTAACCCGAAAAAGCCATTTTCGAATAACCGCTCTACGTTTAGGTGCAACGAATATAATAAGCGCCCCTCTAAAATTAGCGCTGTTCTTACGATATTTCTAATCAAATACCACCCCCTTTCGGTTAAGCATCTCCTACCATTTCACTCACCAAGAGAAATTCTTCCGTCTCTAATCTTAACCGTTTTTCGACATGATTTAAAACAAAAACAAACACTATACATAAATAACAATGTTATTATAGATACGCAGAAAATAAGTATAAACTTTGGAATAAGCACACTCCCACCTAAGTACGCCTCTTTTCAAGGTCTATTTTTCAGTAAGCGTCTGGGGTACTTAATAGAGCTGGTATGCTAAGTAAAGATAAATTTACCCATGTACGTGATAAATTTTGTCTCTTGCCACGTTCTGTTTCCTACGTGCAAAGATATAGACGCTTGTGTAGATTAGGACTTACCACTCGATGAAGTTTTACGCCAACTGCAGCAGCATTGTTAGTGTGTACCTTTAAATAAGATTCGTCTTCACTTTCACTCAGATCTGGGCTTGCATTATTTGGAGGTGATACAGCCATCTGGGGAAGGTATCTTGAATCCTCCTCACTGCTATACCCATTTATTACTTGGTCATCTGAAAAAATTATAACAAGGTGAAATTAAAAGATTTACGTAACGGAAACCAAGCCTTTCTTTTTACCACTTAAATTGATAGCAAGTGTTTATCTCATTCCGTTTGTAATGATGTGTTTTTAGAAATTTAGCAATTACTGGGCATAGTGCTACATGCACGAAACTAAGAAAGGGAAAATAATAACTTCCAAAGTCTTTGTTGTGTGGCAACACTCTTCAAAGCATTCTTACTCCTCTTATGAAAATTGTATCACCGTAATCATACCATATAAGAAGTCTGGAATCTAGTCTATACAAGGTGATCTTTATTTTATCCCTTTTCATTAGTATTCGCTTTAATTGTTCAATTCCTTTTTTTCAGTTGCATTATGTCATCGTTGTTTTTCCTTTTAATTTCTGCTTTCATATATCCTTTTCCACGATTCTTTTTATAAAGCGCTTCATAATTTACTACCGGAGTATACGAGGGCAACACAGAATTCACCACACAACCCATGGATTCGAAAATAGCAATCAATGTTGCATTAACAATCTATCATATACTTCACAATTCACTAACTTAGTAACATTGTCGTAACGCTTTCATATTCTTCACTTGGCAGTTTATTGAATTCCCTGACAATGCTGTGTGCACTCTCCTTTTTCTTTACACAACCTACAAAGCAAGTTGCCGATAACTTCATCTGTATAGTGTTTTATATAATAATTTATTTTAATAGCTTGTTATTGTGTCGTGCATATGAATGGTTTTGTTTTTATTTTCAGATAACTCTTAACCAGCCAATTTCATGTTTTTTCATTGTATACTCCACCCGTCATTTCTCGCATAAACTGACCATATTTTTTCCTGAACATTTTGTTTCTAACTTTTGGGACCCTCTCGTGGCTCTCACTGACAATGCCTTTTTCTTTGGAGTATCTTTGTCCCTGTTATCCCTGTAATCAGATGTTTAATGAAATAAAACCGAACATACCATCAAAGGCTGTTTTCGTCCTCTTTGACACACTTTTCAACGTTTATCAGTCTTCTGCCATCTTTGACACACATCTCGTTTTTTCACTCAGCTATATATGGAAAGAATAGTTGTTACGAGTTATCCAAACCTGATCCTTGTAAAAAGTCTACGTTTTATAATTTTGGTATGTCCTGTCACAGCAATGATCTTTTGACTGGACATGGTTACTTGACAACTGCTTAGATTAAGCTTCTTCATCCAGCTTTCCAACTTCTTTGACAGAATTCCTAAAGCTCAAACAACAATCGGTTTTATTTCAGCATGTGAGCATTTCCATATTCTCTTCAATTCTCTCTTAAGGCATAAATAAGGTTCAATTTTCTCTTGTTGTTATTGTTATAATATAATAATAATTATTATTATTATTATTATTATAATTATCATCATTTTGTACTCGAAAACTTTAATTCATGTAGTAACACGTTGAAAAGCATACCGTGACCACATGCCGTTCAACCGGGCATAACTATGCTCCCCGTTTTCCTGCAAACACCTTCAACGTCAAGTTCAGGTCTTTTCCTTTGATGACCTACTCGACTGACTCAGCTTTCCTTCATCCTGCACCATTACCGGGGGTACGTCCTGTCTTGACTTGCCTCTCGTCAAAAGCATGCAACGTTTCGTAGTGGAGACGACCCAAGGTTCATAACAAACCAGAAAACCAATACAAAACGCAAATAGAAAAAATAAAGCCCAGAGGTTGGTAGACTACCATCAAGTCATCCAATTGCCACACAAGTCAATCCTTGCATCGATTCCATTTGATATTTTGTATTTTCTTGTTTGACCCCCTCAAAAATAGAAGACATAATTTGCATTATGCTACGATATTACACACTGCGGTTTTATCAGTCAACAACAAACATGGCAACGAAAAATCAATTAGTTAATAGGAAGATAAGCAAATTTGTCAGTGACTGTTTTAAATAGGAGTAATTGCAGATTTCAGAGACTGCTTAATAAAATAACAAAAAACAATACCAATGTTTTTACTGTGTTTGTGGAATGTTATGTAACGGTAATTGTTGATTGACAGACTAGGTAGAGAAATAGGATTGTAGAAGAGGCGCGAGATATGTTGGGTAATAAGCTTGTTAATGACAGTTGAAACAAAAACAAAAGTTAGCTTGTCCGGTAAGCTACGATTCTCCTCAAAACAGATAGGAAAACAAGATATTGTGTCCTTTTCGGTCCCTATCGCCTGAGCAACTAACAACTTTACAGAAGAGAAAAAAAGCACAACAGTCATGGGGGTGCAATACAAGGGATTTCAGGCAATGAGCAAAAAGAAACAGAATAAAAAAAAATTAAAAAACACAAAACAGAGTGCAGAAAGAGGCAGACAAATAAAAAATTCTAAAATATAGTGGAAACATCTTACTTTGGGCAATGAACTTAACAATAAATATAACTATGAAAAGTGTTTTCCGATATTTCATACATTTACTTACGAACACTATCAAGGAAATAAAAAAGATGATTCCAGGAGAGTAGAATAACATAAATACCCTACAAAATGAGTAAATAAGTTAAAGAAAATAACACATAAAGTTGATACCCAATGAATGAAATAATGTCCGTAAGTGTACACATAAAGCACCGAAAAAACATGAAGTTTACACTTTTCATAAATATTTTAATTAGTACATAGTGTGTTTTGGAAACGTGGTAAGGGTATAAAAAAAAGCTGAAGAAAGGAGTAATGGTAACGGAGGATAGTGTAGACGTATGGAATGAGTGGACTGCATATAGCAAAGTCAAAATCGCACCACAAAGTGTGCATGGAACCATTCAGAAGAGATTGATGAACATTTATACGACATAAATAGCCCACTACTTCACTAATTTTGCGTATGACCACACCCATACAAATCATTTTACAATCTCCTTGCCACCTATGTTTACAGAGATCTGTTGATCTGGATTTTAAAAGGAAGTCATCGTTCTGTACGAGGTTCAGCTCTATATGCGTCATTGGCATAAAATGTCCAGTAAGTGTCTTAGGAACCAGTTGATTAAATTTTTACTTATTTCGCAGAGCCAAGAATACAATAAAAGAATAAAGGGGACGATTCTACCTCACTCCTGCCACCAAAATCCAAAGCTAGCTCCCGATAAAAGTAAAACTGAATCCATTCGCATTTTTTGGGATATTAAAGGTAATAAAAACTTAAATAATCGCTGACGAGCCCGCTATCAAGTAAAAACAAGATGAGATATTGTTTGCTTCTAAGAAGGTCTCCCGGCCAGATGACGTTGCCTCCGAAAATCCTGTGTAAGAGAAAAGGTTCTTTTATGTAATGGTGTTTTAACTTTTGATTATCGAACCCTCTAAAAATATTAGATACAACTATTGAGTAAATTACCAAAACAGCATCCGTTCTAAGTAGTAAACGAAAATGACCAAAATTACCTGAAACAACAAGGGCATTGGTTGCTATCGAATCAAGAGTGGAAATTGAGCTTCCTTCGACATTAGTTTTCATTGCGCTATCGTATTTATCACTTTCTACGTCCCCCCGATCCGAATTACAAGTCATAATGTCACCAAAAGCACGATTCAATCCATCCAAATTTTCATTTCGATCTTTCTTATCACTTTCTTTAGATATCCCTTTAAAAAAAGTAAGGTCATTTACAATACTCTTTGAATTAATGTCGATGTTATCAGAGAATTTCATTTTTTTCCTTTCGCTTGATTGTAAATCATTTTTCTGTTCGTTCGATTTACCGACTGGAATAAGTGTCTTCTGAGGATTACGTGGGTCATAATTCAGCAAAAGATTAGCACATAAATTATGGTTCGCTTCTTTTGCATACATTAGAGGTGTAACACCATGGTTATCCTTTGTTGTGTTTTTGACTCCAAGACGCAACAGACCAGCTACTGAGCGTTCCTTATTCATTGCACTTGCCCAATGTAAGGGTGTCCTAAACGAATAAAAAAAATTGTTTAGTGCTTAAAATGGCTTTCTTAGGATAAACTAAAAGTCCCGAAGAATGAGAATAAATGCTTGGTTACAAATATCTTGCTTAAAAAGTCCGTACTAGCTTTTTGAAAACATGTTCCTTTTAATAATTAAAATCCACGCGCCAGAAATAGTAAAATGAGCATCTGCCAATCCATCGTTAAAAACAGACTTTTCTGTAGGTCAAAGTTACATAACGTGTGATCAAGGGTTATGCAGTGCATGGTAAAACCCCATATTTTATCTCTTAGAGATAACCTGTGCACCTTCTTTGACTTTCACTCTAGTACCCACATTATTGGTACGACCGGCGATCTTGGAATAAACCGTTGTAATCATAACATTTTCTTATATTCTAAACATTTTTTCGAACTCTCGCTAAAGCTTAAACCCAAAAAAACTTTACTAATAGAAGACGCGAAGTCACACCAAAAGCGTGGTTTGAGTTTCTAGTTAGGCAAGTTATCCAGATGGTACCAAAGTAAAAATTTGAGCCCTTTGACGTTAACATATTCATCTTCTTCGGAAGGCCGGTCTGTTACCCGAGAAAAGAAATGCTAAAAGCTCAATATATATGTCCATTATACTACCTCAAGAGCAACATCGTTGTGTGGCTGCCTTGGAAACCAGTGAACATNCTTGGAATAAACCGTTGTAATCATAACATTTTCTTATATTCTAAACATTTTTTCGAACTCTCGCTAAAGCTTAAACCCAAAAAAACTTTACTAATAGAAGACGCGAAGTCACACCAAAAGCGTGGTTTGAGTTTCTAGTTAGGCAAGTTATCCAGATGGTACCAAAGTAAAAATTTGAGCCCTTTGACGTTAACATATTCATCTTCTTCGGAAGGCCGGTCTGTTACCCGAGAAAAGAAATGCTAAAAGCTCAATATATATGTCCATTATACTACCTCAAGAGCAACATCGTTGTGTGGCTGCCTTGGAAACCAGTGAACATAGCTCCAAAGCTCACCACTTTCCTAAAGTAGTAGACTCCTTTTCGATTTCCAGCAAAATCTTTCGAGAAAAAAAGTTATAGGATTTCTCCTTGTTTGTAAGTGGCCATTCAAATGTTGGTACAATGGTCCCAAAACCATATTTGAGGATTTCACAACTTTAATAAAATCATATATAAAGCGCGGTTCTTCGTCTGGAATCAGAATGAAAGAGATTAATAAGAGCAGAGTTGTTCCACGGGCAATTTAAACGGTTTTTGTCTTAGCTCTCGATGTGATAACACAAAAGGAGTGTAATTCTGAACATTGAATCAAATCTAAACTAATAGAACAACCAAAGAGTAGTTACCAAAACAAAAAAAACCCCGAAAAAGCAGAGCGTCCGGAGCATGAAACAATTAGAAAAATGTACATATAATACCTAAACAAAATCTTTCGGGGTTTCCGAGGTTTTTTGATGTTGTCAGTGTATCTAAAGTCATGCTGATGTATCAACATTCTACTGATATGTTTGGTACGTTGTAAATTACCGTAAGATCATCTCATCAACTCTCGCAATTTTGGAAAAAAGTGCCTTGATAAAAAATGCCGACGTAAGACTGGTACATCGGCCAAAGGAATAAACCTTGCTAATTCCTTTACTGTCAAATCAGAAACTTATGACTTAATAAGTATCATTATATGTGGATAAAGAATTAGATGAAAAAAAGCAATTTTAACGTACAGTTTCACGGATCACATTATTCGTACCCTACTTTCGGATTTAATAATTTAATATGGAAAAGAAAATCCTTTAAATCTGAAAGGCAAAGACTGCGTTAGCGTAACTTACACGGTGTAGCGGGTAGGAACCAGGGCTTTGAGCCAAGATACTCATTACTTATGCTTATGCTGATGTCCTTTTTTCACTTTTTCCTTTTCAAACCCATTTGTGCAATGGGAAGGATAACGTATACCAGCCTACGTACGTAATTTCCAAAATTATGCAAAGTTCTGCATATACAGGTGGAATAAATTTTAAAAAAGCAAGGGGAGAATGCACTTTTTGCATAATTTCAAACTTGCTTTCATTTTCCATTCATGTTTTGTTTTTGGCGACACAAAAATGTCGTCGGGTATCACTTGGCCAACTTGAAGTCGAGTTCAACTGATGTGCTGTATTATTATAGATTTTAGGCAGATTTGGAGACATAGTACCTTATCTCACTTCTTTTGTTGTACTTCACTTGCAGTTGCCTAAAAACAACCTCTTTTAAATGTCCGTTAGCCAATTTGTCCAGCAATTTTCAAATCTGACAATACAAATATCAGACGCCTGCCGAATAATGTCGTCAAATTAATTGCACCTGGCATACGTTTGATAACAGTTGTTTTAACTTTAGCAGTCTATAACACCTTAATTGTGCTTATTTACCTTTTTCTCCGTGTTGTTTTATACTATTAAACTGAAATTTTATCAACGGTAACAAGGCACTCCTATTGACAAAAACCTACCGTACAGAATATCCGTTAAAGTTATTGCCGGCCATAACAATAATGCAAATAGAACATCTTTAAATGGGGGTCATTCATTTAATCGGTCAGTTTCTAATTTTTGGTAAAAAGTTGCCTCTACACGCGTCTGTTAACCATTTTTAATGCTTCGGATATAAGGATGTGACCCAGCATTAAAACTGTACAAATGGACAA
The DNA here is from genome assembly GCA_003991215.1 of Morbakka virulenta. Classification (NCBI taxonomy): domain Eukaryota; kingdom Metazoa; phylum Cnidaria; class Cubozoa; order Carybdeida; family Carukiidae; genus Morbakka; species Morbakka virulenta. Next base: position 1,084,753 of record RDPX01000004.1, read on the forward strand.
TAAAAGCAATGAAAGAAACAAATAGAACAATGTAGTCGGGCTACTGGATCAAATCATGAAATCCTGGAAAACCGAACTAACCTCTGGAACTGAAGTATCAGGTTAAGTTGAAATTAAGGCATAGATCTTTCAAAACGACACTCTATCATCACTGCTGTTTGTATTAGCCATCATTCTTTGACCTTAGTTCTAAGAAAAGCTAATTCTTGCTATGAGTTTGCAAATGGAGGGAGACTGAAGCATCTATTGTTTATGGATGATCTGAAGGTGTTTGCTAGAAGTGAGAACACACTAAACTCTTTAGTTCAGGCAGTTTGAGTTGTAAGTGAAGATGTTGGAATAAAATTCGGGATTGAAGTGTGCCGTGTTAGTTTTAAAACGAGGGAAAATCACAAATTCATATGGGATTGTGTTACCAGATGATATAGTCATCATTGCAATAAATGAAGGAGATATCTATAAGTACTAAGTAATAATGGAAGCAGACCAAGTCTTATGCAAGACAATGAAAGGAAAAGTGAAGAAAGAGTATTTTAGACGGACAAAGAAAATTCTCATATCAAAACTGAATGGTGGAAATAGCATCATTGTAATTAATACCTGGGCAGTGTCATTACTTAGATACACTGCTGTTTTTCTGAACTGGACAAGAGAAGGAATGAGAACCACAGAAAGAGAAAGCACAAATAGTTATTGGAACTTTTGCTACTGTAACAGGGAGCTTAAACAGTTCCAGAAGGAAATAAGTGTAATAACAAGAACTCAGTTAGTCCAAAAATCAGCTCTGCTAGGCATAGTGAGAATCATCCGACAGGTTCTTTATATCAAAGGAAACTAGGTGCGATCCGATATCTAGGACATTAATTCCAAATGTTAATTCATCTATGTGTAACATACCCAATAATAATAACAACAACAGTTTGAGCAATGTGCCTTTCCTCACTGGCTGTGGGGTGGCACTTGCAAGGTTGAAGTGATGTTGCCATTTCAGTTTGTTTTTTTTAATTCATCTCACTCTTGTGGCTACAGTACATGTGCTTGCATTCAACGTAACTCGCTTGTTGCTGGGCGCTGAGTATGGGTTTTTCATCCATCCTTCACTAGATGGTCTGTAACCACTCGATAATAATAGCAATAATATATGATTTGTCAGAGAATTAAAGCTAAAGCAGCCAAAATAAAGAGAAACAATCAGAGAATATCTCAGTTTCAGCAGAAGGGGTTATTAAAGTAACAATAAAAGACGATTCAAGCATCATCTAGACAACGACCAAGGCTAGGAAAAAAAGAGAAGTACTAAATATAGAAAAAGTAAAACATTCTGGTCTGATATCTAGAAAGAAGAGGGAAAGGATAAAAAAGATAAAAAAACGAATCAAGGAATTTTACAAAGAAGTTAAAGAAATTATTGGTCAAGGGGAGATTAACATCACAGAAAACACGGTTAAAAATACTGAGAAAATTACAGGACTGGAAAGCATTAGGACTAGATGGTGCCCAAGGATTTTGGATAAAGAAATTCAAACGCACACACACGAAGCTTGCGTCATGTGTTACAAAATGGTTAGAGGAAGGTAAAACACCACTATGGATGACAGTGAGAAAAACAGTGCTTATCCAAAAAGATAAATTCAAAGGTACAATTGCAAGCAATTACCGTCCCATAACATGTCTTCCTCTTGCATGAAAATTATTGACAGGAATATTTTCTGACGAAATACATAGATGCCTGGAGGAAAAAGAACTATTACCTGAAGAGCAGAATGGATGCTGGAGGAAGTACAAAGGAGGAAGTCCAGAGGAACAGCAGGTCTACTATATACAGAAAAATTCTGAGAGAAGTGAAAAATCAAAGAAAAAATTTGTCAATGGCATGGGTAGATTATCGGGGCGCATGACATGGTCCCACACTCTTGGTTCATGAAATGTCTAGCAGCTCTGAAAGTGAACCAAAATGTTCTTAATCTACTAAGCGAGACAATGAAATCATGGAGAGTTGAAATGATGTGCAGACATAAAATATTTGCCTTTATTGTTTGTCATACTAATGATCCCACTTACAGCATCTTGGGAAAAGTAGCACCTGGGTATAATTTTGGATCAAGCAAGGTTAAAATAAACCATTTACTGTATATGGATGATTTAAATTTGAACGGAAAAACCCAAGAAGATCTAGAGACATTAATACTGAGGGTTTACACCTCAGTATTAATGTCAAAATGGAATTTGGGCTCGAAAAGTGTGTATCATTTGTCATGAAAAGGGGGAAAGTTGTTTGGTCTGATGGCATTACTTTGTCAGATAACAAAATGATAAGGAACTTACAAGAAGACGAAAGCTCCAAGTACCAAGGCCTCAAAGAGTTAAATGATATAAAGAGATCAGAGATGAAAGGAAGAGTTAGCAAAGAGCGAGGAAAGTGCTTGAGTCAAACTTAAATGGAAAAAACATCATTTAAGTAATTAATTCATGGACTGTTTCAGTGGTAAGGTACTCTACCCCCTTTCTAGAATGGAGGAAACAAGAGACTGAAGAGCAAGATAGACGTATTAGAAAGCTAATGCCAATGCATAAAGCACATCTTCAAAAAAGCAACATGGGCCGGCCGTATATCTAAGGACTTTTTGAGCATTAAAGGTACGACAGAAACATCAAAGATTGAACTAGAGAGGTATGTACAGCAGAGCAAGGAACGACTGTTGACTGCAGCTAAAAGATAAGACATGGAAATAAATGCAACAGTGAAAGAATATGAAGACTGAAGAGCAAAGGAGAGCAAGGAAAGCTGGAAGGAGGAAGTCCTGCAGGCGTCAATGAGAGTGGAGCTTCACGTGAAGCTCTCTCGCCCGACACGTGTTCCACAGGGCAGAAGCTTGGGCCCGATCGTCAACCAGCTACTGCTAGGATGAAATGGAGTAAGGATGTGAACGAAGTTGTTATGAAGTGTTATTTGAAGAGTGATCCTGTGACTGAGAATGGTGCACCTATTAGAGGATATAGAAAACTAATGTTTAAAATATGGCAAGAGCTTGGGCCATTTAAATCCACTAAACAGAGGTTTTTCACCAAGCAAGGAGTATTAGGAAAAAGGCTTATTATCGGAGGTTGAGATAGAATTAATAAAACGGGAAATGGAAATAGAAGATTTCTCGGAGATAACAGGAAGTGATAGTATAGTTGAAAATAAAGATACAACAAGAAATGTAGAAAATGCTTATTTATCAATGCAGCAGAGTGAGATGGACTATCGGCGGAAGATGAATTGTTGATGACAAAAAAATGGGAGGTTTACAGATCAAGTGAGAAAATTCATGTTAATTTCAAAAAGCAAATCAACAACAACAACAACTCAAGGATATAATTAAAAAGGTGGATACTGTTATGGACAAAATACCAACAAGCACCATAACTGAGACAAATGACCTAGTGTATGCAGTGTGCAGGTATGCAGAAAAAAATTGGGAATGAAGACAAGTGAGGGAGGGCCAAGGAAAGAGCCATGGTGGAAGAGAAGGAGAAATGAAGACATAAAACGCATTAGAAAAGATCTAAATATTTTGCAGAGAGAAATGAAAGGTCAAGTAAGAAACAGAGCAAGGCTGAAGAATTAGAAAATAAATACCATTTTAAGAGCAAGAAGTTAAATATAGTAATTGAGGAACTGAAACAAAGGTTGGTTGCAAAAGCAGCAAAAATCAAGAGGTATGGTAACTGGATGGTAACATTAGATATGAAGGCATTATTCTTATTGCAGAAGCAAGCAAACCTTTTTGGAGTGAGACTTGGAGCAAAGGACAACAACATAATAACAAAGCAGAATGGTTAAGGAATGCAAGGGCAGATTTGACAATCCAACAGCAAGAAAATATGATTATAACAAAAGAAATGATAACCAAAGAATGTACAAGAATGTCCAATTGGAAAGCACCAGGTATGGATGGAGTGCAATGATTCTGGTTCAAAAACTAACATCACTGCACGAGAGAATTGCAGAGTAACATTTGGAAGGACAATTTTGTGTCTTAAAGATTTGAAAAAAGGGAATGCAGAGGAATAATTTTAGACCAATATCCTGACTTCCCATGATGTGGAAATTGTTAACAGGAATTATTGCCGATGGTGTATACCAGCATCCTGAAAAAAATGAGTTGTTACCAGAAGAACAAAAGGGTTGTCGTTCAAGAACTAGAGGTACCAAAAATCAGTTATTGATAGACAAGGCAATATTAATGGATTGTAAAAGAAGGCACACACATATGGCAATGGGTTGGATTGACTACAAAAAAGCTTATGCATGGTGTCACATAGCTGGGTTGTTGAATGCTTGGAGATGTTTGGGATTGCCAACAATGTGAGAGAGTTTTTGAAGAATAGTATGCAAAGTTGGAAAACAGAATTAACTTCATGTGGACATGTACTAGGTACGATCAAGATTAACAGAGGTATTTTTCAAAAAGATAGTCTTTCACCGTTGCTATTTGTTTTATGCATGATTCCATTGTCAATAGTCCTGAGGAAAGTAAAAGCAGGAAATGTCTGGGGTGCNTGGGATCCCTGGATGAAATGATCGAGGATGGTGCGACTGCAGAGAATGGAGAGAAAGAAAAGCCTGTGTCCTTGAATAAACTTTCAACCACAAGGTGGACAGTGAGAGCTTCTTGTTTCAAAAAAATCATTCAGAAGTACGGAACTTTGCAACAGCTTTGGGCGACTTGCCTGAGTGAAAAGCTTGATGCCGAAACTCGTGCTCGTATCATTGGATGCCAGTCTCAAATGGAATCATTTTCCTTCTTTTTTGGCCTCTTGCTAAGTCATAGGTTGTATAGTTTGACAGATAACCTATCAAAAACTTTGCAAGAAGAGAAGATGTCAGCTATAAATGGTCAAAGAAATGCCGATTTAACTGTCAAAACCTTAAAAGGTATGAGGACATCTCAAGATTTCAACCTCTTCTTCGAAACTGTAAAGCTGAAGGCGAGTAAGTTGGATGTAGAAGAACCATCTTTACCGAGGAAACGCCGCAGACCGAAGTATTCGCTAATGCAATTTTTGGATGGTTATGAAGATTCCTCTCGGAATACGAAGGAATATCACCCTGAATCAGCAGTTGATCACTACCGTATTATCTACTTTGATGCAATTGATACTGTGGTTAAAGCAATAACCGATCGTTTCGAGCAACCGAGTTATCAATTCTTTTCAAATATCGAGCAGCTAATGATAAAAGCCATCAAGTCAGAGTCGTATGAAGCGGAGCTGAAGAAGTTGGAAAATTATAGAGATGATCTTGATCTCTCTGCTTTACCGGCTGAGCTTCAAATTCTCAGAACCATCTGTGCTGATGAGGATGTCTCTCACTTTAAAGAAATAAAGATGAAACTTGCATCTCAACCAAGAGAACACAGAGGACTTATCAGCAACGTAATGAAGTTAACTAAGCTCGTTCTCGTAAGCGCAGCTACAAGTGCCACACCAGAAAGATCGTTTTCTCTAGCTCGTAGGCTTAAAACATGGATTAGATCAAGTATATTACAAAAGCGATTCAACTCTTTGGCACTACTATCTTGCCACAAGGAACTTTGTGACAAACTCTCACTAATCGAGGTTGCTAATGAGTTTGTTGATTCTAAAGCAAATAGGAAAAATATATTTGGAAAATTTGATAAAAACGACTTGTAAATTTAACAGGATTATATACTTACTTATACTTATATACTTATGCATGGATATAGTGGTATTTCTGTAGTTTTAATTTGTCTTTCACTATTAAAAGTAACCTTTGAAACATGAAAAAGAGTTCATTTTTAGCCCTTCTAGACACCCTGATTTTCAAAAATTTTCTGGCCCGTCTGGCCTCCTCAGATAGTAACTCGTGTGGCCCCTCCACTTTTCAAATCGTTGCGTGGGCCCTGTAGACAAGGCAATATTAATGGATTGTAAAAGAAGGCACACACATATGGCAATGGGTTGGATTGACTACAAAAAAGCTTATGGCATGGTGTCACATAGCTGGGTTGTTGAATGCTTGGAGATGTTTGGGATTGCCAACAATGTGAGAGAGTTTTTGAAGAATAGTATGCAAAGTTGGAAAACAGAATTAACTTCATGTGGACATGTACTAGGTACGATCAAGATTAACAGAGGTATTTTTCAAAAAGATAGTCTTTCACCGTTGCTATTTGTTTTATGCATGATTCCATTGTCAATAGTTCTGAGGAAAGTAAAAGCAGGGAATGTCTGGGGTGCAAATGAAGTAAAGACAAACCATCTTCTCCATATGGATGATTTAAAGTTGTATGGTAAAACATACGAGCAGATAGAAACTCTTGTAGAGACTGTGCATACTGTCAGCAAAGACATAGGAATGGAATTTGGCATTAAGAAATGTGGAATGTGAAAAGAGAGGCAAAGTTGTATTACCTGAAGGAGTAAGTTTGCCAGATGGGCAGGTGATGAAAGAAATATGATACTGGCTACAAGTACTTAGGCATTGTAGAGTATGATAGGGTGAAAGAAAATAAAATGAAAGATGTATTTGCAAGAGTACAAATGGAGAATTAAGCTAGTGTTGAATTCAAATTTAAATGGAAATAATAAGATCTTGGCTATAAATTCATGGGCAGTTGCGGTTTTGAGGTATAGTTTTGGAGTGCTAAACTGGAAGAAAGAAGAACTAACAGCGATGGATAGAATGACCAGAAAAATTATGAGTGCATGGAGCACTTCACCCTAAGAGTGATGTTGATAGGGTCTACGTGTCAAGGTGTAAGGGAGGAAGAGGTTTACAAAGTGTTGAAATGCATGCTAGGACAGAGGAAAACAACTTGACTTATTATGTAAATATGTCAACTGAAAGGCTAGTGAAGGGAGTAAAGATAGCCAACATCGTTGACTGTGAAGAACCAAAGGAAAAGAATGCATTCAAAAGAGAAATTCAAAATATATATGTTGCCATATGGACTGGCAAGGTGATGTATGGACAGTTTGTTCGTGAAATGCCAGAAACCGTTGATAGAGAAAGAACATGGTAATGGACGAGGAAAAGTGATCTGAAAGTTGAGACTGAAGCACTAATTTTTGCGGCACAAGAGCAAGCTTTGAGGACAAATGTGGTTAAATTTAACATTGACAAAACAAGGAGTACTCCTTTATGCAGATTGTGTGGTGAAAAGAGTGAATCAGTCACCAATCTTGTATGTTGATGCAAATTGTTAGCACAGAAGGAATATAAAAGGAGACATGACAACATTGCTAGGGTCATATTGCTTCAATTGGAGATCGTAACGTGAGAGAAAAGGAAATTGAAAAAGTAGAAAAGTATCAAGACCTCAAAAGGGAAATTATGAAACTGTGGAATCTAAAGAGTTTTGAGGTAATACCTGTGGTTGTTGAAGCACTAGGATCAGTCAGTAAAAAGATTGGACAATACTTGAAGCAAATTGGGATTGATATTTGGATTGGATTATTACAGAAGACAACTTTGTTGGGAACAGCAAAAATTTTACGATATGTGTTGGGGACGTAAGAACAAAAGTTCTTTGGCCATACGCGATGGCCAGCTCTTTTTACTATATTCGATATAAGATCTGCCTGAGATAGAAGGCTAATACAATAATAATAATAATAATAATAATAATAATAATAATAATAGGGTTCTGAAGGACTACTATTGCCGGGGTGATATTGGAAAGTGAGGGTCCAATGTCTATAAAATGCCCCAGACGGCATGCGTAATATACAGCCTCTGGTAGTCAAGTCCAACTCCTGGCCTTCACGTGGCAGAACTGTTTCAAACTGACAGGAGAAGGGGCGAAAGGCGGGTCTTAGGCGCCTTTAAATAACCTATCCTCTGGGCAGGATGAGCTCATTAGCGTTGCCAGCAGTCATCCCAGGAGAAGGAAAATCTTTGACTTCAAAACCCGGGTAGGACAAGCTCGTTAGCGTTTCAAGCAGTTGTCCTAGGAGAAGGGAACACTCTGATTTCAAAACCAGGGCAGATGGGGCTCTTTAGTCTTGGCTGACAGCCTGTCTAGTGGAGGTTACACGATCAATTATACCCGCAACCCGAAGGTACCGTGCCGATATGGGTGAATGGCTGCAGCGTTATGAGGTCACTGATCGCGGAATCTGGTAGAAGTGGCGTCCCTATCAAAATTATAAGCCTTATCCAGAGAACCGGGCAACTCTGGATGGACTGATTAATCCCCGTGTGTAAATCAAACATTTTATGGAGGACTTAGATAATAATCAATTTCAACTAATACATGATATTGCTAATAATACAGTGGCACAAATGGATGCTGAAAATGAAGCAATTCATAAAAATCAAAACATTGTTCAAATATTGAACAACCGTGAGTGGACCGAAGAACAGAAACACAGAATAGTTGAATTAGATTCACAAGAAAGGAAAAGAGGAAAAAACTTTATGAAACGAGTAAAAGACAGATGGGATGCAGAGTATCCAGAGAGTAGAAGAACAGCACAGAATTTGACTGATAATGCAAGAAGATTTAAAAAAGAAGGGTGGGGAAGGCAGAATGAACCTAGCAACCAAAACCAAATATTAGAACAAGTAGAAGACCATGTAGTGGAAAACGCACAGCGCAAATCATTAGAATGGACAACGGAAATGAAGGTCAAGCTTCTCAACATAGNAGAATGGTTGTTTCATGTATCAGAACATGTTTTGTACTTTTAACTGGCAATATTTGGTAGTTATGTATTATGGCTTGTACCAAAGCTTTATTCATTGAATATAATAATAGTAATAAATAATAATAATAATAATAATAGAAATAAATAATCATCATAATAATAACAATAGTAATAGTAATAAATAATAATAATAATAATAATAATAATAATGTTCGTGTCATGACTCATAGGACCTTTATTTGCCCCTTTATGCAGAAACGTACATTTTAGTCAGTGATTTGAAAATTCTTTTTCTTGACTTTTAGCATAGCCAAGTCACCTATTATTGAACCTGTTTCAAGTGAATCCGATAGTCCATGTTCAATGTAGCGAAGTAAGAGGTCTGTCTTGCGTTGTTTCCCAGTAGTGGAGAGCAAATAGTTCTGTACACGCTTGAGCACAATATCATTCACCGCTGAAGTTTGTGGCCATCAATGAAAAATAAATATGAAGCATGCCAAAAACCTCTGGAGCAGAATTGCACAAAGTAGATGCTCATTATAACTTTTTGGTAGATGCACAGTTCTACAGAGTCGTTTTCGTTCCTCCGGAGAGCAGGAAAATCAGAACATAAAATTAAAGTTTGGAAAACTGAAACTCGCTTGAGAGACTAGGATCCAGATCTACTAAATATGCATGAACCAGCCTTTTTGCAAATATGTCAATTTCATTTGAACAAACAGTCGTCACCTGTCGCAAAGTAAAAAGAATCTTGCTACCGCCTTCTGCATGTGGAGCAAGAAGGCGGCTCTAATAGCGGTTGTCAGTTTACCCATAACAATGAAAAAGGAATCGACCTTTAAACGTTCTACAGGGGTTTTCATAACGCTATTTCCATTAGAAGAGGCTTTTCAACTAAAAATTACTATATGTCTCCGCTTGCAGTTAAATCGAAACTCTTTCATGAAACGTTTATGAAACATTTCCCATGTTATGGTACCATCACCAACCTATATTTCGTCAATGGTCGCTCCCTCATGGACATCAAGGTTCAGTTGCATTACACCCTACTTTCTGCTATCATAACCTTAAAACCACTTTTCACAACAGCACGAAATCCGGGAAAATAGAGATATCTGTTAAAATATTGAAATATCCAAGTTTTTCTTTTAAAAATTAGAAATAACGGGCAGGTAGAAAGCAAAATTCACTAAAAAAATATCAAACTTCTTAATAACTGCAAAGATTCAGCTTTTAGCTTAATGTAAAACGTTCTGGTGTCTTGATTCAATTTTAGGGGACAATGCAAAACCAACATTCTCACTGTATCGGTAATCTGACTCCTTTTAAATGTATTTCAAAAATTGCGATAAACCAGCAGGAAAAAAAGCATAACACAAAAGAGCAGAATATCTTTAGAAGTCTTCATTCAAAGCTTGGTTAGAGTAATCTGTATGTCTTCTCTGTTATAAGGTATGGAAAGTAGTTTTTCAGTTAATACAAAAATAAAAACTAGGTTCATATATATATATAATATTATGGCGATGGAAAAAATCCACTGGCGTGAAGGTGAAAAACCTTGGGTAGCAATATATATATACATATATACACACACACAAATATATATGTGTATGTGTGTGCATGAAGACAGAGAAATTATATGTCAAGGACATTATTGTCAAGCCAGTTACGGAATTATTCATCAACTCTTGTGATGTCTCCTGTGATCCCTATCAGGGGGTATCCAAGAAAGTGTCCAGGAGTTTGTACATCGCCACAAACACAGTATGGGTTTTTGCTAAGACCGATCTTATCCATAGAGAAGGCGTAAAAGCCAAAGCCCGTGCGGAGACGGTTGAGTTGGGCCCAGTTTCTTCCCTTAAGGTCATGGCCTTGTGGCTTTGACGTTAAGGTGGGTGTGAATTGACGTAGCTGGTGTGTCACATTATTCCATCTGTCGATCCAGCGTGCCTGGGTCCAGTTTTGCGGTGTTATGTTCTTATCCATTACCTCGAGGAGATCATGGGTACGTTGTGCCTAAGGGTTTCTTGATCTTAATCGCACAGCTGCAGGTGGGTTATGCATAGGGTTATGCAAGGTATATGATTCGTCTGTCGCACGTTTGTACAAAGCGATACAGCTTTTACTCCTACAAATGTCTGCGGATTCGATGCCGTAGAGAACTGGCAATATATCTATTGGTATGGATTTGATGCACCCACTGATGAGCCGCAGGCATTCATTAAGTGATGAATCTAGCTTATTTCAGTGACTAGAGTGGGACCAAACAGGACAGTAGTATTCAGCTACCGAGCAGCAAAGTGCAATGGCGGTTGTTCTCGGCGTTGTGAAGTCAGTGCCCCAGTGGTTGCTAGCGAGTCTCATTATTACGCTGACATTATGAATGTAAACATAATGGCCGTTTTGGCAGCTGTATTTATCAGATGCTGCTTGTAGGAGAGTGTTCGATCTAGAGTTACGCCAAGGTATTTTGTCGTTGGGTCAAATTTAATCAGTTGACCCTCTGTTCGCACTTTGAGCTTGTAGTTCGCATGACGTTTGGCAAGATGGAAAACACTAGAGACAGTTTTAGTGGTGTTTAATTTCAGACGCCAATTAGAAAAATATTCGTTGAGTTGATCTAAGTCGTGGGAGAGAGTTTTCGATAGATGGAAGGCCATTATCACTGTTAAGAAGGACGATGTCATCGGCGTAAAAATACTTTTTGCTTTGGATAGTTGGAAAATCAAAAGTACATAATTTAAACAGAGCTGGTGCTAAAACACACCTTTGGGGGACTCCATTTACAAGAGTTCGACATCTCGATTTCTCGTTTAATAGCTCATCAGGAAGCTTGAAACATCTGAATATGTTCATTCCACACCAAAAAACAAATCAATTGCCATTAAAACAATAATGTAGGGCAGTGCATGCAATGGGTACATCCAAAGGCCAGAGATTGTGATGGAAATTGTATTGCAACGAATAGTTTACGATATTCTGATCATCCTCAAATACCGTGAAACTGCTATTTGCCATTGATACCCCGTATTTTTTGTGTTTTACTTTCTGCATAACGTTCTGCTATGAGCAATGGGCAATTTTGGTCATAAATACAACAGATAACACGATATATGTGCACATATACACATATATGCACATATATGCTATAACATTGTCCAATATGATTTAACAGTCGTATCACAAACATAAAAAGTATAAAAAGCATTTCTTTGTAATGTCCTTTAAATCCATACCTTCCTTCACGATCACGGCTTTCAGTATCACATCCAGGTGACTGTGAAAGTTCAAATATTACATCAAAATGCCCAGCTGCAGCAGCAAGATGGATTGGTGATCGTCCTTCAAGGTCACGCATATTGACAAAGTCTTTGTCTTGACAGCGAGGAAGCAGAAGCTGAGTACATGCAACTGAGTCGTTCTGAATAAAACATGATAAAATATTACGAAAGCTTTCAAGATTTGTTCTTAGTAATATCACTATGCTAAATAACACGTACGAAGAAAGTAAAGTGAAGTTATAAATAATCATGATTCTTCGTTTATAATTGATTTCAAACTTACTTCTGATTTTGCAAGAAAAAGTCGAAATAGTTTTTTATTCATATTAGTGGGCCCAAGAGAAGATTTATAGACCAATTGCCTGTTTCCAAAACAAGGTAAACTTACCCTTTTGAACGCAGAGGGATAAAATGACCAGTACAGCTTTGTCTGTGTTAGGCAATTTGATGGGGGAATATCTCAGTCTTCTTGACTGGGCTCTCAAAATATGGGAGTAATCAGCTGGACTTCATTCAACTCCAAACCCCATCAAATTTGTTAATTCAAAATTTTAAAGCACTTCAGAGTTAATTTAGCAAAACTGTGTAATATACATAGTTCAGGTAACATTGCAATGTGTATTTTATGAAATGAGTAAACAGGGTAGTTGGATAGATCAGAAAGTGCCAAATTTTTCTTAAAAAGTAAAGTGAGTACCTGAAATGTGTTGATTAGATACAAAAATGAAAAAAAGACATTCCACAATAAATTGACAGTGTTAATTTTGAAGGTGGATCAGTAACGGTATATGCCGAAGTATGTCTGAGACACTTTGAAAACGTCGTCAGGCAAACCTTTCGTCTGGACAACAGCAAAAAATTAGCAAAACGCGACACGCCACGTATAATTTTGATGGGTTTACAATCATGGTGCAAGGGTCAATTTGCAACAGAAATAGGAAAGTCTATCCTGTGACACTCTAAAACGAAGTGACAAATAGTTGCAAGTTAAAAGCAAAGGCACAGTGACAAGCCAGGCAGCCAGTACTTGAACATGCTGTGTTCACGTGGTTACATACGCTCTCTTTGGGCAGTTGCAAATTACTTATTGCTCAGTAAAAGGGCTCCCATCTTTAGAGATAATCAATTGTACTACACAATTTCAAAACATAAAGTAAAAAGTCCAAATATGAACATTTTCAAGATTTCAAAATATCAAATGCATGGAAAAAAACCCAACGTTTGTTCAGTATATTTTGAAAACTTTATCTTGTCATACTCAATTAAATGTTCACAAAGTTTTCAGCTATTTATATGTAGAATGGTGTTGCAAAAGAGTAAAGGAATCCAGAAGGAAGGAAAACAATTACGAAAATAATTACAATTCTTTTCATGCCTTTAGACCTATGTTTATTGTTGGAGACAAACGTTTTTTATGAAAAGTTTTCAAAAAAGCACAATTGTTCCCACGCTTTTCTATTGTCGATAATTTAAATTTATTGAAGCCTGCATTGTGAATGTGTCCGTTGGTGTTAAAAACAATTGGTTGATCATCAATGCCTACAGGCAGTGAGAAGATACTGATTGTTTGTGAAGTGACTGACCGCCAGTCAGAGACATCGGCTGATCTTTTCGGGTACCATGTTCACGCAAGCTTGTAATTAAATTCCGATATGTTTTTCCACGTTTTTATACCCACATCCTGAACACGTGAATTGGTAAAAAATGCTGGCCTCTTGGAGGGTTGGAATGAAGTCTCCAGTTAGAACATGCCTCCTTTCGTAGTTTCATAGAGTTTAAAAGTGAACGGGTAGTTTTAGTGTACTTTTCAGACTTTCTTAAACATTAAGCGACCTAGTGTTCTTCTTTTAGACCAGCATATGACCATTTGACAAAAATTCTGATGACGTCATTTTCTTCGCTATTCAGGTCCGAGTATTTGTTTCCAATCTTAGCTTTGAACAAACGAATAATCGAGTGGATGACATACGTTGGAAAATCATTTCAGGACACAAACGATTCTATCTGAGAGAGTTGGGATGTTAGGGATTTCGACACTTGTCCAATTTACGCGCGTCCCTTTAAATTCAACAAAAAGTTATTGCTATGTTAACAAAAGAAACGCTCTGAAAGGCTTCATTAAATAATACAATGTAATGTAGTACAACATATTGTAAAAATGGCAAATAAACATCTTAAACATATTCTGAAATACATGTTTAATAAATGCCAAATATTAAATTGCGTTACAATGTAAATACAACAAGAGACAAAAACACATGTTGGACGAATGGCATATATTAAATTGCAATTCAATGCTAACACAAAGTATTCAACAGACCTCTTAAAATTCAATAACTATCTCGGTCACCATCTTGAATCCTCAGCCATAGTTTAACTTGTTTCTGAGCAGTTTGTTAATATGTGAGCGACTTTCAATTACTATAAATTTGTCTGCAGGAGTTATATTTCAATATAAAACCCCGCAAATTGTATTTATATTTAAATTTCAAAAACGTCAAACTGTGTAAAGCATCACAGTTTTCATTGTCACTCGAACTGTATAATAAGGAAAAAAAGCTAGAACTTGGCCACCAGAAAAAAAAATTATTTGTTAGGATTTTACCACTATTTTAACAAGATGTCAAAGCGTAATGAGCGGCAATCTAAAGGGGAGATATTGTCTAAAAAATAAGGATTCAAAATTATTTTACGACTTAAGGACCTTAAAAGTTGGGATTAGTTAACATAAAACGTTGATCATTAGTAAAATCCTGAGATCTGAAATATCTTTGAAAAATAAGGATGTCTTGCAATACAGAGGCAAACTATTTTGTACTATCCTTCCTCCATTAACAACAATGTTTTCAATTCGTCTCGAAGCTTTGTTTTTAAGTAGCTGAACTAAATGTTTTTCAACAAACACGTTTCCCTATGGAGAGCTCAATTAGGCATTAATTTTTGGAATGGTTACGAAGTACAAACTGCTTACATGCGTTCAGATAATTGACAAGCCAAAGTATTTTAAAGCTTCTTTTATGACATTGGCAATTACGGTTTTGGAAACAATTTTCGTCCAAAAATGTAAGGTTTATGAGCTCGGTATAGGGGGATATGAGTGAAGTGGGTGTAACAGAATGGGCTGTAATGGTCCATGTGCTGTGGCAACCATAAAGAAAAAATGCTGAAGATGAAGAAAAGAAAGAAGAAGAATGTTAAATTTATAGGATTTGTAATTGGCAAAAGGAAATGATTCATGGTCAATTGACCAAGCATATCACTCCATGGCAATTGTGACTTAGTAGCAAATTTGTCGAAGCTATTTCAATACTGTCCATCTGAAATAATAACAATGTTAGATGTAGTTAAATTGATCTTTCAGTACTACCCTTCAATATTCATTTGTATCAACAACTACCAAGAACTGTGTCATGTTGTACTGATCAGTTGCTAAACCGCGAAATACATGTTTGCAGTTAGAACTGTTTCTATGCTTTACATATGCTACACTCAATGGTTTTGTAACTCTTAAATTTCACTCTTGTTCGCGCGTGTAATAATTTCCAGCATTATTGCCATAAACTCAGTAAATGTGAAATTTATACATGACCTGTGAATATTTAAATTGTTCCAAGATGTATTGATGAAGAGAAAAAACATATGTCTGGAGGATGTATGTGTAGGTAATTTGCCATTAAAAAGTAAATGCTACAAGTTCTGAGAATAAACAAAAATTAACAAAGACTCACGGTCAGTGCTTGTTTTATCCGTTGGTCATCCGAGGACGGAAAATGTGAACGAATTGAACGCGCACTAACTAACAGTCTTTTGAATTTATATATACATTACTATCTGGTAGCCCTTTTTTTCGATAAGATATTAGAGACGAAGTGTAGTGTGTGGGGTTCAAAGAATAACAGTGTATGCTCAGTTGGTAAAAATAGTTTTATGGAGTTTCTCAGCTCCATAAATTATATTATTAAATATTGCGTGCGGAATGATAGTGAAAGAGGGAACATGAAAAATAAAACGAGAGAATAATAATAATACACTAACACTTCAGAGTGCGCGCCTTTTAATAGCAGTAAGAATATTCTTGAGGTAAGCCACACGATAAAATGAGTCAACATACGGCACTAGTACGAATGGAAAAAGGGAGATAAAATGTAACAAATAGTAGGGAAGTCTTATTTACATTCCTAGGTTCTAGTCAATGTAAATGTTCTCTCGTTGCTAGAATGTCAAACCCACTGTTTATTACAAAACCCATCAGAGCACAATTAATCCAAATCCTTTTGGCCTAATGAGTTACCTTAAAGGTATGTCTGATGTTAGTAAACAACCCATAATAAAAATATTAATTGTTTTGCTAACCTGTGCTGCCCAATGTAGTGCAGTTTTTCCTTCTTTATCTTGTACAGTTGGATCACCATTGGCATCTAACAGAAGTCGTAACTGCTCAGACCAGTTATGAAATGCTGCCCAATGAACTGGTGTCATACCCTGCAATAGATATAATTCCAGGTATCTTCAACAAATCTTTCAACATAAATAACTAAGTTTCACTGACAAAAATTAATCAGAGGGCAATTAATTTAAACCGACCAATGCTAAGAAAACTACCCAACACTTTTCAATATAAGTTAAACTGCAAACGTATCCCCATGCTGGAAGCATATTTAGTCAAGGGAATAAAGATGAAGAGTCGAGAATCATAAATATAGTACTATTGAGTGGGGGCCCTACGTACACAACAAACTGATAAAAAATGTTCTCATTTTAAGGTCTGGGCTTACGTAAACTGTATTCAGTTCTAAAATCATCAAAATGTACAGGTGTTGACAAAGAGAAAGAATAGTCACGGTTTTCTTGTAAATGACGGAAGAAGATCTATACAATGCACAAGTAGCTGAAAACAAAGGGTCCTTTGTAAAAAAGGAAAATCTGTAGCTAAGGAAGAGCAATATATTGATACCGTCATATATATCTCAAAACGAGCATGGGGGCTTAATATGGTAAAGGCTCTTAATAGGCCATTTACAGTAGATATTTATGCGTTAAAGGCAAATTCGAAAGTAAATAAAAACCCCGGTAGTAACCAGAATGCCAAAAAGTCTGGTTAAGTTTGCATCTGTTTGATTTAATCTTGCTACGGCAACAAAAGGTAAATGCAGAGAAATTGAGGTTGGGTTAAGTATTCGCAATAAAACTGATTATACTTAACAAGGGTGGAAAGTGGTAAGGAACTAAAACGTATAGATGNGATATATAGATACCGTCATATATATATATATATATATATATATATATATATATATCAAAACGAGCATGGGGGCTTAATATAGTAAAGGCTCTTAATAGGCCATTTACAGTAGATATTTATGCGTTAAAGGCAAATTCGAAAGTAAATAAAAACCCCGGTAGTAACCAGAATGCCAAAAAGTCTGGTTAAGTTTGCATCTGTTTGATTTAATCTTGCTACGGCAACAAAAGGTAAATGCAGAGAAATTGAGGTTGGGTTAAGTATTCGCAATAAAACTGATTATACTTAACAAGGGTGGAAAGTGGTAAGGAACTAAAACGTATAGATGTAAGTAACAAATTAAAGGCATTCATATAAAAAATAGCAGTACCACGCAAACTATTGTTGCAAGAAGACGCAGAGGTAAAGCCTACAATAACAACACATGAGATAATCCTCTACCAATAATAGGTATGGAGATGAAGGCTTATCATTGGTCATGCCCGACTGCCTTCTAAGTTATCGGGGAAGGGGGAAGGGCACCAACTCCAACTACCAAAATAACCGTTTTCTCTCAGTCCTTTGGCAAGTAGTTTTTGCCTTTAGCTGGCTCTATACAAAAATGTAAATCCAAAAATATCACCTAGAATTTTGCTAGTGTAAAAAACCCCGTCACGTTTCGAGATTATTTGAAAGTCGTATACATTTAAAACAAAATAACATGGAAATGTAGAGAGACCAAGAAGAATGGCTTGATGGGTTGTATGATAAAGCACAAGCACATTTTAATAAACATAACCAAAACATTTATAAACATATTGATGATATTGTAGGAAAGAAGCGATGCTCATCTTCCGGACGCATCAACCCCAAGGATGGGACTGTTATTCTCGAGAAAGAGAAAATCGTGGAGGTGGAGTGAGTATATTGAGGATCTATTCGACGATAACAGAGGAGATAAACCGACAATCAGAAAAATTATCGATGACCCATCTATCATGAAATCAGAAGTTGATGCAGCATTAAAAAAGTTGAAACATGGTAAAACACCAGGTTCGGATAGTATTGTTACTGAACTTATTGTTACTGAACTGATGGCAGCAGGCGATAGCGGCATAGAAAAAATAAACAGAAGTAGTTAACCAAATCTACGACAGCAGGATAATACCAGACGATCTCACAAAAACAATTTTCATAAATCCCGGCGCAATAGAATGTGAGCTTCATAGAACTATAAGTTTGATGAGTCACAGGAAAAAATTAATTCTCAGAAAAGTAATGATGCGTGCACGGTCAAAAATTATCCAAGAAATTAGTGTACATCAGTGTGGCTCATGAGAGACATTGGCACCAGAAACGCAATTTTTGTGTTAAGGAGATTAAGTGAACGTGCTATTGAGGTCCAACAAGATTTGTACATATGTTTTCTAGATTACATAAAATCATTTGATATGGTTAAACATGAAGTCCAAATAGACATATTACAAATTTAGATTCAGACGGGAAGGACATTAGACTTATCCGAAATCTCTATTGGGTGCAGACAGCATGTATCAGAAATAATAGAGAAATAAGCAGATACATACCAATAAAAGGGGCGTCAGACAAGAATGCATATTCAAACCAGATTTTTTCAACTTATACAGTGAAATTATTCTCAGAGAATTAAAGGGATACAATGGTTTTATTGTTGGAGACCAAAACGTAAATAATATAAGATATGGCGACGATACAACACTAATCGCAGGGTCTCAAAGTCACTTACAAGCATTAATAAATAAAGTAATTTTAGTGAGTAGTAAGAAAGGACTTGAACCACAAGAAAACAAAATGCATGGTCATTTCAAAAGATGTAGCAAAGGAAAGTTTGTTCAGCAATGATGAATAACGAACAAAGGGAGCAAGTAGATAAATTCAACTATTTGGGTAGCATAATTACATCAGATGGTAGATGTGATGAAGACAGCAAACGTAGAATTGGTATGGCGAAACACAGTTTCAGGAAGCTCCGACGTATCATTACAAACCGAAAGTTAACAATAGAATTACGAAGAAAAATCATTTATAGCTATGTAATACCTGTTTTGACGTGAGGAAGTAAATGCTGGATATTAAGCGAAACAATGAAAGAAAGGATTGAAGCAGCAGAAATGTGGTTCTTCCGTCGCATGCTAAAAATGTCATGGACTGATAGGAAAAATAACGATGAAGTATTAGTAATGGCACAACCTAAAAGATATTTAATCAGTCGTATCCGAGAAATACAGGCACGATTTTTAGGTCACATTATACGTAAAGAAGGGCTAGAAACTACCATTTCATTAGGAAAAATATAAGCAACAAGAGCCAGAGAGAAGCAGAAAATAACATATTTAGATAACATTGAAAATGGGTAAATAAAGGAACAAACACTAATTTAACTACTGTTACGATAATTCAGCTTGATAGAAATAGAAGCAGATGGTAAACCACGATTGCCAACGTACTTAAAAGATATGGCACTCAAAGATAGATAAATACTTTTGAAAATGACCAGTTTATGCATTGAAATTGTTTCTAAAACACTTTACAAAATGTACAGATAACCTTTTTCATAATCGAAAAATATGTATAGGTATATGTATAGTATATAATATTGGTGGTCTTTCATTCTCCACTGAACTGTACCAATTGTGCCACCATTACTAAACTTAAGGGACGATACTTATTTAACCAACGTATGGCACGATGGTTGTGGCTTAATGCTGGCTGCTGAATTGTCTCAGTTGGTTTACCCCTCCACCCAACAAACAACATATGCATTCAAGTATCATAGATATATTGTCATGCTAAATTAGTTTAAATCATTTGAGTATAAGCCCCCCCCCCTACTTATTAAACACCCTCAAATTGGCAGAAAATGAAGCCAAGAAAATGTAAAAGGAGCAATTCTGTAGCCCCATGTTCGATTACCCATTGCGTTATTTGATTCAAACAAACAAAATTAATATTAGCTGGCGGAAATAGTTACCAAGATGAAGTCTTATATAAGTATTTAACAAGTACAAAATACCTCAATATCAGCTTGATTCACGTCAGTAAATGATGCACATTCAAGTATTATCTTCAATATGCTGTAATAAAAAAATTGCAAGAAAATCAAATTGCAAAAAACCCCGTAACTTCATGATACAGTAAACCACCGACCAGCAACACGTATATTTATAAAAACACACAGAGAAACAGATTTTATATACATAATTCTATTACATCCCTTATGCTCACACGAACGTATCGACAAAAATATTTATATTTGGTTCAAACTATGGAAAGTGCAACTAATATTTTACTCTTATCTATGCTCGGCGTTTTAAACCCTCTTTGCATATTTAATTCCTGCAATCAATCTTACATAACTTATTAAATTAATAAATTCGTGAGTATACTGAAAAAAACTTGGCGACAGATGGCTTTGAAATTGGGGATCAAGGGTGTATTTTGTAATATATGTTAAACGATGGAATACTTTACATTGTTTTTGGCTTTTTATTTGTCCATAATGACACAACAGTGAATTTCGCTATTGAGACGATTGCTTTGATAAGCAAGTTTGTGGCCTTTCCCCCGTCTCATTGGCGTCGACGGAGGCGGAAAGTACAGGCGATAATCCCAGCATCCTTGTTCTCTTGAAATGTATTATTTACAGGAAATAATACATTAAGTGGCCTGGCCAAAAACGAGGTTTTTTAGTATCTTAGCGTTCTTTTTCCTTCTGCAGAAAACACAAACTTCTAAATAGAATTCTAAGATATACTGACAGGCTCCATCATAAGTCGTCACCCTGCCAACTTTCTGACAAGAGCAGGTAATTTCCAACTGATGCGGGTCGTAGGGCAAGAAAAAGTAGTTGTTAAATGGTTTTCAGAGGTTCTACATTGAGGACGATGGGTGGCTTCTTAACAATTAAATGTGTTTCTGGTAGTATTTTACCGTGTGAAATACACAGTATGACTGAGAGATAAAAACGGTGAAGATCGGGTCACAGGTAACGAGATAGCCTCAGAATATCACAACTTTAAATTGGAAAGTGGTGTTTTGGTAATTTCAAAACTATCGTTAGAAAAGAATTCATTTTGATGTAATCCTTAACAAAAGTAGCCTCGCCATCGTGCTCAAACGTCTTTCTGTTTCAGTGCACAATTATTCGATGGCTGTTCTTGTAGTTTACAAGAAAATAAACAAAGACGGACACAGAAGAATTATCTATATCGTTATTAGTGTACCAGAATGTAGATAATTATCGATTTAATTAATCTACAATTACTTCTCTTAAGGAAATTTAATGGCATCTCTCAATAGACCACTGTTAATTGCCTACAATGCACGGTGCATTTCATCCCAATTCAATCGTTATAGATAAATGACGTTAAAATCACACAACCCCAATAAATGAGTAACCAGTAATTAGTAACCCCCAAAGAATATAAAGACAACACTTAAAAGTACATCCAATCATGTGTGTCTTAAATGACAAAAATGCATAGCAACCTGAGCAGTCTTCTTGCTTAACGAATGGTAATAAAGTTGTGACAATGCCAATAATAATAATTCCCCTAAAATTTAAAAAACACAAAAAGTACCTTAGATTTTTGCTGCAAATAGACAAATGAACAGCATTTCTTTTGTTGGAATCTTGTGCTGCAATCGTGGCACCATGTTCGAGCAACAACTTTACACCTGCAAAGGATTCCTTAAAAAAACAAAACAAAATTTATTTCATACAAAAAACCCAGTTCGTAAGTCGTCTAATAGAAAATATATGTAAAATTAAACCAGTTATGAACGGACAAATTGCAATATCTTCTTGTTAAGGAAAGGAGAAGGCTTCCTCTGGTATCTTTACAAAATCAATCACAACCAGTAGGTGTCCAATACCTGCTTACTTTAAATATGGTTTTCAATATTAAAGCCACTAGAAAATAAGGAGGTAGATGTTGAAAAATTTGTAGCTTTTTCAAGGAGCTTTAAAAAACTCTTCACAAACGTTGTCAAAACAGTCACAAAAAGCCCCATTTCGCAAACCCTGATTAACAATGCATGTGTATGTGCCTAAAGAATATAAATTATGTCCATCATACACATACAAATGTATACGCCTGCTTTACCTTTACTTACGGAAAAGTATGGGGAAAAGCTATCTGCTTGTATGAAATATAATAACGTACATATCCGTGCGCTAAAAAACCTTAGTACTGCAGTAGAAAGATAGATAAATAGATAGATAGATAGATGAATATATATATATATATATATATATNAAAGCCACTAGAAAATAAGGAGGTAGATGTTGAAAAATTTGTAGCTTTTTCAAGGAGCTTTAAAAAACTCTTCACAAACGTTGTCAAAACGGTCACAAAAAGCCCCATTTCGCAAACCCTGATTAACAATGCATGTGTATGTGCCTAAAGAATATAAATTATGTCCATCATACACATACAAATGTATATGCCTGCTTTACCTTTACTTACGGAAAAGTATGGGGAAAAGCTATCTGCTTGTATGAAATATAATAACGTACATATCCGTGCGCTAAAAAACCTTAGTACTGCAGTAGAAAGATAGATAAATAGATAGATAGATAGATGAATATATATATATATATAGATCGGTGGAGAGATAGAAAGACGGATAGGTAGATAGATAGATGGATGTATAGCTAGGTACACAAACAAATATAGCGACCTAAATACAAATACAAGCTTAAACACAAATATTGATTAATAAATATGGGTATGCATACATGTATACGTTTAAATTGCCTCACTTAATTTAGTTAAGTCTAGGTATGTATGATGTTGTGACATATGGAAGGATGTACTGGTTTTGTTTAAGGCAGATTACATACATTAGAATGCTAATGCTGTCTAAATGTGCTTTCCAAATGTATTCTAATCCATGAAGTGTATAATATATCGTATTTTCACTACACTAATTTTAAACTACATCACAGGGGTTGCACCTGTTTATCTGTCGAGAAATATAGAAGGATTATCTTAAAGCTTATATTTAAAAGAACAGTTCAATAAGGAACAACACTTAAAAAGACGCCACCTACCCTGCTGATTGCATACATAAGTGCTGAATTGCCCTGGGTATCTCTATCGTTGGCACCTGCACCATTTTCCAGAAGAAGTTTCACATGCTTTATATTCTTGACAATGATTCCGTGTATCACTGGTGTCAACCCAAAGCAGTCAACATTACTTAATGCATCTAAAAATGGAATGTAAAGACAGGAACATAAATGTAGAGAAGATGCAGGCTAATAAATCAACTGGCGCAAATGAAATACTAATCGACCTAGTAAGGCGTCTAAAGCAGAGTGGAGCCGGCTAGATGACGGCAGTGATGCGAGGCACTATGATGAATGGTATGCCACAGGACTGGCGGGGTAGCACATCAACTCCTATCTACAAGTAAAAAGACCCTTTGGGCTGTGGAAGCTACCGAGGGATAAAAGTACTTAGCCATTGCATAAAGCTCATGGAAAGAGTGATCGCAGCGAGACTGAGATAGTTACCATCAAGAAGAACCAGTATGAACTTCAGAAGGGAAAATCAACGACAGAGCCGATGTTTTGCCAGAGATTATTGCAAGAGAAATTTAGAGAGTATAACAAACCTCCAAAAATGGTATTTGTTGATCTGGAAAAAGCCTACAACACCCTCCATTGAAAACTAATATAGTTCTGCTGGAGATGGAAGTCAGTCCCAAAAGCATATACAAATATCATCAAAGACATGTATGAGAACAGCACTGCCAGAGTCAACACTTTATCAGGGACGGCAGATGACTTAAACATTGAAGTTGGGCTAGACGAAGGATCTGCCCTTCGTCCACTCTTTTTCATTAAAATTATGGACGTGATAACAGGAGATAGCAATGGAGACAAACCATGGAAAATGCTGTTTGGCGATGACCTCGTGCTATGGGATAAAAGCAGAGAAGTCCAAGAGAGAAGGCTTGAGGTATGGAGAGACAGGATGTAGCATATTGGACTGAAGTTAAACAGCCCTAAAACAGTATACTTACCACCGATGGGGGAACCAAGAGACATCACAGTGAGAAAACACAACTCCTTTATTTGAATTAGAAGTACTGCAAAAATGGTCACAGTTCAAATACCTGGGTACTACTATTCAACAAGAAGGAACCTGTCATAAGGAGGTTGACATTTTTGTGTAGAGTTTTATCATAAAAAGTGGATCCAAACCTTCACTTTTAAGATGTTAAACCGCAAAAAACGTGGCTGTTTATTGCATTGTACCTCCACACCTTTGCTATTAGGACCATTATTACTAATAAACTACTGACTCTACCTTCCTTTCATAAATCTATATTAAAAAGTCAGATTACTATTTTACCTCAAGCTGGTGCTATGGTTGTTAATTGTACTTGGATGGGCCGCCACAAAAGGGGCCATAGTCTTGGGTTCTAAAAATGAGGTGATGGTTTGGCCACCAAAATGACCACTGCGTCAAAAGTGACGACTTTTTACGGCAACCTAACACTATAATGAAAGGAATTCAATAAAGATGAAACTAGCTTCTAAAATAACAAAAAGCAAGGGTCTACAATTTATCATGTCTCTTTCTAAAAAGTGAACGGAAATAAATTGTCTTCTGTTAGAAAATTTGTGACAGGCCCAATTCATAATAACCCAAGAAAGTAAACAGAAACCCAACATCACTTTACCTTTAATCACACCGTTTAATCCCCAAATCGTTAAACTTCCGATTGCTTATAAGTTACAATAAACATAATTTTGAAATTTTAATCGCTATTGGACCAATATATTTACAGAACCACCTGTATAGCAGTAGCGGTAGTTGAACTTTAGTCTATTTAACTATACATACTAACATTAAAAAAAATTAAAAGTATGCATTAAACTCTAATAACATATAGCCCTTTGCACTTAAGTGCAATTAGACATGCTAAGGGTAAGGCTCATAAAGGAAACATACACAAAAATTATCATATTCCTTTTGAACATTTACAAGACAGAAATTAGTACCTTTATTGCTACACACTAAAGAATAATGGCAGGCCATATCGCTTCCCGTTTCTTGACGCCATAAACAAAAAACTACGGTTTATTGTAAGATGATGTCAATGTAGCTACAAGTTTGACATGTCCATGTCTTAATTTCTTAAGCAGCAAATCATATTTAAATACAAATTAAGGGAACAACCGGCCACCAAAATGTCTCTTTTACTCCACCAGTACAATTTTGAAAAAAGACATTTACGAGTTTTTAGTCTTGGTGATTTGATTATGATGCACCGCTTCGAGAAGAATCAATGATGGAGAGCACTATTCCTAAAAGACTTTGCTTCAAAAATATTATTTCTATACAAATGTTGTTAAGCAAATAATTTTTACAAAGAAAATTAAATTTCCAGTTACATTTAATGGTATATGATTGTAATAACTTTTCTAAAAAGCAGTTTGGTGGTGGTGACGCATTTTCACAAAAATGTTACTGCTTAGAAGATGGACAACGGTATTTCAGGTCATATTCAAGTGCACAGCCACCTACTTTTTTTTAATTTCCTTTCTTTTATTAACTTGTAATCAAAATTGTTTACTAAGGAGCCGGCAAAAACAAACAAAAAATACCCCATCAAAAACAGAAACAAAATTTTAAAGGAAATTGAAAAATATGTATGAACCGAAAAGGGTTTTCCAGTTTGCTGGAATATATGTTTTTCACTTTTCTGTAATTCAAAATCTTCTCCACTGATGCAACGTGTACCAATACATCAATTAAAGTGCAAAACTTACGAAAACATGTATTTTAAAACAAAAATCCCTAATGCCCATAAAATAGAAAAACAGAAGTAGATTAAGCAAATGTAATAGTACATTTCCTTACATTTCCTGAAAATTATTTCTCAAAAAATTGATACTCACAATGTGCAACTTTATAAGAATTTAATGATAAGTTGGGAATCGTTATTATGCTTAATTTTAGATTTTCTACAGATTTTCTGTCGTTAATATGGGTTTTTTTGGTTTCTAAAATCCAAGTAGGTCATTAAGATGAAAAAAGTCCTTTTGAGGTAATAAAGTTTTCTGGCTGTTAGTCTCACCAAATTATGTTTTCAAAACTTTCTGAACGGGTCTAATAATCTGAACAACTTTTTATTCAACCAAACAAAGCTTTTCGTTTCCTATAGTAACATTTCAATGTCACTAATCCTGTCTAAAGGCCTTCAAACCCTGACATGTTTGTTTTGTGTCTTCCTGTGCTGACAAATGACACACCCCTCTATAAAGAATTTTATTGGCACTCGTTAATTATATTTTCTGAGATGTAGTCAAGGTAAAAAAAATATTTGTTCACATTTAGTCCACACAGCATATCCTTGTCAATAAAAGGAAGTGCAAAATTACGGTATGGCAAACACACGCCATCTAACCATATTGTTATCCTGGAACTCTGATGAGAGTAGTTAAAATGGCTTACAAGAGCAAATGAAAGCAATATGGAGACCAAACACTCAATTTCATGGCAGATAAAAGACAACAAAAGACTGCTTTTCCGCAGAATATAAAACGAAAATCGGTATTAATTATTCCATCTCTCAAAAATAGTAAACAGTTCTTTATTGATTAGTGTAAGTAACAACATTAATATGTAAGACAAAAATGTATATCGTTTATAAACTTTATTTTCTAGTCCGAAGAGAAAAGTGCAACAGTAGCTAAGGAGATCAGATAGTATGAAGTAATCATCATAGTTAGCTATATAAAAAGACGTTTTGGTAACGGAAAAGTCTAAACACCCACAAGAGTAGCATAATTAATCAGAGCCAAAAAACCCCAAACCAACAGCCATTACAGTGGATTAGCAATGATATTTGACCATTAGATGCAAACGTTTTCTGAAATGGAATTTAATTAATCATACAATACCAAACGCACCACGTTATTAAAGATTTGTTAACAAAGGTTATCCGAATGCATAGTCATACGAATGAAGCAAAGAAAGAAGTGAACGACCGTTGCTATGTGCAGTTACAGAAAGATCTTTAGATGATATTAATTGCTAAAAATTCTGATAAGCAAAGTTGTCCCACACGGGGTCCAACCCCGCGACCTTGATCATCGGTCAGAGCTATTGGAAGCTTGCTTCTCAGTAGGCCATTACTCTATTTTGTCATAGGAGATGCCTATGTAAAAGTACGCTAATCGAGTGGTGGCTTCAAGAAAGTTTACGTAAAGAAATAAATTGAAATAAAGCACGGTGGCTCAGTGGCAGATCCAGGAAAAAATCTGACTGGAGGAATCATGATGCTTTAGATGAGTAATTTACTACACCACGCCTTCCGGACTCACAAAAACTGAAGCCAACTGGCTTTTAAAGCAATTATAGGTATACTATTAATGCTCGTACGATCTTCAATTTTAAAATTTAATATGTACAATGTCTAAAACCAAGTCTTGGCTCAAAGGGAGTTTCACCCCAATAAATTACCTGAACCCTTAAGCCCAGCTACAGCAGGGAGTATCCAGAAGAATCTTTATCTAAAAATCCAGCTCAGAGGGCTAAAATGATTCTGATAGGCCAGGTGGGAACTCCACCATTCAGAGTGTCTAATTGTGATGAAAATCTTGTCTGTCATCGTTTTTACCCTCAAGCACCTTATGGTGGGTACAAATAAGCACAGGGGCAATACATGGTCGCTTGGTACCTGTTGTATCACTACTTTTAATGGCATAGTTCCTGTCTGATCAGCTTTAATTCCCCGATTTGAAGTTTGCATCAACAGTGAATTTTGTTGAGTCAGTGATATAAAAAATGGTGTTTGAAGAGTTAGTTGGTCATCAGGCGAACCAATGGTCTGCTTCGACTGGATGAGCTTGTAATCAATTCCAATACCAAAATAACAATTAGCAGAACTCGGTGGATGGTAGAAGACCTTTTCTGTCCCATATCATAAACTAGCTGGTTAGTGAGCAAGTTTTCTCATGATCCATGCCAAATTTGTGATCAGAGCATCTCTTCGCAACGCTGGCCATTGAACATCTCTTGCCAACAAAATATTACAAATGACAACAAATTACGGCATAAAGAATACAAAAAATAGTTAGCGGAGCTCTATATACTGAGGAAATAAACTGTAAAAATGCAAGAAAAGGAGCCACTTTTGGCTTAGGCTTTGCAGGTTCAGGGATTTCTTTAAAAGTTCCTCTTGAATTGCATGATCATGTGTACCAATGACTATCAGATATCATAAGGCTGTTTCCTCAGAGGTGGAATTTTTACTGTTGCAATTTAATTGACAGCGTTTAGCTTCCTTTTGGCTGAGATTAGAGAAACCAAGAGACGCTTTTGGGTGGCATCGAGTCAAGGCTTTGAAATTGAAGTTTTCTGGAGGGCGGTTTGCAATGTGTTGGTAATACCTCTGTATTATTTCTTAAAATTGACCCTCAGATGGATTTTTGTTGTTGTTTTTTAATTAATCTCTGATGCTTCCCAATCAGAAAACAACCATTTCAAAAGAATGTTTTAAGAAACTTTTCGATATTGTCCCTAGAACGCTACTCATCTATTTCAAGATAGTGAGGTAAGCTTGGCTTTTGGTTAAGCACTTCACTGCTGTTGTTGTAAAATTTCGTACCTCAGCTGCAGACTCCATTCATACGTTTGGTGGGTCAGGAAGTTGCCATTCATATTGCAAGTCAAAAGTATGTGTAAATTCTTCCAACGTTATGGAGGTATCTTCCGGGTGAGAGTCAGGATCAAACTATATTTGACTCCCACATGGTAGTTCTGAACTTAACACATATGGCATTATTTGCACACTTACTATGAATAGACTATTAAAACTAAAGATATCAATGCTTGCTTTGCCCATAACAGCCAGTGTACTATTACTTTGTAGTATATGATATTCTTAGCAAATACGGCAAGTGATGCTTCCACAATACTGGCACCTGAAGCAAATATACATGCAATCCAAATTTCTGATAGAGAATGGTAGCTTACCTCAAAAGCAACTGTTATTTCTAAGTATGGAAATCTACTAAGTGCACTCAGCTCAGAGTACTGCTCCATTGTTTTGTTTTTGTTCCTGAGAAATACTGCAGATGCAAAATCAACACACCAACCAGGCGTGTGTCAAAACTGTGCACGCATGTATGTATGAATGTATGTATGTATGTATGTATGTATGTATGTATGTATGTATGTATGTATGTATGTATCGGTTGTCACGTAAAAAGAGAAGTTATTCACAATTTTACGGTATAAAAAATAAACAATACAAAATGCAATCCTACAAAATGTAAAGAGATTAAAATACACCCCTAATTTGAGTGGCAGGAATAGCATTAAAAGGTCAAGCTGACTGTATTTCCATAGTGGTCTCCTTAAGGGTCATTGAAAAAGAGATTAGTATTCGTTAGCAGTTGCAAAAGAGAGAAAGGAAAAAAGATATTGGGTTAGTACGCACTACAGAATAAAGCAGAATTGAGTGGGCACAAATCATGAATATGAAAGAGATTGTGTGGTCTCAGTACAACTCATATAAATTATTCGCATGAGGTAACCAGTCTTAACTCGAAGACTAACAGCAGTTCTTCTTAACAATAAACTATGTGTAGGTACATCGCAAAATCTCAATGTGTGTGTATATGTGTGTATTTTTATTAGTCCGAGGGAATTAAGCGACCTCGGACTCCTTCCAGTCAAAATTTGCTTATGTATTGTATAGTTAGATCCCTGAAATTTCCACCTTCACGAAGTTCCAAAAAGGTACTTGCAGTTCTCTGACTGGTCAGAATTTTGCACAATTTTGCTCAGAAAGGTGATATTTCATAATAAAATTTTAATTTCTGACCAGTCAGACAAATACAAGTACCTTTTTGGAACTTCGTGAGGGAGGAAATTTCAGGGTCTAACTGTACAGTACATAAGCAAATTTTGACTCACTCGCTGCGCTCACTCGGACTAATAATAAACTGCTAAGTTGAGACGTTGTTAACAGGTGAATTTCTAAGTCAGTGATTACCAAAAGGGAAAATATGGAATTGAAATCCATTTCTAATGCTGAATTTGCAGGGTCGAAATTAGTTTTTATTCTTCGTGTATCCTGAAACCGAGGCATTTGCCTTTGTTTAAACCATTTTTTGAATATTACTGACAAAAAAGAAATTAAAAAATGTACCCAGTCGACAGGATTCGAACCTGTGCGGGAAGAACCCATCTGATTTCTAGTCAGATGCCTTAACCACTCGGCCACGACTGCCACAATGTTTCATGTCATTTTCTCACGTCACAATCCCATTATTAAAATTGTGCTTTAGTAGCAAAGCGGTTCATTTAGTGATTTTTGCCAAGCGTCCGTAGTGAAAAGTGGTGCTTTTTGAAAATAATTGTTCGTTTAATGTTGAACCCATCTGGTAATTTTCAAAAATGCGCGATTTTACTGAAGCTTTGTTTCTGTTTTGAACGACGCAATTTTAGTGCGACAAACAAGCAACAAAAAAACCCCAAAAACCTGCTTGTTTCCTGGAAACAATGCACTTTGATGTGGAACAGTCTTCCTGGTAATAATATGGCACCCCTTCTGACTTTTGACCAGGCTTTTTCCTGGACGCCAATGACCATCAACGAATAGCAAAATGAGTCAAATGCTCTCAGAAAGACTACAAATAATGGTATATAAAGCTAGGATCTGGGTTGTAGGCACTATTCGAACTAATTTATGCTGAAGAAGGTGCAAGTGTCATACCAAATGCCAAAGAAATATCAAGCGCGTTACTAGCACAAACATTGGTATACACCATACTGTATGGATATCTGACTGCCACTCTGTTCGAATACAACTTAGCAGAGGCTTCAAATTTGAAATTCACAATATACGATTCTTCACCGGCTTTGATAGAATTGTTAAGATATACACACGAATTTACTAGATTATCAATTCCTAAAAGCTGAACATATTGGATTTTGACAAGCTGCCATGCTTGTCATCTTCAGGACTCTTTCATTACCAGAAGTCAGTGTATTTGAATTAATGGGCTTTCTACATATCAGTGCAGAATATCGGATATACAAAGCAGATTCTAGGTAACATATGCCATGGTATGCTAATCATTAATGATTTTCCAGGATGTAACAATTGTCAGGTATCGATTCAGTAGCAAAACTAGCTGTTTCACTAACATTTTACAACCCAATCCCATTACAATTAGTTTCAGAATTGAACAGCAATTTTGGGGGATCCATTTGAAAACAGAGGAGAAATAACATAAGTGGGCGAGGACCTTAGGCTTTCCATAACAAGTGCCACAAAGGGTAAGAAGACAATGGATTAAACCATTTGCCCCCCTACTACAAGGTCCTTAGTAGAAATTCTGCTGTCAAACCTCAGTCACTTGGACCTATCACACTGCTAAAAGATGGTGTTGAAATAACTACCGCCTGAACAACAGGGGTGAAAAATGTCGCAAGGAAACTGCACACCTGTTACAGTAGTGGCCTTCTTGGACTAGAGAATTTTTCAGCTTTTATAATTCGTGATTTCTCCACTGCTATCAAAGCTTCTTTTTCACCTGTAAACATATATTTTTAGCGAATAGCAAGAGTAGATTCCTTGGTCTCCCAGAATATTAGGTAGCTATGGTTGTGCCTGTTGATATCAGTTTAAATGAAACACACATTGTTAAGTTTGTAAATTCGACTTCCCTGACATAACTTTGAATATTAACAATGCAATGGAGTTCACTTTGCTAGGGTCATCGGACGGTCAAGGGGCTCCTTTCAGTGATAACTGCTGATCAGGGTAATCCACACCAAATAAACTAAATTGATGCCAAAAAACGGAACAAGCTGAAAGAACTAAATTGATTTTACTTGATTCTATTTTCCAGTGTTGAAACTTCATTTGGCAGCCCTATCCTAACGGCATTGAATCCCACTATTTTATTGTATGCCTGGCTCTCCATATCGTGCAAGTCACAGCTGACTGCAGTGATCTTGAAGGTTTTCATATGAACATTCAAGATGCTAATCGTGGTGGTACCCATTGGACCTTACAATCGAAGCTTGGGTGCTCTATTACTCTTTGTAGTGGGATAGTCTAACAAAACATTATAATTCATTACCAGGTTATGCTGGTCACGAGAAGCGGAACAATTCCAATGCATTACCGATAAATCCACAGGAAGTATCCACCTGTTGTGTCTTTTAGTTCACTGACCAGACAGACGGTTTTTCCTTTCTTCTTTTGACTCATTGTTTAAATGAGTCATCTTCAAATTTCTATCCATAATTTACCATCGACCTCAAAGCTGAAAAAACCAAAAAGACCATTTTGCTATCCCCGACCAATTGGCTTTCGACTTTTTTATCAATATTGTGGCCATCATCTCCACTAAAATATTTTTTCTTGTCTTCTTTCCATCGGCCCAGGAGATTTTCTCAATATGACTTGCTGGTTGCCAGCTAACAGTTCCTGGTTATCGAATTGTGTGTCATTTTCTGATACATGTGGCTTTCAGAACTATTTATAAGTAACGGTTCTACCCTGAAGCTTCTTCTCGAGTTCTCCCCGACTTGAATGTTCCACCAACAATGCATCACAATCCCTCAAACTCATGTTTTTTTACATACGACGTTTTTATATCCATCCATCTACAATTACGTTTTTTTTGTCCTTGAGCCATTAGAAATTACTTCATCCTCTCCTGTACAGGAAACCAATAAACATAAAACAATTAACTCCAGTAAAGTTCCTCTTTCTGAACGTTTAAGTTTTATGTAAGTATAATTATTATTCTAAGCGTTTACACAGGTAAGTGTATACAACAGAACCCTTTTAAATTTATTTTAAGTGACCAAGATGGCTGGGGGTAACAACTGTTGAAGCATCACTTCAAATTCCCTTTCAATTATCCTTTGTGAAGTTGGTGACTGAGTTCTTCTGGCTTCAATGTCTTCCTGACCTTTAGAACAGCTTCAAACTATACTGATGCAGTTGTATGTAGTATATACAGCAACTTATTATTCTAAGTATTCATTGAGTGAATACGAAAACAAACCGAATTCACCTTCTTGGATGTGCAACATAAAAAATAGACTTATTTAACTTATGCATGTCAACGTTTTTGGCTAACGTAAATTGAATTCAAGCAATTTCTTTGTTGCTTTTAATTGTTGGTCAAAACCTGCCACATAAAAAACATCTATTTTACACTTTACTCCTGATGGTTTTTCAATGATTCGTTAATTCATTAATAAATTATTTCTTTTGTGAACACTACTTTTTCTTAAAATCGATTTGAACCTGCTTTTTATAGCTGTGCCAAGGTATCAAAGAATTGTCTTCAAAAATTATGCTAGTTTTCTCCGTTTTATATTATGTGGCCCGCGACAGTGTTGTTTTCATTACAACAAAGATATCAAAATTTCAAAAAGTAATCAATTTCCATCTTAAATACTTGACATTCTGATTAACGTTCAGCATGACTAGGGGCTGTTTAGTCTTGTAAATCAGAGGACGTGTTATTCAGGCTGAAGTCTCAATATCTTGGGGGCTCTAAGAGAAACTAAAAATCTTTCCAAGGTTAACTTAGAAATATGTTTTAAGCCCCATTCAAGAAAGGGGGTGTTGTGTTGTGTCAATCTAAAGGACGTCGTAACACAAAAATTGTGGTGAACAAAGCAAACAGAAAAGTTGAATACATTCTGTTTTTTTCTCAGCCGCCATTTGGCCAAACCCGTACGTTTCAAACTGCAAAAATTAAGAAGCCAAATAAGTGACCAGTGGAGTTATTTATTTAGTGTGCATTAAGCGAAGGAATATACAATGTGACCAGATGAAGCATTTTCAAGCTTCTTCAGCTAAAGTTTTAAATTTTCCTATTTCAAATAACCGGCATTTAAAACACACACTCCATTTAAACCCCAGTGGAAAGATGAAGAAAAATGATCTTAAAAGTTCCTATTAGATCGATTTAATCTGCCTTGGTTAAGGTTTTTGAGCGTCTATTTTTCCACTACTAAAATTGACTTTATCCAACCAATAGGTTCTATGATTTCTTTGATTGCATCACCGTGCAAGAAATGAAGAGCTTTTTGTTGGGGTACAACATCAAACTTGATAGAATATCTAACTTTTTTTTGTATTCTAAATTGTGGATCTGCAGGATATGCTCTTTTTGATAACTTTGATTAAATCCAAATTTGTGTAAGTAATAGATCAGAAAAACCTTTAAATACGTAAGTCAGCAGACAGTTTCCCTACTTCCACATACATACTGCAGGGTGCAATCAATGGCTCATGCGGTTTTGCTTCCATAACCATAAATCATATGACAGAATCAAAGGCTAGGTTTTTAAGATGCTTGTTGCTAAAATATAGTTTAGACCAATACATATGACTTATGTCAAGGTTAAACACAGTGGAGCCCTTCCTTTGACACAACTCTTAATTTAACCTCTATAGCAATCTGATCATACCATTTAAAAGTGCGCTTTAACTCAACTTAAGATAACAATTGTGGTTTGGATGTGCTTGCATCATGTGAGAGTTTAGAATAAACTCCTTTGTTGTCCTAACCTGTCCCTTCCTCTCCCTCCAACTGCAAACAGGTTGAACACCTTTGGCAGCAGGAAATGACCTTTATATTTTATTGTTGTTGATGTTGCTTACAAGCTTAAACACCTGAACAAGGGTCAGCAAAATTTAGGAGTAATCTGCGGTGTTCAGAGGTCAACAGCTCTGAAGCAATCTGTGCTGTACTGATGGTTGATAGGGAGTAGCCCAGTTTTAAGTTACTATCTGTGCAAATTCTATTCAGTATTTGAAACGATGTTTTTCTGTTTTTTTATAGGTTACCTGCCATTCTTGTGCTGGTATTTTTGTGTTAACGTTTGATGTTTTTCATCCTTCCCAGGTTTCATTTAAGTCATCAGCCTAAATTATAATAAAATTGTCATATTTTTTTAATCCCGACGTTTGCATGCCGGACCTCAAAAATTGTAAATAAATGCGTCATCATTGTTGTTAATACTCTAAGTTTAAGTAACCGTTGAGATAAGTATATCTTCAAAAACTAATATTCAATTTCAGTTGATTTTGTCTTTTTTCATCATATTAAGATGTTTAAAGATCTTTACATAACTCCAGATCTGTTGAGACTCTTTCAAACATTTTATCTACAAACAATAACATTAATGTCAAAACATAATTTAAAAGTCCATTTAGGCTCCTGGAGGTATTCAGCCTATTTTAAAAGAGTTTGAGCTTTACTTTAATTGTTTTAGTACACCACAGTGATTTATAGGCCCTAAATGGGCCTTTTTTAGCTTCACTCAGCCTGCTGGAGGTGTTAACCTGTTCTTGAGAATATACAGAATTTTCAAAAAGACAAATCTTCTACTTCAAGAATCTCTCACTGTCTGCATAGTTGCAGCTGACTGAACCAATAATCTTCACTGTGTTTTATCTTGTGCATCAAAAGACTCACTTTGACTGTCTCTCTATTCTCTCTGATGTTGTCACTTAATCATATCTTTGGTTGGCCTCTTTTCCTCCTTCCTGGTATTCCCATGCCCATAACTCTCTTTGTTACATGTCCCACTTCTTGTCTTTCCACATGTTAATAAAGAAGTGCTTATTTACATTTCTCTCCAGTGGCCATCACTCCTAAGCTTTCTTGAATATTGTCATCTCTGATCTTTTCCTTCAGCTTGTGCCCATATACCCACTTATTTATTTTCATGCCCATCACCCCTAGTTCTTTGTTGTGGACAGGAGAATTTCTACAGTATGACATTGCTGGCTGTATAACTGTACTCAAGATCTTTCCTTTCACTCTCAATAGAGCCTTCTTGCCACAAAGGTACCTGTAAATTCCTTCCAATTTCCCCATGTTTCTTAAAGTCTCCTACTAACCTCACAGCTCAATTCTCCATTTAGTGTTACTGTGCTCCACAAGCACTTGAATTCCTCTAATTATGGTAAATTCTAGGAACCAAGTTTGACACTCTTCTGCTGATCATTAGATGTTGTTCAACAGACCTCTAATGTCTAAAAACAGGGAAGTGCTCCAGAAATTACAGCAGCTATTCAGTCTGAATCTGATGTACAGCAAAAAGGCAATGACCACACACAATCTGTAGCTACCAATTGTAAACTTAATAAAAGGAGTGGACAATCATGTTGGTTTTGTGGCAATAATATACACCTTCCAGCATGTGCCCAGCTAATGAAGTGATTTCCCACAAATGTAAAAAATTTGGACACTTCGAAAAACTTTGTAGCTCTACCTCCCTTTTTGCTGCTATTCCTAAATAACATAATCATAAAGATGACTTATACATCACAGCCTCTAATTTTCATCCTTTTTGAGTAACATCTGCTGTGTTAATCAATAACTTGTTTAAAGCTGAAGCACTTAACAGATAGAAGTTTTATAGACAGTGACTTTCGAAACATTCTGAAGCTTAAGAGAGTTCTTGCCAAGAGTCTTGTTGCAATGGCCTCAGATGGTCCATCTGCTAAATATATGGGCTATTGCATTGTATCCATTACGCTTCTAAAAGCAAGTTGTAAAAGGTAAAATTCCATGTGTTAGATGAAGTTTGGACTAGCATTATTCTTGTTATGGATTTCCAAGAACTGTATGATAGCAAAACAATTCAATATGGTGGAAAGAAACATCCATATACCTTAGCAGCTTTGATCATTATGTACACTGATCCACCTGATATATTTGCACTGCTAGTATCAGACTGAAAACCAATAGCATCAAAGTCAATATTAAAAAGTTGAAAGAGACTTTATTAGTGAAGTGCGCAAGTGTTAGTCAAAAATAAGAAAAAAACATAGAATTGTTGTAGATTACTCAGCGACAATAAATAAGCATATACTTGTGTCACACATAAACATTTCAGTACAGTTGATTCACAGGCTACACACTATCAACTACCTTTAGCAGAAAAAGATTGCGCATATACTCCCTTGGAGGCTGATGGAAAATTGTTGAGGAACACACAAATATAACTTGAGGTGGCTAATGACATAGCAAGTTTTTAAGGAAAGATGAATGCTTGTGGCAAAATATTATATGGAAGAAACATTTCCATTCACTGACAATGTGAACACTTGTGGACTTTCTCAGGAAGAACATAATGATAAGCTCAAACCACTCAAAGAAGTTGCTGATAAGGACCATCTTATATTAAGTGATGAAAAATGTACATATTCTACTTAAGTTATAAATCTCCTGTGCCAATCCTACCTCTGAGCCAACAACTCCTTCATCCTTGACCATGTCATTTACATTATTTTTTGTCTCCATTACATAGATGCTATAAAGCAATGTATTCATAGGTTCTCTTCCATCCATGTTTTAAGTCGTATTCTGCAGCCCCCCCCAAATATCTTGGGAACCGGAGCTGTACGGTAAGGGGCGCGTCCACAGGGGGCGGATAGTGGAATGGCCTTCAGATCTGGAGGTTAGCTGCGAATAAGGCTTAGCCAAATAAGCAGTCGCGGACCAACAGCGGTAGGTCTACGCAGGGGAGAGGAACCAACAGGTGACACTGATGGCTCTCCCAAAACTCTCACAACCCAATGACGGATCTGCGACAAGGAGAGGATGGCCCCCTTTAAATACGCCTAGTTCTAGTGTTGCGTATCAGCGGCACTACTACCTGTATTTGGCAGAAGAGCCGAACCAATTGTCAACGGTGGCTACAGGATAACGGGAGGCAGGTCAGTGACCCTTATTTTGGCTCCTGTACTGCCTTGCAGAAAAGAGTTTGGGGCCTTACAGAAGTAATCTTCTCCTAGTCAGTCACAATGGTAACAAACTCAAAAGATATTCAACTCAACAGCGTTAACAGGAGCATGGTTAAACTACCAATTTCTGCGCTCGGTAATGATGCTTCAAGTACACAATGAGGTCAGGACCTTCATCATACTACTGTGTACAATTAAAGAAAAAATATAAAAATTAGCAAACGGAATGTAAGATCCCTCTATCAAAAAGGAAAGCCGAATAATGCAAAATTGGAAATGGCACGATTAAATATTGACATCTTTTGGCATGCGTTAGATGAGATGGACTGGAGCAGGATGTTTCAAAACGGATGATTACATGATGTACTACTCAGGTAGCACTTCTGATGAAAGAGGTGTTGGTATTCTGTTAAATAAACAAGCACAGAGCTTAGTTATAGGATTTTGGCCAACTTCAGACAGCTATGATTATCAAATTAAAACCAAAACCATTTAATATCAATTTAATTCAGGTATATGCACCAACTAGCAGCAGCTCTGAAGAAGAAATAGAAGACTTCTACAACAAGATTGACGACTGCCTAAAACAATGTAAGTCACAAGAGATTACCATGGTTATGGGTGACTTCAATGCTAAGGTAGGGATCGAAAGACATGCAAACATAGCTGGTGGGAAAAGCATTGGAACTAGAAATGGACGAGGTGAACAACTCATTGAATGGTGTGAGGAAAACGACCAAATCATTATGAATACATGGTTTACAAAACACCCAAGATACTTGTGGACATGGAAGAGCCCAGATGGCCAAACAAAAAAACCAAATTGATTACATAACTATAAAATCACGATTTAGAAATTGCATCCAATATATTAGAACTTTCCCAGGTGCTGACTGCAACAATGGCCGTGCTTTACTAGTTTCTGATATCAAAGTAATGCTTCAGAAAACAAAACGACAAAAATTAGAGCCTAAACTGGATTTCAGGGTACTTCAAGAGCAGCATACAAAAGAGGCTTTCAAAGAACTAGTTTTAGAAACACTAGGGCACCCAGATAACGAGCAAGATGCAAATAAAAACTTTCAACAACTCGAGCAGTCACTAAAAGCGGTAGCAAAGAAGGTTATTTGACCAAAGCCTAGGGATAAACACAAACCGTGGACAACTACTGAAATTCTTAAACTAATGTAAAAACGCAGAAGAGTGAAAAATAATAAAATAGAATACAGCAAAATAGATAAGGAAATCAAGAAAGCATGCCAAAAAGCTAAAGAAGAACATTTAAATGAACAATATGCAATAATAGAAGATCTTGAAATGAAAAACCCACGCCTAATGCATGAAAAAAAAGGAAACAAAAAATAGACGGAAAATTTGTTCAGCGGCTTCATGTGTAGAATCTAAAGATGGTACTATTATGATGGAAAAAGAAAGATCGGAAGAATATATCAAAGAATTGTTTGAGGACAACAAGGAGGTCACAATAGAGATTAGGAGAGAAAAGCAAAATTTACCATTTACAAAAGAAGAAATAGAAAAGGCAATTAAGACTATGTTGAAAAACAAAGCAATAGGACCAGATGAAGTAGCCATTGAACTAATACAAGCTATGGACGATCTTGGAAATGAGTCGATAATAACCATTGCAAACAAAATTTATGATAAAGGACATTTACCACCAGAGACGAGAAGATCAACATTTATTGCCTTACCCAAAAGAGCAGGACCGCAAAATGTGAACTACATCGTATCATAATCCTCATGAGCCACATAACCTAGTGAATCTTAAAAATCCTGCTATACAGAATGAGGGGACGTACAAAAGGAGTAATATCAGAAGAACAACTCGGCTTTGTAAAAGACAAAGGAACCAGGAATATTATTTTTATGCTCCGAATGATTAGTGAAAGATACATTGAGATGCAAAAAGATATTTACATATGCTAAATTGATTATGTTAAAGCTCTTGATAAAGTCCAGCATAAACATCTGTTTGGAATACTGGAAGTATTAGAAATCAATGGCAAAGACCTAGAACTAATTTAAAAAATCTGTACTGGGAAGAAAAAGCAAACATTAAAATTGGGACTCATGCAAGTGACTGGGTCAAAATTGAGACAGATGTTAGACAAGGCTGTGTACTATCCCCAGAACTTTCTCATTGAACACTGAGTCGATAATGAATAATATTGTACACATGGAAGTTATTAAAATAGGAGGAACAAGTATAAATAATTTAAGACATGCAGATGACACTGGCATCATTGCTGATACTAAAGGTCAACTCCAGAAGATAATGGATATAGTTACAAATGAGAGTAAAATAGGTGACCTAGAAATCCATCCAAAGAAATATTTTACCCAAGTAATCTCCAAGAAAAAAGAAATTCCAAAATGCTCAATAATAGTGGATGGAAAGATCCTAAAACAAGTAGACGACTTCATCTATCTTGAAAGCTTGATAACATCCAACGGTAAATCAGATAAAGAAATTATCAGAAGAATCGGGATTGCTAAAACAGCTTTCAAATCAATGGCAAACGTCCTAACCTCTAAAGTCATTAATATGCGAACAAAAATCAGAACTCTGAAATGCTATGTCAGGAGCACACTTCTGGAAACTGTGCTGTGAAACTTGGACGATCAGCAAAGCAATGGAAAAAAGATTAGCGGCTACAGAACTGTGGTTTCCAAGACACATTCTAAGAATACCACGGATAAAAAAAATTAGCAATGAAGAGGTCTTACGAAAAGCACAGACGAGCTTAAAATTAATAAAATCGATCCACGCTCGACAATTTGGTTGTTTTGGACATGTCATGAGAAAGAAAGCGCTAGAATATCAGGCCATCACTGGTAGAATTGAAGGCACCAAAGCGAGGGGACGACAACGGCTGCTCTACACCAGGTTACTGGGAAACAGGGTGAACTTGTGACCTGTTGAGCTGATTCACCTGACGGATCTTCGAGAAAGATACATGTGACAGCCAATGTCAGAATCTGACAAGGCAACCACCGACTGACCGATTCTGCAGTTAAGAAAATGACTTTTTTTACCTAGTTGCATTAAATTTTATACTCCTGCGTTATTGCTTCATTCACCCGTTGTCCCTTATTAATGGTGGGTTATCAAATTTAACCCAATCCCTTGAAACCTGTCCCTCAATGATCATAGTTATTATTAAAATTACCACAACCAACTAATGCCAGAGAAATATAAAGAGAGTTCTGGAATGTTTTTGTATTATGCAAAGTGGATCAAACATTTTTTTGGCAAAACTCAAACTCGAACTGGGAAAAGCTGCAAAGCCGGTAACAGATAAAAATATACCATTCACTTTAGAAACTGATGCTTCAGATATTGCCATTTCAGCTACCTCAAGCTAACATGGCTGGCCAGCAGCCTTTTGTACAAGAGATCTGCAAGCTAACAAAAAGTATTATTCACCAGTTGCGAAGGAGGCTCAGGCAATAGTTAAATCAAAATATCACTGCAAGCATTTTCTTTTGGGCTGTCACTTTTGTAATATGGGATACAACATTGGCAACGAGGATATTACAGTTACATTCGCAGATTCTCGATTTTAAGAATGGCAGTTTTCGGACAAGTGGGTATCTTCAAGGAAACCGAGGGGAACTTTTGTGATTATGCTGATCGTTTTGACGCATTTTTGGCTGCGAATAGTATACCAAAGACATTGCAGACAAATGTTTTCCTTGCAACCGTGGGACCGGTTTCCTTGAAGCTTTTAAAAAATATGTGTAGTGCCGAAGCAACAGCGAGTAAATCCTACCAAGAACTGGTTCGTTTGTTAAAGGAACATTTTAAGCAAGAACCGATCATAAGTTCTAGACTGCCGTTCAATGCCCATCTCTGCATCCTGACTGCTGCCAGGATGCAGAGATGGGCATTACTTTTATTAGGATATCAGTTTGATATTGTTTATCGCTCTTCATCTGCAAATGCTAATGCTGATATGCTTAGTCGATTGCCTGTGCCTTCATCAGAGCCTATTAACGCCGATGAAAATTTTGATTCTTTACCTGTTACTGCTTCACAGGTTGGTACATTTACACTCAGAGATTCTGTATTATCTCATGTTTATGACTTTACCCTGTCAGGCTGGCCAAGTAGTTGCCCTAGCCCCCAGTTTCAACAATTTTGAATACGCCGTCACGAACTCACCATTAAGGACAAACGTTTACTTTGGGGTAGCCGTGTTGTGCTACCTGATAAACTACGTGCTCAAATGCTTAGTGAATTATACTCTTGCCATCCAGGTATGAGCCGAATGAAATCACTGGCCCGTTCATTTGTTTGGTGGCCTGGTTTTAGACCAGGATATTGAGGATGCTGTTTGTTCATGCCCTGACGGCATGCAAACTCAGAAAATGCCTACTAAAGCTCCTTTGCTGTTATGGCCTTGGGCCTCTGAACCATGGCAAAGACTTCATTTGGATTTTTTTGAAATCAAGGGCAAACAGTTTTTCTTAGCTGTGGACAGCTATTCTAAATTGTTGGAGGTTATTCCAATGCACAGCACAACGGCTCAGGCTACCATAAATGTCTTATGTTCCAAGTACAAACTTTTAAGCATAGTTTTGCCAAAATTACTAATGATATTTCATTTCTGCACAGGGTTGCTGCTGCACTGTTCCATTACAGAAACACCCCTACTCCACCACAGGTAAGTCTACTGCAGAGCTGTTTTCGAAGCACAGCCCTTGGACCAGGCTTACATTAGTAAAGCCCAATTTGAGGACGAAAGTTGAAAATCAACAGTGCAGGGCCAAGGAGAACTGGGACAGTGAACATTCCCAGTACAGGAAATCTGATCAACAGGAATGAGTTCGAAATTTGAGGGGAGAAAAAGAGAAGTGGGTGCCAGGTATAATTGTAAAGGTAAAAGGTCCAAATACTGTTCTGGTTCATGTCCCAGGAAACAATAGGTTTGTTCATTCAGATCATTTATTACCTGATGATAGTTTACCTAGAAGGGAGACATATCTCATATAGGGAAATAGAGATAGCTAGTTACACAGTGCCAAGAATAGAAACAACATCAGTTTTGTCACCAACTCACCAACTTGGCCCCGAAGACCATGCTTGGTCTCATCCAAGCATGAAATACCAGTTTGAGGACTGGCAGGGTATAGTCTTTCTCTCACGGGCAGGTGAAGTACTCTTCAGCCTTGGATGGCAATCACCTAGAGATGGTGTCTCAATAAAAACACTGGTCCCCATTACTTTAATGGGTTGGTGTCAGGAAGGGCATCCGGCCTATAAAAACACTGCCTCGTCATACCATGAAATGACATCCAAAGATATCCTGCATAACTGTGTAAACGAGACTGGAACTAATTTAAGTGAAGGTGTTGCACACGGCTGGACTTTTGTTCGATTTAGGCAAAATCAGACCGTTATCAAGCTACTACATCAAACGAAAGAAGTGATGACAAGCTTCTGACTCTGTAGTCTGAAGGTGGGAAGTTTGAGAGGTAGATCTGGTGAAGTAACAGAGTTTCTTGAGCGAAGACACATTGATTTGTGCTGCATCCAAGAAACACGATAGAGGGGGAAATCTGTAAGAATAATAGAAGGGAAAAGGGCAACATACAAGCTGTTTTGGATTGGTAATGAAAAAGGCACAGGTGGAGTAGGTATCTTTGTGGCAGGGAAATGGATAGACAAGGTGATTGATGTCAAACGCGTAAGTGATCGAATTATGCTGATTAAATTGATGATAGGTGAGACAATCGTCACAGCAATATCAGTGTATGCACCACAATGTGGCTTAAGTGAAGAAGTCAAGGATGAATTCTATGACAGTCTCATTGCAGTCACTGGTAAGCTGGCAGAGAAAGAAATTGTTGCTATTGCAGGTGATCTAAATGGCCATGTTGGAAGAACAGCATCTGGGTTTGAGGGAGTCCATGGAGGAAATGGATATGGTGACCGAAATAAGGAGGGTGAAAGAATTCTAGAGTTTGGACTTGCCATGGAC
This sequence comes from Morbakka virulenta, assembly GCA_003991215.1. NCBI lineage: Eukaryota > Metazoa > Cnidaria > Cubozoa > Carybdeida > Carukiidae > Morbakka > Morbakka virulenta. The sequence continues at coordinate 1,128,723 of RDPX01000004.1, forward strand.
ATGTTGGTGGCGAATACTATTTTTAAGAAAAGGAATAGCCATCTGGTAACCTATGAGTCTGGGACAGCTATGACTCAAGTGGACTACATTTTGGTAAAGACAAAAGACAGGAAGTATTTGCAAGATGTAAAAGTGATACCTGGTGAAGAATTTGTGACCCAGCATAAGCCAGTAATTTGTGACTTCAGGATTAAGAAAGTACATAAAGTGAAAAGAAAGTATATCCCAAGGAGAAAGGTGTGGAGACTAAATGATGGACAAGTAAAGCAGGCCTTTGAAGATCAAGTGAATGGAATTGTGGGAGCTAGTCCAGGAAAAGACCTACGAAGTGTAGAAGAGCAATGGGAGAAGATCAAGGATACACTTTTAAAAGCCACAGACCAAGTCTGTGGCTGGACAAAAGGGCCTCCACGTCATAGAGTGACATGGTGGTGGAATACTTCTGTTGAAAATTATGTGAAAGAGAAGAGAAGGCTGTGGAGTCAATGGAAAAAGGGGTTAGTTAACAAAGAAAGGTATCTGGAGGCCAAGAGAGTAGCTAGGCAAGCAATCTACAAAGCAAAGATGGATGCCGAGAAAAGAAGGTTTCCAGACATAATGTGTAGAGATGACCAGAAGAATGAAGTATTCAAGATAGCTAAGCAGATGATCAAGACTAATCAGGATATCATTGGAGAAAAGTGTATCAGGAATGATGATGGAGAACTTGCAACAAGTGAACTTGAAAAGAAGAATGCCTGGAAGTGCTATTATGAGAGATTGTTGAACACAGAGTTTTCTTGGGATAGAGAAAATCTTGGAGAGGTAGAAACAGTATCTGGACCAGCCATTTTCATTGAGAAAGAAATGGTGAGGGAAGCTGTAAAGAAAATGAAGAAAGGCAAAGCAGCTGGCCATTCAGGAATTGTGGCAGAGATGGTCAAAGCTGCAGGTGAAAGAAGTATAGAGATGATCACTGATCTAACAAATCAGATCATAAGAGATGGTGTCATTCCTGAGGACTGGGAAATAAGTACAATTATCAATTGTTACAAAGGAAAAGGAGAAGCTCTAGAAAGAGATAATTACAGAGGATTAAAGTTAATGGACCAAGTCCTGAAAGTTGTTGAAAGAGTTATGGAAAAACAAATTAGAATTGAAATAAACATTGATGACATGCAATTTGGTTTTATGCCTGGACGAGGAACTATTGATGCCATTTTTATCCTTAGACAAATGCAAGAGAAGTACCTTGGGAAAAACAAGAAGCTGTACTTTGCCTTTGTGGATTTGGAAAAAGCCTTTGACAGAGTGCCAAGAGAAGTTGTTTGGTGGGCTTTACGGAAACTAGGAGTAAGTGAATGGCTGATTAAGGTTGTTCAGGCAATGTACAGAAATGCTAAAAGTCGGGTAAGGGTCAACAGTTCCTATACTGAGAGTTTTGGTGTGGGTGTTGGAGTTCATCAGGGATCTGTAATAAGTCCACTGCTTTTTATTTGTGTTTTGGAAGCACTGTCAAGAGAGTTTCGAAAGGGTTGCCCAGAGGAATTGCTATATGCAGATGACCTGGTTCTCTCCTGTGAGACATTGGATGGTCTACTTGCTAAGTTAGAGACTTGGAAGAAGGGTTTGGAAGGTAAAGGTTTGAGAGTGAACATGGGCAAGACAAAAGTGATGGTCAGTGGTTGCAATTTAGGAAAGCCATTGGAGAAAGGAAAGTTTCCCTGTTCAGTCTGTGGGAAGGGAGTTGGGAGCAACTCAATCTATTGTGGTACTTGCAAGCACTGGGTACATAAACGGTGCAGTGGAATAAAGGGCAAACTGACAGAAACTAACCGTTTTAGCTGCAAGAGGTGCAAAGAAGGAGAGGCAACCTGTGACTTAGACCTACATAAAGTGCATTTGGAGGATGAGGATATTGAGGTTGTCCAGAAGTTTTGCTACCTTGGTGACACCCTTGGAGCTGAGGGGGGAGCTGGTGCAAGTGTTACAGCAAGGGTTAACAGTGGATGGAGTAAGTTCAGGGAGCTGATGCCATTGTTAACCAGCAGAGCTCTGCCATTACCTACCAAAGGTAGAGTCTACCAAGCATGTGTACGTAGCACAATGATGTATGGCAGTGAAACTAGGCCAGTGAAAGCTGAAGATGTCAGCCGCATGGAGCGGAATGACATGAAAGTGATAAGATGGACGTGTAACGTAAGTCTAAAGGGCAGGCTCAGTTTTAATGAACTAAGATGGAGATTGAATCTGGACAGTATTATCAGCTGTATGCAGAATAGGAGGATTCATTGGTTTGGTCATGTGGAGAGAATGGACAAGAATGCTTGGGAAAGTAGATGCAAAACAATCAAGGTGGCAGGAACCACTGGCAGAGAAGGCCAGAAGAAAACATGGGAGGAAGTGATAAGGATGGATCTCAAACATGATGATGATGATGATGCTACACCAGGTAGTGCACCTGTTAATGAGCCCAGTTCACAAACAACACCACCAAGTGAAACTGAAATTCAGACTGTACCCCCTACACTTATGACTACTTCCAGTAAGGCATCACAATCACCAACACCAAAGGTCACCAGATCTGGCAGAATTGTTAAGCCTCCCAAGATATTTGATCTGTAATTTTAATACATTGTATAATTTGTTGTTTTCCAATAGACCATATAGTTTTGTAGTATTTCATTTTGTAGCTTACAAAACTAGGAAAGAGGAATGTAATATAGTGACTCAGCAAAAACTGGCAAGTCCTGGTGCCATGTTGGCAAGTCCTAGTGCCACGTTGTTTGCTATTACTTAGCAAAATATCTATGATGTAACTACTAAATGTAGAACATGTAAAGTTGTATAAATACCTGTGATTTTCAGTGTAATAGTCAGTCAGTGATTTGGAGTAATATGAATACGTTCTAAAGCTAATTCTTGAGTTATAATTTGTGGTCATCTGGTTTTGTCACTGGATTTGTTTGCGCTATTATTTACAGTGTTTTCCAGGATAAAACAATTTTACCCTCATAACAGACCAATAATCTGTAACTTATATGTATGAATAAAAATTATCAAGTAAAATAAAAAATTACAAGGTTATGCAGTGGAGAGTATCTCTATCACCATACTTGTATGATATTTATTACAGACCTTAAAAGTGTTACCATAGTCCTGATACTTTTATGCATGTATGATGTGCAGCCATTTCATCTGAATCACTTTACAGCATTTATTCAGCTCCATACCATTCTGGAGTTACCCATTTACACTACTTTATATGCTCACATAACCTGTCATACTCCATTAAAAATGTGAAACAAATATGCAAGGAGTGTTGTATATGTCAGGAAATAAAGCCCTGATACCATGGCCCCAAACAAACTCATTAATTAAAGCCACTTTACCATTTTAGAGATATGACAGTAGATTTGAAAGGTCCACTTTGATCCAAAATTTATCTATTTTCACTCACACTTGTAGATGAGTATAGTCATTATCCATCTGCATATCCTGTCAAAGATGTATCAATGCCTAATGTTACAAGATGTCTTACTAACTTATTTTTAACTATTTATATTTGGGATGCAAGGATACATACATTCTGACTGAAGTAACTATCTTATGTGTGATAAATAAAAAAGCAGTTATTTTTAAAAGGTGTTGCAAGTACCTGAACAACACTCTACAACCAGAGAAATACATTGGCGCTTCGACTGAAAGCTTTCATATTCACCAGAACAAGACATTGATGTAGATCAAGCAAATGAAAGAAGAAACAGCAGTCTTTAACACTGGAATCAAATCAGAAGTTGCTAATATACAACAACAATTTGGGCAATCAGAGGGAATCTGCTGCCCACCAAAGAGGCTCAATTTGTAGTATTAAAAATGAAAAAAAAATTTATTCATAAACACTGTGTAGAAGAAGCTAATAGAATATATTGATTTTTGAACATCCTGTTGAATCTTAGCAAATGCTTGGGCATTGAGTTGGGCTGAAAATTATGTTGAATATTAGTTGGTTGATTTAGTAAATAAGTAGTATGGTAACCAGCTGTATTGCTATGCATGGTTAGCCATATGCAGGGCTCAATACAGATACCAGATATTGGACATAGTCTGGCCAGAAAAGATTTATGTCTGGTTAAAAACTCTTCTTGACTGACATGTTAAAAAGGGAACTTTTATTGCAAATTTATAATGTATGAATTTTACTTTTCATATATTCTTGNCACACTACTGAACAGCACAAGAAAAATTTTATCCACCATTACTCTGAATAGAATAAGGGATAAAGTAGACAAATATACAGGATTACATCAAAGCGGATTCAAAAGAGGTAGAAGCTGTGCCGACATCGTCTGGGCACAACGCATGTTAACATCCGTCGTTCTTGCTAGAAAATGGGACTTCCACAAGATGGGTATCGATATGTCAAAAGCCTTTGATACCATCAAACGCAAACGTATACTCGAGATTCTTATACACGCAGGATGCAATGAAGACGAACTAAGACTTGTGCGTATACTACTATCAGGAACATCTCTTCGTGTTCGAATAAAAAACGCACTCTCCGATTCATTTGAAACCTCCATAGGATCACCTCAAGGAGATGGTTTATCACCAGTATTATTCACATGTTATCTCTCACACGCTCTAAGAAAAATAAGAAATAACTCCATCAGACCAAATCCTCTCGTTTCTTGCCTTGGTATGCCACTGGAAATGGAATATGCAGACGATATCGACTTTTTAGATGAAGAAAAAGAACCTCTGGAAAAATTACAAAAAATTGCTGCAGAAAAACTTAAAGAAGAAAATCTATTTATGAACGAAAGTAAAACTGAGTTTACACACATATATCTTGCCGAAATATCTGAAACTGATCCAGAAGGAACACCTATCCGAGGCTGCGAAAACTGGCGTAAGTGTAAAACGTTAGGGTCCCTGCTATGTAGTTCAGCAGACATCTCTGCCAGATGCATCCAAGGCAACATAGCATTTAAATTATTATCAAAAATCTGGTCTCGCCGCAATAAAATTCCGCTCAAAACCAGACTCAAACTTTATAACGCGTACTGCCTCTCCATCATGCTATATAATTGCGACAGTTGGGCTACCAACAAAGCTATGATGAATAAAATAGATATATGCCACCGTAAACACTTGCGAACGATAACAGGTCACCTATGGCCCAAAAGCGTAATCAGTAATAAAGAACTGTATAAAATCTGCCAAACGGATCCTATATCTACACTAGTAGCAAAGCGAAGATGGTCTATGCTAGGTCATGTCCTACGCATGGACATCAACACCCCCACCCAGAAAGCCCTTGAATTCGCCATATCAGGAGCAACAATGTATAAAGCCAGAATAGGACGCCACTCTACAAATCTTCTCAGCACCATCCGTGAAGACATCAAAAACTCCGGACTTGGGCAACTCCGTACCAGAAAACAGCTCCAGAGCCTAAGGGAAAAAGCAAGAGAGAAGAAGAACTGGAAACGTTTCAACGAAGGTCTGATTGCATCTATGGGATGTCCTCGACTACCAAAGAAGCAGAACACAGAGGATAAGTAACTAAGTAAAGAAAATCTTGGAGAGGAACAAACAGTATCTGGAACAGCCATTTTTATTGAAAAAGAAATGGTGAGGGAAGCTGTAAAGAAAATGAAGAAAGGCAAAGCAGCTGTTCCTTCAGGAATTGTGGCAGAGATGGTCAAAGCTGCAAGTGAAAGAAGTATAGAGATGATCACTAATCTAACAAATCAGATAATAAGAAATGGTGTCATTCCTGAGGACTGGGAAATAAGTACAATTATCAATTGTTACAAAGGAAAAGGAGAAGCTCTAGAAAGTGGTAATTACAGAGGATTAAAGCTAATGGACCAAGTCCTGAAAGTTGTTGAGTTATGGAAAAACAAATTAGAAGTGAAATAAACATCAATGACATGCAATTTGGTTTTATGCCTGGACGAGGAACTATTGATGCCATTTTTATCCTTAGACAAATGCAAGAGAAGTAGCTTGGGAAGAACAAGAAGCTGTACTTTGCCTTTGTGGATTTGGAAAATGCCTTTGGCAGTCAGAGTGCCAAGAGAAGTTGTTTGGTGGGCTTTGCGGAAACTGGGAGTAAATGAATGGCTGATTAAGGTTGTTCAGGCAATGTACAAACATGCTAAAAATCGGGTAAGGGACAACAGTTCCTATACTAAGGGTTTTGGTGTGGGATTTGGTGTTCATCAGGGATCTGTACTAAGTCCACTGCTTTTTATTTGTGTTTTGGAAGCACTGTCAAGAGAGTCTCGAAAGGGTTGCCCAGAGGAATTGCTATATGCAGATGACCTGCTTCTCTCCAGTGAGACATTGGATGGTCTAAGTCTTGGAAGAAGGGTTTGGAAGGGAAAGGTTTGACAGTGAACATGGGAAAAACAAAAGTGATGGTCAGTGGTCGCAATTTAGGAAAGCCATTGGAGAAAGAAAAGTTTCTCTGTTCAGTCTGTGGGAAGGGAATTGGGTGCAATTCAATCTATTGTGGTACTTGCAAGCACTGGGTACATAAATGGTGCAGTGGAATAAAGGGCAAACTGACAGAAAGTAACCATTTTAGCTGCAAGAGGTGCATAGTAGGAGAGGCAACCTGTGACTTAGACCTATGGAAAGTGCATTTGGAGGGTGAGGAAATTGAAGTTGTCCA